>CM062508.1:2754183-2844183 GCA_031479575.1 Coregonus ussuriensis | reverse complement strand
ATTGACGTCTGTGCCCAGTGGGATGCGTCTTGCCATAGAGATGCAGCATTTACAAAATTACAGGACTTGTTTTATTTATTTATTTGTTTGTTTGATGCTTTATTTTCTTTCTTTCTTTCTTTCTTTCTTTCTTTCTTTCTTTCTTTCTTTCTTTCTTTCTTTCTTTCTTTCTTTCTTTCTTTCTTTCTAACAGTCTTTATTTTTTGGCACGTACCCAGCTCACAACAACAGCAACAATGTCTCTCTGTCTGTGGTTGTAGTTTACATCGGAGTCTGCCTACAGTAAATGGTGGTTCCTGTCACAGGGCCCCAACAAGCCCCAACCCAAAGATGATTACAGTCTTAACTGGCAAAGCCCTTAGCTGCATATTACATTACTCTCAGGACCGTACGAGCTTTCAACAGTAGCAGGACTGCTGGGATTAGAGTTGTAGCTGGATACAATTATCCCTCCAGTGTTCATCATAACCGTTCTTCACTCTCTTTTCCTAGTAACAAACCTTTCCTAGATAGGCCTGCTAAGGTCCCCGTTAAAGGGGACCCTTTATTGGAGCAGTGGTTAGCAGGTCCTGCCTACACGCTGGGGTTCGAGACCTGCATGTCGTATTGTACTATCACCTGTTAGTTAAACTCACTCCAATACAATATACAATGGTAGGGTGTTGAAAGATGAAAGGAAGGGAAATGTAGGGAATAAGTGAGCAGTAGAGTGTCTGACTGCAAAACTGATGGAGACTGGTGAATGAATGAGTAACCGATGGAGACTGGTGAATGAATGAATGAGTAACAGATGGAGACTGGTGAATGAATGAGTGACAGATGGAGACTGGTGAATGAATGAATGAATGAATGAATGAATGAATGAATGAATGAATGATGGATGAATGTATGTATGAATGGATGAATGGATGGATGAATGATGAATGAATGAATGAGTAACCAATGGAGACAGGTGAATGAATGGATGAATGCGTGAATGAATGAGTAACAGATGGAGACTGGTCAATGAATGAATGAGAAACATATGGAGACTGATGAATGAATGAATGAGTAACAGATGAAGACTGGTGAATGAATGAATGAGTAACCGATGGAGACTGGTGAATGAATGAGTAACAGATGGAGACAGGTGAATGAATGGATGAATGAATGAATGAATGAATGAATGGATGGATGGATGGATGGATGGATGAATGGATGGATGGATTAATGAATGGATGAATTAATGAATTAATGATTAACAGATGGAGACTCGTGAATAAATGAATGAATGAGAAACATATGGAGACTGATGAATGAATGAATGAGTAACAGATGAAGACTGGTGTATGAATGAATGAGTAACAGATGAAGACTGGTGTATGAATGAATGAGTAACAGACGGAGACTGGTGAATGAATGAGTAACAGATGGAGACTGGTGAATGAATGAATGAATAAATGAATGAGTAACAGATGGAGACTGGTGAATGAATGAATGAGTAACAGACGGAGACTGGTGAATGAATGAATGAATGAATGAATGAATGAATGAGTGAGTGAATGAATGAATGAATGAATGAATGAATGAATGAATGAATGAATGAATGAATGAATGAATGTGTAACAGATGGAGACTGGTGAATGAATGAATGTGTAACAGATGGAGACTGGTGAATGAATGAATGTGTAACATATGGAGACTGGTGAATGAATGAATGTGTAACAGATGGAGACTGGTGAATGAATGAATGTGTAACAGATGGAGACTGGTGAATGAATGAATGAGTAACAGACGGAGACTGGTGAATGAATGAATGAATGAATGAATGAGTGAATGAGTGAATGAATGAATGAATGAATGTGTAACAGATGGAGACTGGTGAATGAATCTATAAGAGATTTTTCTAGAAGCCAGGCAGCAAAGAGTTATAGTAGCTAAGTGATGCGTTCTGCCTGCCTGTCTGTCTCCCTGTCTGTCTCCCTGCCTGCCTGCCTCCCTGCCTGCCTGCCTGCCTGTCTGCCTGCCTGCCTGCCTGTCTGCCTGCCTGCCTGCCTGCCTGCCTGTCTGTCTGTCTGCCTGCCTGTCTGCAAAGTCCCTCTTTGCCATGAAAATGAACTTAATCCCCAAAAAACATTTCCACTGCATTTCAGCCCTGCCACAAAAGGACCAACTCACATCATGTTAGTGATTCTCTCGTTAACACAGGTGAGAGTGTTGATGAGGACAAGGCTGGAGATCACTCTGTCATGCTGATTGAGTTAGAATAACAGACTGGAAGCTTTAAAAGGAGGGTGGTGCTTGAAATCATTGTTCTTCCTCTGTTAACCATGGTTACCTGCAAGGAAACACGTGCCGTCATCATTGCTTTGCACAAAAAGGGCTTCACAGGCAAGGATATTGCTGCTAGTAAGATTGCACCTAATTCAACCATTTATCGGATCATCAAGAACTTCAAGGAGAGAGGTTCAATTGTTGTGAAGAAGGCTTCAGGGCGCCCAAGAAAGTCCAGCTAGCGCCAGGACCATCTCCTAAAGTTGATTCAGCTGCGGGATCGGGGCACCACCAGTGCAGAGCTTGCTCAGGAATGGCAGCAGGCAGGTGTGAGTGCATCTGCACGCACAGTGAGGCAAAGACTTTTGGAGGATGGCCTGGTGTCAAGAAGGGCAGCGAGGAAGCCACTTCTCTCCAGGAAAAACATCAGGGACAGACTGATACTCTGCAAAAGATACAGGGATTGGACTGCTGAGGACTGGGGTAAAGTCATTTTCTCTGATGAATCCCCTTTCCGATTGTTTGGGGCATCTGGAAAACAGTTTGTCCGGAGAAGACAAGGTGAGCGCTACCATCAGTCCTGTGTCATGCCAACAGTAAAGCATCCTGAGACCATTCATGTGTGGGGTTGCTTCTCAGCCAAGGGAGTGGGCTCACTCACACTTTTGGTACCAACACATCCTCCGAGGGCAACTTCTCCCAACCATCCAAGAACAGTTTGGTGACGACCAATGCCTTTTCCAGCATGACGGAGCACCTTGCCATAAGGCAAACGTGATAACTAAGTGGCTCCGGGAACAAAACATCGACATTTTGGGTCCATGGCCAGGAAACTCCACAGACCTTAATCCCATTGAGAACGTGTGGTCAATCCTCAAGAGGCGGGTGGACAAACAAAAACCCACAAATTCTGACAAACTCCAAGCATTGATTATGCAAGAATGGGCTGCCATCAGTCAGGATGTGGCCCAGAAGTTAATTGACCAGCATGCCAGGGCGGATTGCAGAGGTCTTGAAAAAGAAGGGTCAACACTGCAAATATTGACTCTTTGCATAAACGTAATGTAATTGTCAATAAAAGCCTTTGACACTTTTGGAATGCTTGTAATTATACTTCAATATACCATAGTAACATCTGAGAAAAATATCTAAAAACACTGAAGCAGCAAAACTTTGTGAAGACCAATACTTGTGTCATTCTCAAAACTTTTGACCACGACTGTAGATATATAGGAGGGAGTCTGCGACTGTCCTCGTCTTGGCGTGTGCGTGTGCGTGTGCGTGTGCGTGCAGTAAAACGGAAAGTGAGATGTTCCGTTGATTACTGTCATTACTCTTCAACACATCAGACTTCATCTTCATATCTCTTTGTCCCTTGGAAGACAGATGATTAGTGATGTTTAATGCAGGACTATAGTTGAGTATCCCCCCCTGGTGTTAGCTCTACAGTACTACATGCAGATGGCTGCTGAACATCATGGTGGATGAAGTGGTGCTACAGACCAGTGTTTCTCAAACCTGGTCTTTGGGGGACCCAAAGGGGTGACATTTTTGTTTTTTTGTCCTAGCACTCGCACAACTGATTTAGTGTTGATTAGTGGAATCAGATGTGTAGTGAAATAGCACCCTATTTACAGTTCAGACTCTGCAATGCCACACCAGTCAAGTGGATGGATTATCTTGGCAAATTTGTACACAAGATGTTAGAGAAATAAGCTTTTTGTGCATATGGAAAATTTCTGGGATCTTTTAATTCAGCTCATGAAACATGGGACCAACACTTTACGTGTTGCGTTTATATTTTTGTTCAGTATAAATAGACTAATCTCCCCTCTATCTGTTCCTTTCTTTCTTTCTCTCTTTCTTTCTCTCTTTTTTTTCTCTCTTTCTCCCCTCCTCCTCTGCCAGGTACATCCGCACCATGTACCTGGGCGTCCAGAGTCGTCGTCAGAAGGAGAACCACAGGCGGTTCTACTGGGCCATGATGTACGAGTACGCTGACGTCAACATGCTGCGTCTGCTGGAGACCTTCCTGGAGTCAGCTCCTCAGCTGGTCCTGCAGCTCTGTATCATGATCCAGAGGAACCGGGTCGAGACCCTGCAGTGTAAGAGACAGTGGTTCCCCAGGGCTCCGTATTGCGACCGCTCCGGTTTTGGTTTGACCTCTTCCACCGTTTTTGTTACAAAAAAAAAAAAAAAACTTTAAAACAAGTCAGTTCCTTGTTGATATTTGTACCATAAGCAACTGTCATCACATTTGTCTGATTTTGTAGATTTTTTGTTATGTGCTCTTGGAGTTTCGTTTCTCAGTTTGACGCGAAACTTGCATTTCGATATTTAATTGTTACAAGAGTTTTGAAACATTTTGAATCAAAAGTGTTTCATGTGTGAAAATAGTATGTGAATATTACAACAAATGACAAAATGTTGAGTCTTCTCTATGTGAAGGCAACTATATCACAGCAGTGTATTTGTTGAGATGCAGTATTGTGCAGCGTGGTTGATGGAGCTATAATGCTGGACCCATTTCTCACATTGCAGGTGATGTGAGAGCATAGGCTGTACTGATGATGTCTCGATCAACATGGACTGTCTTAGGGAAGCAGGACTGGTGTAGTAAACAATATAATGCTGAGACTGAGGATGTCCTAATATGGACACCGTAGTAGTGTGATTCAACCAATCATAATATATCTGAATATCACACTATTTTAGAGCTTATTAACCCAAAAAAAAAATCACTTTATCACCGCACTGTACATGGATATGCACATTAAACATGTTATATTTGAATATTTAATTTAACAGTTTAGTTTAGCTAAAATTAAATGTGGTTAGTTGGATTGTCCTTTGGGTCAGGTTAGGAATTAATGTTAATGTGTCTAGATTAATTATTCATTATGAGTGGAAAACAGATTGACTGTCCTGCAGACACTTCATGCTCCCAGCTCTCTGCTCGCCTCCAGACATTCTTACTGGACTTACAGAACAACACGTTTCACACAGAAATAATCACCTTTTATTCTCTCCATCTTTTTCTATCTACCTTCTGGTGCTCCCTCTTCCTCCCCTCTCTCTCTCTCCCTCTTCCTCCTCTCTCTCTCTCTTCCTCTTCCTCCTCTCTCTCTCTCTTCCTCCTCTCTCTCTCTCTCTCTCTCTCTCTCTCTCTCTCTCTCTCTCTCTCTCTCTCTCTCTCTCTCCCTCTTCCTCCTCTCTCTCTCTCTTCCTCCTCTCTCTCTCTCTCGCACTCTCTCTCTTCCTCCTCTCTCTCTCTTCCTCCTCTCTCTTTCTCTCTCACTCTCCCTCGCTCTCTCTCCAACACATTCTTTCTGCTCCCCTGCATTCTCTCTCTCTCTATTTTCCCCTCCTTTTCTTCCTCTCTCTCTCTCTCTCTCTCTCTCTCTCTCTCTCTCTCCTCCTCTCATCCTCCTCCTTTTCCCCTAGGTATGTCTGCGATGGCCTCTCTCCTGTCCCTGTCCTGGGTGCTGGCCTCCTACCACAAGCTCCTGCGTGACTCCCGTGACGACAAGATGAGTATGAGCTACCGTGGGGCCCTGGTACACCTGTTCTGGCGCCTCTTCACCATCTCCTCCCGGGTCCTCTCCTTCGCCCTGTTCGCCTCCGTGTTCCATCTCTACTTCGGCATCTTCGTGGTGATGCACTGGTGCGCCATGGCGTTCTGGGTAATCCACGGTGGTACCGACTTCTGCATGTCCAAGTGGGAGGAGGTTGTGTTCAACATGGTGGTGGGCGTGGTCTATGTTTTCTGCTGGCTGAACGTGCGGGAGGGCCGGACGCGCTACCGTATGGTCACCTACTACACCGTGGTGCTACTGGAGAACGCCGTGCTCACCGCGCTCTGGTACGCCTACCGCGACCCCGCCACCACCGATGCCTACGCCGGCTCCGCCCTCTGCAGCGTCTTCCTGTGCTTCGCCTCGGGCGTGGCCTGCATGGTTCTCTATTACGGGGTGTTGCACCCCATGGGCCCTGGGCTCCGGGTCCTGGCTTCCTCCTGCTGCGCTGAGCTGCTGTGGGGCCTCCCCCTGCCCCCCGAGGCCGAACCCATGGCCCCCACCCCGGGCCCCCGAGGCTCCCAGGCCACCCCGACACGGGCCTTTGCGGGAGATTACAACGGGCAGGATGAGGAGGCTACGGATACCTGCCTGCCCGTGTTCCAGGTGAGGTCCACAGAGCCGGTGGATGCGGCCGGGAGACCCACCCGGCCAGAGGGGCCCCTCATCAAGATAGACATGCCCAGAAAGCGCTACCCGGCCTGGGACGCACACTTTGTGGACCGCCGGCTGCGCAGGACCATAAACGTGCTGCAGTACATCAGCCCCAACGCGGTGGGCATCAGGTATAGGGATGGGCCCCTTCTCTATGAGCTACTGCAGTACGAGTCCTCTCTCTGAAGGAATGCTCTCCATCCTTCTCCCTCCCTCTCTCTCCCTCTCTCTCTCTCTCTCTCTCTCTCTCTCTCTCTCTCTCTCTCTCTCTCTCTCTCTCTCTCTCTCTCTCTCTCTCTCTCTCTCTCTCTCTCTCTCTCTCTCTCTGTCTCTCTCTCTCTCTCTCTCTCTCTCTCTCTCTCTCTTTCTGTTCTTCCTCTCGCTGGATCTTCTCCTCCGTCTACATCTGGTGCTCTTTCTTTCACCTCCCTCTCAGTCATCCAGTCCCCCTATAGGATACCTGTGTGTGTGTGTGTGTGTGTGTGTATGTGTGTGTGTGGGTGTGTGTGTGTTTGTTGTCAACTCTACCAAGAAGCTGTCAAGACTATATACATACATTACTTTATTTTGGGAAAATAAAACATACAGAAAAATGATTAATCTAATATAAAAGATACATAGATTTTTTTTGGAGTGAGATATATAATCCTCTTGGGGCATTATCTGTCCATCTGTGTGTCTGTCTGAGTGTGTATATAAAGTATGACTGTGTAACTATGATGTATGTTCATATACTGTGTTGGTGATGATGAAGATGAAGATTATATTTGCGGGGGGGATATGTTGTTCCTGTCATGTGACCGATGCAATGCCTGATGGGAATGATGGAGGAGGATTGACGCTGTGGCAGTTCTTTGCACCCAGAGACCAAACTAACTGCCGTATCTTTGCAGAATTGAATTCTTAAAATGGCTGAACACAAATGACAGACTATCAGAGCCAAATAAAGAAGCATCAGACCTACAGTTGAGAAGCACACAGGTATCAGATTACAAAAGGAACGCATGGATACATTTAGGCATTTAAAATGTCTGCACAACATGCGACTAGACTATGAATGTTGATCACCTCCTCCCCAGCCCTGGAAATGTGTCGTATCGTTTCATACTCTCTGCAGAGGTTATCCCTAAGCACAGGTCTAGGACCAGCTCTCTATACACCAATCCACATTTCAACAGTTTGAGGAAAAAATAAGCCAAACTGACCTTGAATCAGAGCTTATAGGCACAAGTTCCCCATAGTGTAACAAACAATGTCCTCTGCTGGTAGCATTCTGTAACAGCATGCTAGATGTGGTTATTCTATAGGATGGTTGACAGTAAATTCAGTTAAATCCAGTTGAAATTCAAACTGGGTCACATGAGACAAGCATTAGCTTAGACACAACCCTTCTCTCCACTGACATGTCTTTCACCAGTAAGAAAAACAAATAACTTTACATTTCTCTAGCCAAGAAGACAGCACAATGTTTAGAGGTGTTTCTACACAACCGTTGTAGGGTGAAATGTGTTCTGTTTTATAAACGAACAACTGAAATTCTGAATATAGTCAAATATTTAAATAAATCAAATACGTTTAGAGGTCACATGGTGGCTGTTGAAAAGCAACCATCAAACAGCACACTGTGACATGATAATGCACAGAACAGAGGTGTGGTGCAAAGGCTGTCTTTCACTGTTCCTCCAACAACCATGCTGCTAGAGAGAGTCTAGTCTTTCCTCCTCCTCCTCCTCCTCCTCCTCCTCCTCCTCCTCCTCCTCTTTCTCCCTCCTCCTCCTCCTCCTCTTTCTCCCTCCTCCTCCTCCCCCACCTGCACATCTTTCATTTCCCTCCTGTTTTCTATTCCTGTCTTTCTTTATGTGCTTTTAACCACGAGGTCGTAGGTTGATCAATAACCACGAGGTCGTAGGTTGAACAATAACCACGAGGTCGTAGGTTGAACAATAACCACGAGGTCGTAGGGAGAACAATAACCACGAGGTCGTAGGGAGAACAATAAGCTCATCGGTTCTTCAAACAGAAACCTTGACCAGCATGTGTTGATATGTCATATTGTATTATACTTCAGTCTCATTGTTGTACCCTTTTATTTTGAACTGTTCACATGGTGATGATGATGATGGTGATGATGATGATGGTGGGGGTGATGATGGTGGTGGTGATGATGGTGGTGGTGATAATGATGATACTTTGCCTGAGTGTACCTGTATTTTTGTAAGTTTTTTTTTACTCAACATGTGTGCTCTGAAAGAGAATACTGTATAGCACAGGAGGTTAGTGCCACCTTAATTTTGGGGAACGGGCTCGTGGTAAAGGCTGGAGCGGAATCAGTGGAATGGTATCAAATACATCAAAATAAATTATTTCCATGTGTTTGATGCCATTCCATTCGCGCCGTTCCAGCCATTATTATGAGCCGTCCTCCCCTCAGCAGCCTCCACTGCGTTATAAGGAGGACAGGTCGAGAGAGAGAGAGAGAGAGAGAGGGAGGGAGAGACTGACGGGGCGAGAGGGTCTTGCCAGGGGTGGAAAAGAACACAAGGACAGACTGTGTGGCAGAGAAAGGTATGTGTGTTATTCCCTCACCCAGTCACACAGCCCTGTTGTCTTGCCAACAGTTTGGCTCCATCCCTGGTTGCTGCTCTGCCCTCTCCCCCATCCCATGGTGCCGTTCCCATGACAACCTTCACTTCCTGTTCCTGGGTGCAGAACAGAGTGGTTGCCACGCCAACCTTCACTTCCTGGTTACTAAGGGGCGGGGGGCGGGGCTGAATGACTGGAGATACTGAAGTGAGGACATCCAATGAGGTGCACTGCTATGCCGAGGTGCTGAAACCTCTGGGTGTAGGCTATAAGACTACAACCATTTAGTCTAGCAATGTTTATCCCATCAAGGTGGTTAGGGCTAAAACTACATACATTCACCATCTTGTTGTGTAGGCTAAGACTAGAAGCATTCAGCCCTGATTATTGGGAGTGACTGGATCAGTTCCAGTGGAACATCAGACTCAGTAATCATCTGTAGAATAGTCCTTCCTGTCGGAATGCAACTTCTTCTTCTACGTTTTCTGACACAGTCAGTGATCCTTTTAGTTTTTATTTTGTATGAAATAAATCAAATGAACAATAAAATGGCACAGTAAAAAAAAAACACACAAATAAATAAATAAACAGGCCAAACCAGGGATTGGTTCCTCAGGACCAATAGGATCATGTCCACTGAACCAGCTGACTCAGGGGTCTCTCGACGCGGTCATGGGCTATTTAGTGCACTACTTTTGACCAGGCCCCATAGGGCTCTAGTCGAGTCGGTCTAAAGTAGTGCACTACGTAGGGAATAGGGTGCTGTTTGGGACACGGACACGGCATGTCCTCACGGAGCTCCATTCGTCCTCATACTGCAATGCATTCTGGTAAACTGTTGTCTTCTCGGATACCGCCAATTGTTTCTGTTTGATTTTATTTTCCCTCACGTGTGCGAGGTCACAGTATGTGCTCTTCGGTGTTTCGGTGGGCAGCTGTGTTTCGTGTGAGTTGGCTGCCTGGTAGGCATCGATTCTATGGTGCATCATTCCCCTCTAAAAAAACATAGACGCTCTCTCTTTACCTATAGATATGGTATATATTGAGGTGTATATTGAGGTATATACCTGATGTATATATTGAGGTATATATTGATGTCTATACTGTATGGATATACTGAGGTATATATTGAGGAATATACAGTAGGGATATACTGAGGTATATATTGATATATATATATTGAGGTATATATTGATTTATAATTGAGGTATAAATTGAGGTATATATTGAGGTATAAATTGAGGTATATATTGAGGTATAAATTGAGGTATAAATTGAGGTATATACTGTAGGGATACATGATATGATATGTTTAGGCATATTATATAAACTAGGGATATACATCAAAGTCAGGTGCAGATAGCAGATACACTGTGATTCCCTCCATAGGTCATCATTATAGCCTTGTCACGCAGCGGACCAAGGCGCAGCGTGATATGCGTCCATACTTTTAATGAGTACTTATTACCAAACACAAAACAACAAAACGATACGTGAAGTCCTAGGTAAATACACCAACACAAACCTACACGGAACAAGATCCCACAATACACTGTGCCAAACAGGCTGCCTAAGTATGGTTCCCAATCAGAGACAACAAGCAACAGCTGATTCCCGTTGCCTCTGATTGAGAACCACACCGGCCAACATAGATACACATGAACTAGATCCTAAAATAGAAACACAAACACATAGAATCTACACACCCTGGCTCAACATATAAGAGTCCCAGAGCCAGGGCGTGACACCCTCACACCAAACCAGTATATTTCAATCATTATGTATAACTCATACAGCTCCACATACAGATCTTCTCATGGCACATTTCGGCTTTATCTCAGTAGTCGCTACTATTTTCAACCCAAGTACAGAGAAAACAGTTGAGACCCCCCCCCCCCCCCCACCTTCACCCACCACCTTCACCCTCCCAACTCCACCCCACAGTCACTACACACACACAGGGTGGACAGAGAGGACGAAACAGCAGCGGTCGGTTGGCTTGCTTCTCCTGGTTGTGGTGTTTCTCCAGGTGCTGTTGTCCAGCCAACTACTACTCCAGGTACCAGTGTCTTTCTGTACCTGGGTTTCATGTGCCAGTACAGTAACCAAGGGTGATCACAAATAGCATCCTATTCTCTATGTAGTGCACTACTCTGACCAGGGCCCAGACACTAGTACACTATATAGGCCCGTGGTGTAAAGTAGTGCACTATATAGGGAATAGGGTGCCATTTGGGACTCAACCCAAAGATGACTAGACACCAAACAACGTATCAGACATTGGCCAAAAACAACATAAAGAGGGAAGCTGGTATAACATAATAATAATAATAATAATAATAATAATAATAATAATAATAATAATAATAATAATAATAATAATAATAATATTGGAGTTACTGTGCCAATGAAGCTGATTCCAGAACCAGAACCAGAGGTTGGGTTGGCTGTACCCGAGCCTGGGTCAGGTGGATTGGTTCACCCTCAGCTGGATCCAAAACATCCTAGTTGATTCAGCCAGCCGGTTGGTTGGTTTGGAATCTGATCAAGAGAGAATAGATACTGCAGAGAATGTTCCGGTACTCAATACTATTATCAGGTTGGAGAGCTACATCCCAAATGGCACTGTAAAGTAGTGCCCTGTGGAGGGAATAGGATCCATAAAGTAGTGCCCTATGGAGGGAATAGGATCCATAAAGTAGTGCCCTGTGGAGGGAATAGGATCCATAAAGTAGTGCCCTATGGAGGGAATAGGATCCATAAAGTAGTGCCCTGTGGAGGGAATAGGATCCATAAAGTAGTGCCCTATGGAGGGAATAGGATCCATAAAGTAGTGCCCTGTGGAGGGAATAGGATCCATAAAGTAGTGCCCTATGGAGGGAATAGGATCCATAAAGTAGTGCCCTGTGGAGGGAATAGGATCCATAAAGTAGTGCCCTGTGGAGGGAATAGGATCCATAAAGTAGTGCCCTATGGAGGGAATAGGATCCATAAAGTAGTGCCCTGTGGAGGGAATAGGATCTATAAAGTAGTGCCCTATGGAGGGAATAGGATCCATAAAGTAGTGCCCTGTGGAGGGAATAGGATCCATAAAGTAGTGCCCTATGGAGGGAATAGGATCCATAAAGTAGTGCCCTGTGGAGGGAATAGGATCCATAAAGTAGTGCCCTATGGAGGGAATAGGATCCATAAAGTAGTGCCCTGTGGAGGGAATAGGATCCATAAAGTAGTGCCCTGTGGAGGGAATAGGATCCATAAAGTAGTGCCCTGTGGAGGGAATAGGATCCATTTGGGAAACGTTTAGGTGTTGGACAGTAACCTGGACAGATGACAGCACAGGACACGTCTAGGTGTTGGACAGATGACAGCACAGGACACGTCTAGGTGTTGGACAGATGACAGTGGCATGGACACATCTAGGTATTGGACAGATGACAGCAGTATGGGCAATTGCAGGTGTTGGACCGATGACAGCGCAGGAAAATGTCTAGGTGTTGGACAATTGACAGCGGTATAGACACGTCTAGGTGTTTTTACAGATGACAGTGGTATGGAGACATCTAAGTGTTGGAAAGATGACAGTGGTATGGACACGAGTAGGTGTTGGACAGAAGACAGCGGTATGGACAATTGTAGGTGTTGGACCGATGACAGCGCAGGAAAACGTCTAGGTGTTGGACAGATGACAGCACATGACACGTCTAGGTGTTGGACAGATGACAGCACATGACACGTCTAGGTGTTGGACAGATGACAGCAGTATGGACACGTCTAGGTGTTGGACAGATGACAGCAGTATGGACACGTCTAGGTGTTGGACAGATGACAGCAGTATAGACACATCTAGGTGTTGGACAGATGACAGCAGTATGGACACATCTAGGTGTTGGACAGATGACAGCAGTATGGACACGTCTAGGTGTTGGACAGATGACAGCAGTATGGACACGTCTAGGTGTTGGACAGATGACAGCAGTATGGACACGTCTAGGTGTTGGACAGATGACAGCAGTATGGACACGTCTAGGTGTTGGACAGATGACAGCAGTATGGACACGTCTAGGTGTTTTTCCTCTTCTTCTGTTTCTCCAGATGATGAATGACTTGTTGTACCAACATGTTCATCTTTTTCTTGTCTGTCGTTAGTCTTGTGAACAAAACGTCTGGCCAAATAGAAAAATGCCTGCAAAAAAAGACATGGGAAAGACAAGGTTTTAGAGCAACAGTAAGTGTTTCATGATTGGGCTGAATAGTTCCTGTGAAAACGTTGACAAAGTGTTTAATGATTGGGCTGAATAGTTCCACATATCTCCACCATTTGTACGATGACATCATAAGAGATTCCAAAACAACTTTATGAAAAGGCGTAAACTCAGACTCACTCTCTCACCACCTGTTTTTTTTCTTCCCAGTATGCCTAGAGCTCATTGTGAGGTGGCCCGAAAAGATATAAGCATGTTAGTGCTGTCTGTCTCGCACTTCTGTACAATGTCCTTCTCTCACTCTCTCTTTCTGAATTATTTGAATGCATTAATGCGTAGTTGCTGTATTTGGTTTGGTTTGGTTCTTTGTATCATGGCCTTTATCAGTTCTGAATTAGAGCCAAAATGGATGACAAAAAAAAAAGGTGCATTTTTGTTCATTAATGAATGAACCTGGTGCTGAACGCTGATTCAAAGGTGCTACCACCACAGAGACTGCGGAGTCTCTCGCTGTCTCCCTCCCGCGGGGTTCTCTCTCTCATTCGATCAGAGCATGGCCTTGCCCTCTGCCATCTGAGGGACCTGCCTGCCTGCCTCCAGAAACACTTGCAGACACTCAATGCTCGGGGAGAACAAGCAGAGACCTCAACCCCTCACGGTTTACAGCGAAACACAACTCTTAAAACAAGGTGCGACCACTTTAGGATTTCTCATTCAATCTGCACAAAACAACTACAACAACAACAGCAGTTATCCTGTGTTTAATGCAATGTTTTATTATCATAATGTTTTAAGCTTTTAATTTCAATTGTAAATGATTCAATCTGCACTAGGATTATTTATTTATTTTGTTTCAAGAGGATAAAGTAAAGAAACAAACAAAGATAATTCATAAATCTAAAATAAAATAAATAAATAATAAATAAATAAACCCAGGCCAGAGGTATAAAGCTGTTCTGATCAAAGGAATGTGGGTCAAAGTATAGAAGGTGATTGCTGTGTCGTACTACTCCTGTCGTCTCTGTGTCCTAAACATGTACGTATATATTTCTGTTGTTACTGTAGAATTGGTTGTAATATTTTGTTAAAAGATGGATTTAGTATTCCAATCAAGGTGACTATGGTTATCAATTAAGGTATGAATTGCTGCTGATTTTATTAAAGTGTTATCGATGCCGTTGGGGAATATTGGTTGGTTAAATATTCATTACATTTTTTTAGATTGTGATAGATTGTTAATGTATTTCACAATTCTATTGGGAAACTCCTATATAGTTTGTCTGGTGGTATTCAAAAAGGTTGGCACAATGTCAGTTAGCAAACTCTCTGCTACAAGCCGCAGCATTTTTATGAAAATGAAATACTCAAACAACTGTTGAGACAAATAATGATTTATTAAATATAAAAATGTAAGTAAATAGTTTCATGGAATCCCCGTTCTTTAAAAAAAAAACAGAAACTGATGTCCACTTGTTCTAAGCCCTTATTTTTGGGAACAATATGAATATTAGGAAACACATGGTGCTAAAGTTCTATTTGTATGTTTTGGTTTTTAGATGAAAAATATGAATATTATGCGGAGAAATGTCATGTCAAGCCTTACTGTAGATTGCCATATCAGGCTGTTCATAATCCCAGAAGAGAAAATACATATAGTCTTTGAAAGTGAAAACAAATATACCAGATTATATTGTATACTGTATTCACCTTTTGACAGATCGAACATGTATATGTACTGATGTGTGTGATGTATGATATAAAACAGTAACGATAGTTTTCCCTGTTTATTAAAGAGTTATTACTAAGTTGCTCTCACTAAGACTTATTATGGACTGGCTGCGGTTCCGGATTTTCAAGGAACCCAAATTCTTGTAGCTATGGAGATGGATATTTATGTACATTCACATTTACAGTCATTTAGCAGACGCTCTTATCCAGAGCGACTTACAGTTAGTGAGTGCATACTTTATTATTATTTTTATTTATTTTTTCATACTGGCCCCCCCCCCCGTGGGAATGTACATGTGCAGGATCCACTTCCCCCTCCAAGTCAATCACTCCGTGACTGAGCACTGACAAACGTAGTTCTTTGTTTTAAACGTAATCTATTGCAACCGTAAGCACGACACAACAGGCGGTCGAGCTAATTCGTGTTATTTTTTTCCAGGAAGGGAGTTAGCCAACATGCAGTTATTTAATGCCTAAACTTAACCCTAACCTTAAAAATGTGGAGTTAATGCCTAAACACTTCGAAATTTGACATTTTGCAACAACTTCGAAATTGGACATTTGTGAAACATGGATGAAGGTCTAATTCTGAAGTGAGACTGTGAGAGCTAGTTGGGATACCCTGTACACACACACACACCCACACTAACACACACACACAGACCCAGACACATGGCCACGCTCACAGTCCTCTCTGTCACCTTTCACCGCTGATGCGGAAATGGTGGATTGAGACGCATCCAATGCAAAAAAACAGATATTTTTTATTTTTATGCTAATTCGATTTCCACAGGGCGCTATATGTACGCAGCATTTCAAACAAGCAAGACAGACAGGCAAGCAAGACAGACAGGCAAGCAAGACAGACAGGCAAGCAAGACAGACAGGCAAGCAAGACAGACAGGCAAGCAAGACAGACAGGCAAGCAAGACAGACAGGCAAGCAAGACAGACAGGCAAGCAAGACAGACAGGCAAGCAAGACAGACAGGCAAGCAAGACAGACAGGCAAGGCTATTGGGAGGCAGAGTTGTTTTTTCAGCGTAACTATAAAGATGACATCATCACACTATTCGCTTCAGACGACTCCCGTGACACTTGTGGGCCTAACCGTTCAGACGTTTTCGTGAGAAAACTGATTTTCGGGACGTCTCCTGGTCTGACAAACACCGCTGTAGCTCTGCCCCCCATTCCACCGCAGATACGGAAGGCCGACATCGGCGGATTGTAACGCAGCCCATGCAAGAAACTGATATCTCTAGCCACTGGTGGATTTACCATCAGGCCTCACATCATCAAGGGGCCTGTCATGCCAAATAACGTCCCCCAATGGGATTAGATCAACTATGAGCGTCCGTTGCTATATCAAAATAATACATAACATTCTGGAGATCGTTACAGCCCAAATTAAGATTTTTCCATCCCCACTAAGTAAACAAAGCTGATTTCCGCATCAATTTCACTGTTCAAACAACTTTTGTTTAGCTAATAAGATGAAAACATTACTTCGAACTGCTTTTGGGAACCTTGGTAACATTTCAACATGAAATCCATGTCTTAAACGTTGCTACGTTTCTGAAATGGCAAAGGAAACGTGTAATCTGCTTGACACATTGTTACTTACCTTACAGATCACAAAGTCAGCTAATTTCCACTCCATTTATATGCAACTCCGTTTGATTCACACACTGGCTTGTCTGGCTGGCATGTTTTTATTTTAAACTGCCCTTCTCTTATCTATACTAAAATAATATTATTTCAGTAGTCCTCTATTATGATCAACAAAGTTCGGAAAGTATTCAGACCCTGTGACTTTTTCCACATTTTGTAACTTTACAGCCTTATTCTAACATGGATTAATTAAAACATTTCCCTCATCAATCTACACACAATACCCCATAATGACAAAGCGAAAACAGGTTTTTAGAAATGTTTGCAAATGTATTAATAAAAATTAAATATGAATAAAAAAATGAAATACCTTATTTCCATAAGTATTCAGACCCTTTGCTATGAGCTCAGGTGCATCCTGTTTCCATGGATCATCCTTAAGATGTTTCTAGAACGTGATTGGAGTCCACCTGTTGACAGTGCATGACAAGAGCAAAAACCAAGCCATGAGGTCTAAGGAATTGTCCGTAGAGCTCTGAGACAGGATTGTGTCGAGGCACAGATCTGGGGAAGGGTACCAAAAAATGTCTGCAGCATTGAAGGTCCCCAAGAACACAGTGGCCTCCATCATTCTTAAATGGAAGAAGTTTGGAACCACCAAGACTCTTCCTAGAGCTGGCCGCCCGGCCAAACTGAGAAATTAGGGGAGAAGGGCCTTGGTCAAGGAGTTGACCAAGAACCAGATGGTCCAGAGTTCCTCTGTGGAGATGGGAGAACCTTCCAGAAGGACAACCATCTCTGCAGCACTCCACCAATCAGGCCTTTATGGTAGAATGGCCAGAAGGAAGGCACTCCTCAGTAAAAGGAACATGACAGCCCGCTTGGAGTTTGCCAAAAGACACCTAAAGGACTCTTAGACCATGAGAAACAAGATTCTCTAGTCTGATGAAACCAAGATTGAACTCTTTGGCCTGAATGCCAATCGTCACGTCTGGAGGAAACCTGGCACCATCCCTACGGTGAAGCATGGTGGTGACAGCATCATGCTGTGGGGATGTTTTTCAGTGGCAGGGACTGGGAGACTAGTCAGGATCGAGGCAAAGATGAACGGAGCAAAGTACAGAGAGATCCTTGATGAAAACCTGCTCCAGAGCGCTTAGGACCTCAGACTGGGGCGAAGGTTCACCTTCCGACAGGACAACGACCCTAAGCACACAGCCAAGACAACGCAGGAGTGGCTTCGGGACAAGTCTCTGAATATCCTTGAGTGGCCCAGCCAGAGCCGGGACTTGAACATCATTTGCACACACTGTATATATATTTTCTGTTGTATTTCTGACTTTATGTTTTTTACCCCATATGTAACTCTGTGTTGTTTTTATTGCACTACTTTGCTTTATCTTGACCAGGTCGCAGTTGTAAATGAGAACCTGTTCTCAACTGGCTTACCTGGTTAAATAAAGGTGAAATAAAATTTAAAAAAATCTCTGGAGAGACCTGGAAATAGCTGTGCAGCAACGCTCCCCATCCAACCTGACAGAGCTTGAGAGGATCTGCAGAGAAGAGTGGGAGAAACTCCCCAAATTCAGGTGTGCCAAGCTTGTAGCGTCATACCCAAGAAGACTCGAGGCTGTAATCGCTGCCAAAGGTGCTTCAAAAAAGTACTGAGTAAAGGATCTGAATACTTAAGTAAATGTAATATTTCAGTTTATTTTTTATACATTTGCAAAAATGTCTAAAAACCTGTTTTTGCTTTGTCATTATGGGGTATTGTGTGTAGATTGATGAGGGGGGAAAAACAATTTAATCAATTTTAGAATAAGGCTGTAACGTAACAAAATGTGGGAAAAGTCAAGGGGTCTGAATACTTTGCAAATGCACTGTTTATCTCCCATAGCTCAGCAGTACCCCCTTGTGGTTGAATATATATGTATCTATTGTAGGTCCTACGATACAACAATGAATAATTTCGAACTAACAAATACCATCAAGGGATAACTTACAATTTACAATAATGAACACCTTGTGAAACAGCTGTGAAAACCAACCTGGCAATATTTAAGAATGTAATATTAATAAATATTAATATATAAACGTTGATATTTTTTGTTACAGTTGTGTCATTCATTTATTTTCACAGATATTTTAGACACTCACATGCAATAATACACTAAAATACTGAACTCTGGGGTGGAATTTTTATTTCACCTTTATTTAACCAGGTAAGCCAGTTGAGAACAAGTTCTCATTTACAACTGCGACCTGGCCAAGATAAAGCAAAGCAGTGTGATAAAAACAACACAGAGTTACATATGGGGTAAAAAACATAAAGTCAAAAATACAACAGAAAATATATATACAGTGCTATGACAAGGTATTTGCCCCCTTTCTAATTTTCTCTACTTTTGCATATTTGTGATACTGAATGTTATCAGATCTTCAACCAAAACCTAATATTAGATAAAGGGAACATAAGTGAACAAATAACACAACAATTACATTTTTATTTCATTTATTTCATAAACAAAGTTATGCAACACCCAATTGCCCTGTGTGAAAAAGTACAGCATAACTACAATTTCTTGCTTTCTCAAATGTCAACCAAAGCTTAACATACTTTGTCTCATGGGCTTCACTGAAGTGTAGGGGGTCAGTGCTTTCAGTGGTCGACCGTCCAACTGCTCCAACTGGAGAAGATTGTTGGCTTCCACCGAGGTAACCCTAGGAAGACAAAGAGAAAAATATTAGTGTTAGGGAAACTAAAACTAGCTTCAGGTTACCTCCTCATCCTTCTCAGTCCGTGCCTGAAGGTGGTCCTCGAAGGCGTTCTGATCTGGTTCGACAACTTCCACCACATCAGGTGGGGTTTCAGTGATCTGAAAGTACGTTATACAAAAATAGCAATAGACAAACAACAACACAAAGTCAATCACAAATTTTAAAGACTACAGTATATGCAATAATTGTTTATACAGTGGGGGGAAAAAGTATTTAGTCAGCCACCAATTGTGCAAGTTCTCCCACTTAAAAAGATGAAAGAGGCCTGTAATTTTCATCATAGGTACACGTCAACTATGACAGACAAAATGAGGGAAAAAAATCCAGGAAATCACATTGTAGGATTTTTTATGAATTTATTTGCAAATTATGGTGGAAAATAAGTATTTGGTCAATAACAAAAGTTTCTCAATACTTTGTTATATACCCTTTGTTGGCAATGACACAGGTCAAACGTTTTCTGTAAGTCTTCACAAGGTTTTCACACACTGTTGCTGGTATTTTGGCCCATTCCTCCATGCAGATCTCCTCTAGAGCAGTGATGTTTTGGGGCTGTCGCTGGGCAACACGGACTTTCAACTCCCTCCAAAGATCTTCTATGGGGTTGAGATCAGGAGACTGGCTAGGCCACTCCAGGACCTTGAAATGCTTCTTACGAAGCCACTCCTTCGTTGCCCAGGCGGTGTGTTTGGGATCATTGTCATGCTAAAAGACCCAGCCACGTTTCATCTTCAATGCCCTTGCTGATGGAAGGAGGTTTTCACTCAAAATCTCACGATACATGGCCCCATTCATTCTTTCCTTTACACGGATCAGTCGTCCTGGTCCCTTTGCAGAAAAACAGCCCCAAAGCATGATGTTTCCACCCCCATGCTTCACAGTAGGTATGGTGTTCTTTGGATGCAACTCAGCATTCTTTGTCCTCCAAACACGACGAGTTGAGTTTTTACCAAAAAGTTCTATTTTGGTTTCATCTGACCATATGACATTCTCCCAATCCTCTTCTGGATCATCCAAATGCACTCTAGCAAACTTCAGACGGGCCTGGACATGTACTGGCTTAAGCAGGGGGACACGTCTGGCACTGCAGGATTTGAGTCCCTGGCGGCGTAGTGTGTTACTGATGGTAGGCTTTGTTACTTTGGTCCCAGCTCTCTGCAGGTCATTCACTAGGTCCCCCCGTGTGGTTCTGGGATTTTTGCTCACCGTTCTTGTGATCATTTTGACCCCACGGGGTGAGATCTTGCGTGGAGCCCCAGATCGAGGGAGATTATCAGTGGTCTTGTATGTCTTCCATTTCCTAATAATTGCTCCCACAGTTGATTTCATCAAACCAAGCTGCTTACCTATTGCAGATTCAGTCTTCCCAGCCTGGTGCAGGTCTACAATTTTGTTTCTGGTGTCCTTTGACAGCTCTTTGGTCTTGGCCATAGTGGAGTTTGGAGTGTGACTGTTTGAGGTTGTGGACAGGTGTCTTTTATACTGATAGCAAGTTCAAACAGGTGCCATTAATACAGGTAACGAGTGGAGGACAGAGGAGCCTCTTAAAGAAGAAGTTACAGGTCTGTGAGAGCCAGAAATCTTTCTTGTTTGTGGGTGACCAAATACTTATTTTCCACCATAATTTGCAAATAAATTCATAAAAAATCCTAAAATGTGATTTTCTGGATATTTTTTTCTCAATTTGTCTGTCATAGTTGACGTGTACCTATGATGAAATTTACAGGCCTCTCTCATCTTTTTAAGTGGGAAAACTTGCACAATTGGTGGCTGACTAAATACTTTTTCTTCCCAACTGTACAATTGCATTGTTTACCTCAGTCAACAGCTGCGGTTCCCGTCCGTACAGCAGGCGATAGGGCGAGTACACTGGAGACATGGATGCGACTGCCTAACAAGATGGAAGACGAGTTGTTGAAATACTCAAGTCTAAGTACATTTGCACTGCTGTCTTTCTCTGTTTCTCTCTCTCTGTCTTTCACTCTCTTCCCATCTCTCGCCCTCTCTCACTTTCATCCTTTCTTACTCACTTTCTTCCTCTGTCTGTCTGTCTGTCTGTCTGTCTGTCTGTCTGTCTGTCTGTCTGTGTCTCTGTCTAGCGAAGACACCTAGTTAAGGGCAGTTGGAATTACCATAATTGCTTACACCTATCCACTTGATTGTTCAGGGTTACCTTATAGCTAAGATACCTCAATATGACAGACATATAACTAAATGTTTAGCTAGCAACATGTAATGACCACCTAGCTAAATGGAAAATGGCTGTTTAAAAAAATGGTTATACATAAATCCTTCCAGTGTTCTAATTGATGTTAACTGCTTAACATTACCCCGAATTGTGAATTCCTCTGCCCCCCTACAAATGTTGCGCCTCTTGTCGAGATCAGTGGTGCCTTCATAGTACTTTGCCTGGTTGAAAATATAAAATACAAACTTCTCGAGGGATGCCATTGAAGTGCAAGATACATACAAACAGAAAGCTACAATAACAGCTAGCTAGTTAATGTTAGCTGAATAAAACGGTCTGGCTAGCTAGCTAGCTAGTTGACTAGGCAGGCTGAGGTACATAAGTAGCTAGCAATGTCAATCTAAAAAAACAGCTTAATTTATTTATTCCCTTTAACAAAACTTTCTAATATAACGACAAATATATGGTAAAGTAATCGTTTTTATTTTTCCAGTGTTTTCGGTCCTCTGAAGCAGTAGTAGTTCGCAGGTATTCACCATAAAAAAAACACCGTCCTTGGACAGCGATTCTGAGGTAATAATTTTGCCCGCATCCTCCTCATTAAATGGGCCGGTCAGAATTTTGCTAGTTCTAGCAACAGCCCTAGCAACAGAAGCTAGAGCTTACCGAATCCCATTGTGACGCAGGGGGACACACTTTTTGGCAGGGGGACACTTTTTGGCAGGGGGACACTTTTTGGCAGGGGGACACTATTTGGCAGGGGGACACTATTTGGCAGGGGGACACTTTTTGGCAGGGGGACACTATTTGGCAGGTGGACACTTTTTGGCAGGGGTACACTATTTGGCATGAAAGGCCTCATGAGTTGGGCTTAAAAAATATATATATATAAAATATATATGTATTTAAATAAATTCTCCGTTGGTGGCCTCATGCTCCGCTTGAGGCAAAATAAATAAATATTATTTTTTTGCATGGTCTCAATCCACTGCATCCGCCGATGTCGGCCTTCCGCATCTGCAGTGGAAGGTGGCAGAGCTACTGCGGTGTTTGTCAGACCAGGAGACATCTTGAAAATTGGTCTTCTCACAAAAACGTCTGTAGTGTCCGAACGGTTTGGTTACAAATTAATATGACCCCTCTATGAAAAGATGAGACTCTCACGAACACGATGGTGTTCTCCATTTTGCTCTACGTCTGAAGGTAACCCGTTACCCGGGTTCAAAAAATGACAGGGCATTTCCACATCAGGTAATTCCAGGGTAAAACAATTGTATTATTCTTTCCTGAGCTTTTTAATATCTCTCAGACACAGGACAGACACTTCAAAACATACTTCCTTTTGATTAAATATGTTTTCCCATGTATGAATCTGTTATTCAATGTGTTTCTATGGGCTAATAGTATTAAGGGCAAATGTTTCATCAAATATATTTTATATATATATATATATATATATATATATATATATATATATATTTTTTTTTTTTTTTTTTTTACACCTATAGGGGTACTAAAATTCCAAATCAAAAAGCGAAATTATCCTTGGTATGACCATCTTAAAACAGTTCCGTATGTTAGCTTAGTAGTAGTCTCACGTCGCTGTCACGCCTCCCTTGGAGGTCTGCTACTCTGTTAAGTATTTATGCATAGTCACTTTAACTCTACCCACATGTACATATTACCTCAACTACCTCAACTAGCCGGTGCCCCCGCACATTGACTCTGCAACGGTACCCCCCTGTATATATAGCCTCCCTACTGTCACTTTATTTTACTGTATATATAGCCTCCCTACTGTCACTTTATTTTACTGTATATATAGCCTCCCTACTGTCACTTTATTTTACTGTATATATAGCCTCCCTACTGTCACTTTATTTTACTGTATATATAGCCTCCCTACTGTCACTTTATTTTACTGTATATATAGCCTCCCTACTGTCACTTTATTTTACTGTATATATAGCCTCCCTACTGTCACTTTATTTTACTGTATATATAGCCTCCCTACTGTCACTTTATTTTACTGTATATATAGCCTCCCTACTGTCAATTTATTTTACTGTATATATAGCCTCCCTACTGTCAATTTATTTTACTGTATATATAGCCTCCCTACTGTCACTTTATTTTACTGTATATATAGCCTCCCTACTGTCACTTTATTTTACTGTATATATAGCCTCCCTACTGTCACTTTATTTTACTGTATATATAGCCTCCCTACTGTCAATTTATTTTACTGTATATAAAGCCTCCCTACTGTCACTTTATTTTACTGTATATATAGCCTCCCTACTGTCACTTTATTTTACTGTATATAAAGCCTCCCTACTGTCACTTTATTTTACTGTATATATAGCCTCCCTACTGTCACTTTATTTTACTGTATATATAGCCTCCCTACTGTCACTTTATTTTACTGTATATAAAGCCTCCCTACTGTCACTTTATTTTACTGTATATATAGCCTCCCTACTGTCACTTTATTTTACTTCTGCTCTTTTTTTCCTCAACACTTTTTTGTTGTTGTTGTTCTATTCTTACTTTTTTTGTTTAAAATAAATGCACTGTTGGTTAAGGGCTGTAAGTAAGCATTTCACTGCAATGTCTGCACCTGTTGTATTCGGCGCATGTGACCAATAAAATTTGATTTGATTTGATTTGATTTGGAGAATGTTGTATCGCAAAAACGCTTTGAATGGTCAGCTGACTCCCAGCAGCAAGATTTTGATTGGATGTAAAAAAAAAAAAAAAACTAAAAACAGAGTGGACTGCATTTTGTAGGCTACCCTTTGCCAAATAAATAAAACGTTTTTTTTGTTTAGGAGTGCAAGGGCGACTTGAGTTATTGCACACACACTTCATAAAGTAGGCGTTCCCTAACGGAAATATGCAAATAAATGCTAGAACGCACCGATAGGATCTCACTAGGTCTCCCGAGTGGCGCAGTGGTCTGGCTGTGCCACCAGAGATCCTGGTTCGAATCCAGGCTCTGTCGCAGCCGGCCGTGACCGGGAGACCCATGGGGCGGCGCACAATTGGCCCAGCGTCGTCCAGGGTAGGGGAGGGAATGGCCGGCAGGGATGTAGCTCAGTTGATAGAGCATGGCGTTTGCAACGCCAGGGTTGTGGGTTTGATTCCCACGGGGGGCCAGTATAAAAAAAAAAGATCTATTCGCTAACTGTAAGTCGCTCTGGATAAGAGCGTCTGCTAAATGACTAAAATGTAAATGTACTAGCTTGTGCTTGGCTCTGCCCATCTCCTTGCTTGTTCTGCCCACTATGATTCATTTGCTCCCATTGGAAACCACAGGCTCTGGTCTATCTTGGGTTAGTTAGAAAACAAAATCTTTAGTAAGACAGAGGGGTGCTGTTTTGCTCGGTAAGCCTCATGTCTACCAGATGCATCAAACTCTTTGCATTCCGGGAAAGTAATTCACTGTCAATGGAGCAGTCCGGAACACTGCGTCTGGGGATCCCACACTAGGCTGCGGTGTGTTCTCTGGACCTCATGCATTCAATATGTTCAACTTGTGCATTGCTTTACCATGCGGTGGTACAAGCAGAAGTTCATAAACAGTCAAGCCAGTTAGCTAGCTAGCTATCTAACTACAAAGCTAACCACTTTGCTAGATAGCTTAGCTAAGAAATTGCCAGCTTTCCAGCTAATTATTTCATATTCAACTGACCAGGTAATCCAATCCTATTGGCAATGTATTTCCATGCAGCATTTTTAGCATGGCGGTCCCGGTAGCAATCGGCGCTTGGGTCAAACATGGGAGGGAACCCAGAAAAAGCGAGAATGACCTACTCCTCCATGCTGTAAACATTTCTGCAGCCTTGCGAAGGACATGTGCATCAAGTACAGGGAAATGTCGACTAGACATCTGTCAAAAACAACATATGGCAAAACGCCTGCGCATCTGGTGGACATATGGCATTAGGATGCTTTCTCCAGTGAGATAAGTAGTTTCAACCACTTATTGTGAAATGAAGGAAAGTTGGTGGGTGCACTGTTTGGATGCTGGAATTATTTTTGATGGATGTGTTTAGGTAACCTACTTTTTTGAGGTGGTTTGACAATCAGATGAAAACATCATGACTGGTTGTGTTAATGGCACATTAAAAGGTAATACATTTTTACAGGGGGGTACTGTAGCTTAAACAGACAGATTTTTATTGGGTTGTTTTATTGTGCTAATTAGATTTCCGTGGGGGCACAGACAGTAAATATATACTGAATTAATATATAAATGCAGCATGTAAAGTGTTGGTCCCATGTTTCATGAGCTGAAATAAAAGATCCCTGAAATTTTCCATATGCACAAAAAGCTTATTTCTCTCAAATGTTGTGCACAAATTTGTTTACATCCCTGTTAGTGAGCATTTCTCCTTAGCCAATATAATCCATCCACCTGACAGGTGTGGCATATCAAGAAGCTGATTAAACAGCATGATCATTACACAGGTGCACCTTGTGCTGGGGACAATAAAAGGCCACTCTAAAAAGTGCAGTTTTGTCACACAACACAATGCCACAGATGTCTCCAGTTTTGAGGGAGCGTGCAATTGGCATACTGACTGCAGGAATGTCCACCAAAACTGTTGCCAGAGAATGTAATTTTAATTTCTCCACCATAAGCTGCCGCCATCGTCATTTTAGAGAATTTGGCAGTACAACCGGCCTCTCAACCACAGATCACGTGTAACCACGCCAGCCCAGGACCTCCATATCCGGCTTCTTCACCTGCGGGATCGTCTGAGACCAGCCACCCAGACAGCTGATGAAACTGAGGAGTATTTCTGTCTTTAATAAAGCCCTTTTGTGGGGGAAAACTCATTCTGATTGGCTGGGCCTGGCTCCCCAGTGGATGGGCCTGGCTCCCCAGTGGATGGGCCTATTCCCTCCCAGTCCCACCCATGGCTGAGCCCCTGCCCAGTCATGTGAAATCCATAGATTAGGGCCTAATTAATTATTTCAATTGACTGATTTCCTTATATGAACGGAAACTCAGTAAAATCGTTGATTGTTGCGTTTATATTTTTGTTTAGTATAGATCAGTGCTGCATCGACCACCGTCTCACTGGCACCACCTGCTGGCTTCTCAAACTTCCGTTTCAGGGGATGAAGGCGCCGCCGCTGACTGTTTCATTCGAATAGTTAGATCAGATACATATATGTAGCATCTATAGTGTCGTCGTGAGATAGAAATAGTTTTCAATTGTTTGGCAATTTCTACAGATATTTGACACACATTGTTCGGAACCTTAATGTCAGATGTCCTCTTGTTCCAGTCGGCGTGTTTTTGTATTCGCACTTCATTCTCGATCAACCTGTAAAATTTGTCAAACATCAGGAGAGGAGCCAGGTAGGATGCTAGATACATTTTAAATCTAAATTGGTATTGTGGGACGTGTTGGTTAACCGATGTATCTGACAAAGACATCATCAGCTTGGTTACACGTTCTGCTGCAGCACATACGCAGCTAGCTAGTTATTGTTAGCTAACATTAGATAGGAAGTTAACGTTAGCTCGCTAACTAAATCTGTCATTTGTTGATAACAACTGAACGATGGTCCACCGCACGCTACTTTATTCTGTTACCAGTATAGCCTTCTGTCAGGAATCAAAGATACATGCTTGTATGGCCTAAAATGATCAAACATCAGCCTATTAGTTAGCTAGATGCATAGCCAGTAGCTAACGTTAGGGGAGCTAGCTAAGAGCGTAGGCTGTGGTTTATGCCGCGTTCAAAACAACTGCGTACTCGGAAATTTCCGACTTCAGTGCGTTCAAAACAACTGGGAATTCGGAGAAAAAAAACTATCTCCAACTGGGAAAAATCGATTTGAACGGTCATCCAACTCGGGAACTCGGGCCTCTTTCTAGAGCTCAGACCTGAAGAACACTGACGTCATGATTTTACCTAAAAGTTCGCTGTTCTGAACGCTGCATTAGGGCTGTCACTCCTATCTTATGGTGCTTTCAATACAAATAATGCCGCGTTCAAAACAACTGGGAACTCTGAAATCTCTGCCTTCCGAACGTTCAAAACACCTGGGAACTCGGATAAAAACGAGCTCCGACTGGGGAAATCGATTTGAATGGTCATCCAACTTGGGAACCCGGACCTCTTTATAGAGCTCCGACTTTCCGATCTGAAGGTCATGATTTGACCTCGTATTTTCAGAGTTCCCAGTTGTTTTGAACCCGGCATAGTTATTCGTAAAAAAGCCAATCATGACGTCAGTGATAATTTGACAGACACATAACTTATGACATTTGGTGGTGGTAACTTTTGCCGCTTTCAAAACAACTGGGAACTCGAAAATCTCCGACTTCAGTGAGTTCAAGACAACTTGGGGGGAAAAAAAAGCTCCTTCTGAGAAACATATTTTGAAAAGGTCATCCAACTCAGAATTCCAAGTCAAACTCTGGCATCTGTACTTTCAATACAACAGGGAACTTGGAATCTTAAGGTCGGAAAGTCCGAATTCTTGAAAGATGCCAGTGTCCGACATGGAATTCTGAGTTGGAGCTAGTTTTTTCCCAGTTGTCTTGAAAGCACCATTTGATTGCCAGTAAGTTGGCACCAAGCGCATGTAGCTAGCTAGGTGGCCAAAGCTAGTATTGCAAGCACCTGATGTCTATCAAACATTACATTTCCTGTAGCTCAGTTGGTAGAGCATGGCGCTTGCAACGCCAGGGTTGTGGGTTCGTTTCCCACGGGGGGCCAGTATAAAAATGTATGCACTCACTAACTGTAAGTCGCTCTGGATAAGAGCGTCTGCTAAATGACTAAAATGTAAAAAATAAACTGCATCCCCTGGTTGAAAAGAAACAGGCTGCTCGACTCCCTGGGAAGTGGGGAAAACAGTAGCAAGTGCAACTGAGTGGACTATCCTGGTTAATTAACAAATACAAAAGGCTAGCTAACTCACACTATCGCCTCATGGTAGGCTGTCTGTGTCTCTCTTTTTTTAGGAAATGGAGTTTGCGGAGCTGATTAAGACCCCCAGAGTGGATGGGGTGGTGCTGAGGAGGCCCTTCCTGCCCACGGTGGAGGGAACTCTCTGTCTAACAGGCCATCACCTCATACTAAGCTCCAGACAGGACAACACCGAGGAACTCTGGCTGTTGCACGCTAACATCGACGCCATAGAGAAGAGGTGGGTCTGTGTGTAGGGGGGATATTTGGGGTTAGGGTCTTGCTAGTAGGTGTACAGACCTAAGTATCAGGGTGAAGGGGGTCAATGTTAGGATCAGGGGTGATGGTAAGGAGGGGGTCAGGGGTCATGGTTATGGTCAGTGTTAACCCTCTCCTCCTCCTGTCTGCAGGTTTGTGGGGTCTCTGGGCACCATCATAGTCAAGTGCAAAGACCTCAGGGTGATTCAGCTGGATATCCCTGGCATGGAGGAGTGCCTCAACGTCGCCAGCTCCATCGAGGTGAGGAGAGACTACAGTCGGCATGTCTTATATTGGAACAGCAAAAGGAATGAATAGGAACAATGCAGAAGGACCAGTAAACTAGGCTCTGGTGTCGATCCCACCATGGGGATACACCTCCAGAGGAGTTTCTGTGATTATAATCTCGTTCCCAGACACTTCCGCCTAAATGCGTGAAGAGTCTGGTGGACCAACGCATCAAACTTGGCCTTCGTTAGCCGATGCAGAGAGCCGAAAGAACCCCCCCCCCCCCCCCCCCGGCGCCAATAGAATTGGCTTAATCTACCCACCAATCATCTCTGACAACACCTTCCCCCTAACTCCCCCCCCCCCCCCCCCCGTACGCTAGCAAACCACAAGCACAGAGCCACGCCTCAGTCGTGTGATTCACTAAAATTAAAATGACTAATACTTTACTCAGTAGGTCCCATATAATTATATGGTCTCTCCTACTAAGGCCAACTTTGTGGTTGATATCCCAGGTTTATATGTGCAATAGCCTGGGGAGGAGGTTACTATTCTCTATGAAGTGTGCACTCGTTCACTATAAAGTGCATCATCAACATAATATATCTCCTCTCTCTTCCTCTAGGCTCTGTCCACTCTGGACTCTGTCTCGTTGATGTACCCGTTCTTCTACCGGCCCATGTTTCAGGTCATCGAGGATGGATGGAACTCTTTCCTTTCAGAGGACGCCTTCAAAGACCTGGAGTCCATGGTAATGTAGGGCTGCTGGGACCTGCTCCGATAATACACTGAGTGGACAAAACATTAAGAACACCGTCCTAATATTGAGTTGCACCCCCCCTTTTGCCCTCAGAACGGCCTCAATTCGTCAGGGTATGGACTCTACAAGGTTTAGAAAGCGTTCGACAGGGATGCTGGCCCACGTTGACTCCAATGCTTCTCACGGTTGTGTCAAGTTGGCTGGATGTCCTTTGGGTGGTGGACCATTCATGACACACACGGGAAACTGTTGAGCGTGAAAAACCCAGCAGCGTTGCAGTTCTTGACACAAACCGGTGCGCCTGGCACCTACTACCATACCCCGTTCAAAGGCACTTAAATATTTTGTCTTGCCCATTCACCCTCTAAATGGCACAGATACACTATCCATGTCTCAAGGCTTAGAAATTATTCTATAACCTGTCTCCTCCCCTTCATCTACACTGAATGAAGTGGATTTAACAAGTGACATCAATATGGGATCATAGCTTTCACCTGGTCAGTCTGTCATGAAAGAGCTCTGTGTTCTTAATGTTTTGTACACTCAGTGTAGATTGAGCTAATTACCATTGCATGTTAAATGGCTGTTTCTAATTGCCACTGGATGTTAAATGGCTGTTTCTAATTGCCACTGGATGTTAAATGGCTGTTTCTAATTGCCACTGGATGTTAAATGGCTGTTTCTAATTGCCACTGGATGTTAAATGGCTGTTTCTAATTGCCACTGGATGTTAAATGGCTGTTTCTTTTAGATCTAGATGTTTTGGTTCCCAGGTTTATTTGTCTAATAAGGAAAAAAGCTCTTGGGGTTCATTATGTTCATTTTCAATAGTTGTAAATAATGTTCTGTCAAATCAAATGTATTTTATAAAGCCCTTTTACATCGGCAGATGTCACAAAGTGCTATACAGAAACCCAGCCTAAAACCCAGCTTTCCTTAAGTATTTTAATGATGAAGTCCCTCCACCCCACCCTCTCCCCTCCCTCCACCCCACCCTCTCTCTCTCCTCTCCCTCCACCCCACCCTCTCCTCTCCTCTCCCTCCACCCCACCCTCTCCTCTCCCCTCCCTCCACCCCACCCCACCCTCTCCTCTCCCCTCCCTCCACCCCACCCTCTCCCCTCCCTCCACCCCACCCTCTCCCCTCCCTCCACCCCACCCCTCTCCTCTCCTCTCCTCTCCCTCCACCCCACCCTCTCCTCTCCTCTCCCTTCCACCCCACCCTCTCCTCTCCTCTCCCTCCCTCCACCCCACCCTCTCCCCTCCCTCCACCCCACCCTCTCCCCTCCCTCCACCCCACTTCCTCTCCCTCCACCCCACCCTCTCCTCTCCCTCCCCCACCCCACCCCTCTCCCCTCCCTCCACCCCACCCTCTCCTCTCCCTCCACCCCACCCTCTCCTCTCCCTCCACCCCACCCTCTCCTCTCTCCTCTCCCTCCACCCTCTCCTCTCCTCTCCCTCCCTCCCTCCCTCCCTCCATCCTAGACTGAAGAGTGGCGTCTGAGTGATGTGAATAAGGACTACAGTGTGTGTTCCTCCTACCCTCCCCTGGTGGCCGTACCTAAAGATGTGGATGACGACACCCTAAGGAAAGCTGCCGCCTTCCGCCACGGGGGGCGCTTCCCCGTACTCAGCTACTATCACAAGAAGAACGGCATGGTGAGAGGAGAGCACAGCACCATGGGAAATGGAGTTCACAGTCACTGTTCTCGCCCACCATGTTCATCATTTGTGTGCCAGAATGACTTGAGGTCTCTTGGCTTTTCAACATATTAAACCCCAACTGAAATGGTCTATTTGAGTCAGATCTTAAAGGGAAACTCCACCCAAAAACTATATTTTGGAATTTGTTTCATTCGTCCATTGTTGATATAGTCCCAAAAATGTTTTGCATGTCAGCAATCAAGTTTTCAACGTAAATAAAAATACAGAAATACAGCCAGTATGATAGTTTTTGTGTGGCGTTTTCCTTTAAGCCTGTAAAGGTAGTAAAAGTATAATATTTCTGTATGGACATAAATACATTTACATTTTAGTCACTTAGCAGGCATTCTTATCCAGTGACTTGGACAGATAAAACCATAGCAAGAGTGAAATATAACAACCTAATTAACCAATCAAAATGCTCAATTTCTGTCTTCCTCTGTGGTGTCTACTCCTTGACCCCTGACCTCTAATCCCTGTCCCCAGGTGATGATGCGTTCAGGCCAGCCTCTGACCGGCACCAACGGGCGTCGCTGTAAGGAAGACGAGAAGTTGATCAACGCCACGTTGCGTGCGGGGAAACGCGGCTACATCATCGACACGCGTACCGTCGGCGTAGCGCAGCAGGCCAAGGCACGGGGAGGAGGGTTCGAATCAGAGGCCAACTACCCACAGTGGAGGAGGATTCACAAGGCTATAGAGAGGTGATGGATGGAAGGGAGGGAGAGGTATACAATAACTGATATGATAGAGGCCTCTACTAGCCAAAAGCCTGTATTAGCATGGGCAGCACCATTAAGATCAGCCAATTTATTATACTTGTGAGCAAACGTTCCATAACTGCAGGTGGCAAAAAAAATCACCAACCTTTGCTTTATACCTCTTCCAACAACACACTCCAGGTGGCAGTGTGCACCCTTTCAGTTTGTTTACCAACATAGACGAAGAAAATGGACTACTTCAAAATGGAAATTGCCTCCCTGGCGCTGCCTGTGCACTCACAGACGGCGTAATGGAAATGATACAGACGGGTTAGCTGACAACGTCACAAGAAACGATGTGCGCGCGTCGACGGGGCAGAAGGCCGTGTGGTGTTATGGTTCTGGACGGTCAGATCGCTACCAACAATGACAAGAAGATGCCATGTAAGGAATCGTAGGTGGCTCGTTTTACCTTTGACTCATGTCACATCAATGCTAATATGGCAAAAAATCATTGCTTGTTAGCTAGCTAACCAACAACTGTAACGATGTATTTGAGAGACAACAAGTCACCAACTCGGATACGTCCTGTGCCTCGACCTGTTGCTTTGGCCTGTTGTCTCCGAGGTTTTACCTTGTTTTATTTTGTTTCATGTATGTTTGTGTCAACACTTGCTACCAACTAGCCAGCTAGTTAGCTAGGTTGCAATGGAGCCCACGTCTTCTGGAATAGCTAACGAACGTTTCCAGCGCTGTAGAAGCTGTATATTACTCTCTTGTCCAGGACGATATTGACAATCCGGAGTTCCAATGTGGCAATTGTTTACTTGCGCAGGATTACACGAATGAGGTGGCTATGCTTAGCAAGCAAATCTTAATTCTGCGCAAACTTATGCGGAAAACGCAAATTGGAACTTTCTTGTTCTCAACTCCTATTGCTGGACGCCGCTCGGGCCTGATGGATGTTTCCCCTCCTTGTCATCTGTCCCTATCCGAATGGGCTGTGCTACCTGGAACTTGCCTGCCAAGGAAGTCGTCTCCATCTGCTTCTCCTCCTCCATCTTTTAATGGAGTAGACGGAGAACAGCAAGAAGATTGTTTGAATCAGCGCTGGTCCCATGTCACAAGTTGTGGAAACCGAAGGCAGCGGCATGCTGCTAAGCGGACTGGAGTGACTGCGAGAGGTTCGGAGCAGATTGACATGAGGAATAGCTTTCGCTGCACTGGTGCCTGATCTACTGGCGCCTTCATAGCTGGAATTGTCTGCGTTGGCGATACAGACTGCAACTACACTGATGCCAGCAGCGGCTATGTCGTCGAGTTCGGCTCCTTTCCCTCTCTCTGGATCTGACGGGGCACTGCCTGCTGTGGGAGGTCTGGACCTATCGCCGGGAGCAGCGGGCGTACTCTATCCTGCTTCTTGTGGACCCGTGAAAGGCTCAACAAATTGTGTGAGGGGTAGGAATGGGCGGATTTCTCCATTCCCTTCTCCGGCCGTTGTATTGGGCAGTTCAATGGTGAGAAATGTCTCAGTCCCTGGAGCAAAAACGTTGTGGTATCCAGGAGCACGAGTACAGGACATCAATAAGCTGCTCCCAAACATTTTAAAACCAGCATCAGGAAATTGAGTCTATCATTGTTCATGTGGGATTCAATGACATTATGAAGGGCAGCTCAGAACAGCTGAAGATGGATTTAAAAGAACTGATTGGGTCACTGCTTGACACCAACAAACGCCCCATAATATCTGGCCCACTGCCCTCCCTAAATCGTGGTTTTATTGACAATTCTGATACCTTCTGGAAACAAAGCTCGTTTTTATAAGGAGGATGGGATCCACCCAAATCATTTGGGTTCCAGGATCCTTACACAGCATTATAAGGCTGCGTTGAGACAATGACTTATCAATGACCCAAGTCCAGCTCAGTTAATCAGTTAATAGTCATACAATAAGTTTTGTAGTGATTCCTTTGTTGTTGATGTAAAGAATATTTGTTGGTCCGTGGTGTGTAATGAGGAGCAAACAGACACTGCACTTGACACATTTATGAAATTGCTTATTCCAGTTCCTAATAAGCATGGACCCATTAAGAAAATGACGGTTAAATCCCATTTGAATGATGAGGAATTGAAAAATTGTATATTTGAGAGGGATGAGGCCAATAAGTCTAGCAGCACAACCGATTGGCAAACATACTGCAAATTGAGAAATCATTTGACTAAACTGAATAAAAATAAGAAGAAACTACACTATGAAACAAAGATAAAAGACATAAGAATGATAGTAAAAAGCTTTGGAGCCCCTTCAATGAAATTTTGGGCAAAAAAGGCAAACTCAGCTCCATCATTCATTGAATCAGATGGCTCACTCATCACAAAACCCACTGATATTGCCAACTGCTTTAATGATTTTTTTCATTGGCAAGATTAGCAAACATAGGCATGACATGCCAGCAACAAACGCTGACACTACACATCCAAGGATATCTGACCACATTATGAAAGACAAGCACTGTAAGTTTAAATTCCGTAAAGTGAGTATTCTCCAGGAGAGCCTGATAAAGCTGGTAGAAGCCTGTAATGATCTCCTCTCCCCCCCAGGTCCAGTATTCTCCAGGAGAGCCTGATAAAGCTGGTAGAAGCCTGTAATGACCTCCCATCTCCTCTCTCTCCCCCAGGTCCAGTATTCTCCAGGAGAGCCTGATAAAGCTGGTAGAAGCCTGTAATGATCTCCTCTCTCCCCCCCAGGTCCAGTATTCTCCAGGAGAGCCTGATAAAGCTGGTAGAAGCCTGTAATGATCTCCTCTCTCCCCCCCAGGTCCAGTATTCTCCAGGAGAGCCTGATAAAGCTGGTAGAAGCCTGTAATGATCTCCTCTCTCCCCCCCAGGTCCAGTATTCTCCAGGAGAGCCTGATAAAGCTGGTAGAAGCCTGTAATGATCTCCTCTCTCCCCCCCAGGTCCAGTATTCTCCAGGAGAGCCTGATAAAGCTGGTAGAAGCCTGTAATGATCTCCTCTCTCCCCCCCAGGTCCAGTATTCTCCAGGAGAGCCTGATAAAGCTGGTAGAAGCCTGTAATGACCAGAACCACAGTATGGACCGCTGGCTCAGTAAACTAGAAGCTTCTAACTGGCAGACTCACGTCAAGGAGATCCTCACTACTGCCTGTCTGGCTGCTCAGTGCATTGACAGGTAGGTAACTACTGTAGACATCTCTCTGTCTGTCTCTGTCTCTGTCTCTGTCTCTCTGTCTCTCTCTCTCTCTGTCTCTCTGTCTCTCTCTGTCTGTCTGTCTGTCTCTGTCTCTAAATCACTCTGTCTCTCTAAATCACTCTGTCTCTCTAAATCACTCTGTCTCTCTATATCACTCTGTCTCTCTCTATATCTGTCTGTCTCTCTATATCACTCTGTCTCTCTCTCTATATCTGTCTGTCTCTCTATATCACTCTGTCTCTCTCTCTATATCTGTCTGTCTCTCTATATCACTCTGTCTCTCTCTCTATATCTGTCTGTCTCTTTCTCTATCACTCTTTCTCTCTCTATCTCTATATCTGTCTGTCTCTTTCTCTATCACTCTTTCTCTCTCTGTTTCTCTATCTCTCTATATCTGTCTGTTTCTGTCTCTCTTCTCTATCTCTCTCTCTCTCGCTCTCTGTTTCTCTATCTCTCTCTGTTTCTATCTCTCTCTGTTTCTCTATCTCTATGTTTCTATCTCTCTATATATGTCTGTTTCTGTCTCTCTTTCTCTATATCTCTCTGTTTCTGTCTATTTCTGTCTCTCTCTTTCTCTCTCTCTTTAAGTTAAACTCAATTAACCATTCTCGCTCTGGCGGCTGTGTGTCTCAGGGAGGGTGCGTCAGTACTGGTGCATGGGACAGAAGGGACGGACTCGACCCTACAGGTGACGTCTCTAGCTCAGATCATCCTGGACCCGGCCTGCAGGACCATACAGGGATTCCAAGCTTTAGTGGAGAGAGAGTGGCTGCAGGTAACACACAGACAGACAGACAGACACTCTGAGCCTGAGCTATCCTGACAAACCCCCCCCCCCCCCCAATAGCAAGCCTTCTCTCTCTCTCTCAAAATTCAATGAGGCTTGTGTGTAGATTGATGAGGGGGGGGAAAAACAATTTCATCTATTTTAGAATAAGTCTGTAACGTAACAAAGTGGAAAAAGTAAAGCGGTCTGAATACTTTCCGAACGCTCTGTATATACACTTAGAAATGTCCTTGTTTTTGAAAGAAAAGCAAACATTTTTGTCCATTAAAATAACATCAAATTGATCAGAAATACAGTGTAGACATTGTTAATGTTATAAATGGCTATTGTAGCTGGAAACGGCTGATTCTTAATGGAATATCTACATAGGCGTACAGAGGCCCATTATCAGCAACCATCAGTCCTGTGTTCCAATGGCACGTTGTGTTTGCTAATCCAAGTTTATCATTTTAAAAGGCTAATTGATCATTAGAAAACCCTTTAGCACTTATGTTAGCACAGCTGAAAACTGTTGTTCTGATTAAAGAAGCAATAAAACTGCCCTTCTTGAGACTAGTTGAGTATCTGGAGCATCAGCAATTGTTGGTTCGATTACAGGCTCAAAATGGCCAGAAACAAAGAACTTTCTTCTGAAACTCATCAGTCTATTCTTGTTCTGAGAAATGAAGGCTATTCCATGCGAGAAATTGCCAAGAAACTGAAGATATCATACTACGCTGTGTACTACTCCCTTCACAGAACAGCGCAAACTGGCTCTAACCAGAATAGAAAGAAGAGTGGGAGGCCCCGGTGCACAACTGAGCAAGAGGACAAATACATTAGAGTGTTTGAGAAACAGACGCCTCACAGGTCCTCAACTGGCAGCTTCATTAAATAGTACCCGCAAAACACCAGTCTCAACGTCAACAGTGAAGAGGCGACTCCGGGATGCTGACCTTCTAGGCAGAGTTGCAAAGAAAAAGCCATATCTCAGACTGGCCAATGAAAAGAAAATATTAAAGATGGGCAAAAGAACACAGGCACTGGATAGAGGAAAATTCGAAAAAGGTGTTATGGACAGACAAATCGAAGTTTGAGGTGTTCGGATCACAAAGAAGAACATTTGTGAGACGCAGACCAAATGAAAATATGCTGGAGGAGTGCTTGATGACATCTGTAAAGCATGGTGGAGGCAATGTGATGTTCTGGGGGTGCTCTGGTGGTGGTAAAGTGTGAGATTTGTACAGGGTAAAAGGGATCTAGAAGAAGAAAGGCTATCACTCCATTTTGCAACGCTATGCCATACCCTGTGGACGGCACATGATTGGAACCAATTTCCTCCTACAACAGGACAATGACCCAAAGCACAGCTCCAAGCTATGCAAGAACTATTTAGGGAAGAAGCAGTCAGCTGGTATTCTGTCTATAATGGAGTGGCCAGCACAGTCACCGGATCTCGACCCTATTGAGCTGTTGTGTGGGCAGCTTGACCGTACGTACCCATCAAGCCAATCCAACTTGTGGGAGGTGCTTCAGTAAATATGGGGTGAAATCTCTTCAGATTACCTCAACAAATTGACAACTAGAATGCCAAAGGTCTGTAAGGCTGTAATTGCTGCAAATTGAGGATTATTTGACAAAAGTAGTTTGAAGGACACAATTATTATTTCAATTAATAATCATTATTTCTAACCTTGTCAATGACTACATGTCCTATTCATTCTAATATATGTCCTATTCAAACTCATTTCATGTATGTTTTTATGGAAAACAAGGACATTTCTATGTGACCCCAAACTTTTGAACGATAGTGTATATTGAAGAGGGTGGGGCTCAAGCTGCATCCCTGTCTCACCCCACGGCCCTGTGGAAACAAATCTGTGTGTTTTGTGTACATTTATTTTATAATATCGTAGGTTTTCCCTCCACCGCTTTCCATCAGTTTATACATCAGGCTTTTTTTTAAAGCAACAAAGTATGAGAATACGTTGTTTTGGTTTGTTGGTTTGTCAATATAGCCTTGTTCATATTTGGCTGTTTTTTTAAATTACTCATCCAATTATTCCTATTCAAATCTGTTCTTTTTCCTGCAGTCTGAACAGTCAAAAAGCACATGGAATATGATATTTCAAGCCAAATTTCAAATCACCTTCGTAGGTGGTTTTAAATCAGATACAAATCTGATTTCTGGCCATGCGACTTGTCTGAACGGTCAAATCTGATTTATTTGCCCTTAAGTGGTTTTTAGACTGTTATTTGGCTTGTTGCTGGCTAGCTACTCTTTTGACAGTTTGACAAGAACATGTGGAAGCTAACTAGCTTGTTTACAAACAAATTAGTGATTGTGGCCAAAAAGGACTCGTTTTGAAAGTTGGATCATCTTTTACTTTGGGGTTTTAAAATTGTTCTTACACTGATTTTCACCATTCAAAGCAACTGGGAAACATCCATAGCAGGCATTGTTGTCACCTTCGCTTGCTATATAACTTCTGAGTGATACGAAGCATGAGCACCACCACCAATTGGCCTACACCACTGTGTACACATCGGTCATTACTATGACAACTAGCATAGCCATGTCAGCAAATGACTGTTGTCTGAACACTCGCATCCGATTTGGTCACTTGTAACTTGCTGTTTGGACAGTCAGTATTCCAAAACGGATTTGAAAAACAACTGATTTGAGAATTAAGGCCTGCAGTGTGAACAAGGCTTAAGGTTGTGCAGGAGGTATACGTGGTCTGTCAAACGATATTTTGGTAAGAAGACAATTTTGACATTTCCTCAGGACATTGTTTTCACTGAGGAAATGTTGGAGTCTGCAGAGGATTTTTCAGAGACTGCTGTTGAAACCGATTCCATGGTAATTAATGGGGTCAAATTTGTCTCCCACTTTTGTGGATTGGAGTGATCAGACCTTGCTTCCAAATATTGGGGAAGATGCCAGAACTTAGGATAATGTTGAAGAGTTTAAGAATAGACTGTTTTGAATTGTCTGTATATTTTATCATTTCATTTAGTATACCATCAACACCACAGGCCTTTTTTGGGTTGGAGGGTTTGTATTTTGTCCTCTAGCTCATCCAATGTAATTGGAGAATCCAGTGGGTTCTGGTAATCTCTAATAGCGGATTCTATGTTTTGTAAACGGTCATGGATATGTTTTTTGCTCATGGTTCTTTGTTATATATCTCTCCCTCCTCCATCTAGGCGGGCCATCCGTTCCAGCAGCGTTGTTCCCAGTCAGCCTACAGTAACAGTAAGCCCCGTTGTGAAGCCCCGGTGTTCCTGCTCTTCCTAGACTGTGTGTGGCAGATCCTCCGCCAGTTTCCCTGCTCCTTCCAGTTCTCGCAACACTTCCTGGTTCTGCTCTTCGAACACGCCTACGCCTCGCAGTTCGGGACCTTCATGGGTAACAGTGCTTCCGAGAGGTCAGTCAGAGAATTACGTCCTGAGAGTCATACGTTATGTTTAGTTATGACTCATTCCACATTTTGTTGTGCTACAGCCTGAATTCAAAATAGATTCAATGTATTTATTTTCTCACCCGTCTGCACACAATACCCCATAATAACAAAGTGAAAACATGTTTTTGGAAATGTTAGCAAATGTATTGAAAATTAAATACAGAAATATCTCTTTTACATAGGTATTCACACCCCTGAGTCAATACATGTTAGAATCACCTTTGGCAGCGATTACAGTTGTGTGTCTTTCTGGGTAAGTCTCTAAGAGCTTTCCACACCTGGATTGTGCAATATTTGCACATTATTCTTTAAATAATTCTTCATGTTCTATCAAGTTGATCATTGCTAGAAAACCCTTTTCAGGTCTTGCCATAGATTTTCAAGCCAATTTAAGACAAAACTGTAACTAGGCCACTCAGGAACATTCAATGTCGTCTTGGTGAGCAACTGCCAGTGTATATTTGGCCTTGTGTTTTAGGCTATTGTCCTGCTGAAAGGTGAATTTGTCTCCTGGTGTCTGTTGGAAAAGCAGACTGAACCAGGTTTTCCTCTAGGAAAAAAAAACTCCCTAGTCCTTGTTGATGACAAGCATACCCATAACAGGATGCAGCCACCACCACGCTTGAAAATATGAAGAGTGGTACTCAGTGATGTGATGTGTTGGATTTGCCCCAAACATAACGCTTTGTATTCAGGACATAAAGTGAATGTCTTTGCCACATTTCTTTTGCAGATTTACTTTAATGCCTTCTTGCAAACAGGATGCATGTTTTGGAATATTTTTATTCTTTACAGGCTTCCTTCTTTTCACTCTGTCATTTAGGTTAGTATTTTGGAGTAACTACAATGTTGTTGATCCATCCTCAGTTTTCTCCTATCACAGCCATTAAACTCTAACAGTTTTAAAGTCACCATTGACCTCATGGTGAAATCCCTGAGCGGTTTCCTTCCTCTACGACAACTGAGTTAGGAAGGACGCCTGTATCTTTGTAGTGACTGGGTGTATTGATACACCATCCAAAGTGTAATTAATAACTTCACCGTGCTCAAAGGGATATTCAATGTCTGCTTTTTTTTTTTTTTACCCATCTACCAATAGGTGGCCCTTCTTTGCGAGGCATTGGAAAACCTCCCTGGTCTTTGTGGTTGAATCTGTGCTTGAAATTCACTGCTCGACTGAGGGACCTTACAGATAATTGTATGTGTGGGGTACAGAGATGAGGTAGTCATTCAAAAATCATGTTAAACACTATTATTGCACAGAGTGACTCCATGCTATTTATTATGACAAAAGGGTGGAATACTTATTTACTCAAGACATTTCAGCTTTTCATTTTTAATTAATTTGTAAACATTTCTAAAAAACTTAATTCCACTTTGACATTATGGGGTATTGTGTGTCGGCCAGTGACAAATAAATCTCAAATTCAGGCTGTAACAACAAAATGTGGAAAAGGTCAAAGGGTGTGAATACTTCCTGAAGACACTGTATATCTACATGTCATCCATGATATTCCCTTTATAGTGCTGTACATTTGACCAGGGCCCATACAGTACATTGCCAGTTCTGCTGTTTCCCCTGACCTTTAACCTGTGACCTGGTCAGCCAGTCACAGGTCAGCGTTACCTCCGACAGAGTCAGCCAGAGAGTGTGTGGTCTACAGGGGATAATCTCTGTTCACTGGGGATACACAAGTTACTGCTAAAGTTCCCCCTCTAAGTCTGACACTAATACGTCTTTAAAGAGCCACTGCACAGGCCGATTGGCATGTTTTTCTGTTGCTCATAAAAATAAAAATAAAAGATTTCAGTCTTGGAGGTGTGTTTCCTGACCGATTCCACGTTTGGTTAATAATGTTTTTTCCCCCATGAAACACTGCCTATTTCACTTCCTCAAAATCCCCAGAATGAATCGAAGATAACTCAAGGAAGCAGTCATTAATTCTGATGTTCTTTTCCGAAGTTGTTTGGTGCAGCAAATGGACATCGTCAAATCAAAACCCAACCTTTTTTAATTTACCAGTTGTGACTCATGGATGTGAAAAATTATCCTATTTACACTTTGTAGTCAATTTTGACACCTAGAATAACTGTTTCTGTTTTAATATCGATGCCACGAGCCGTTTTCAACGTTTTTATTTTATTTTATTTTTTTAAAGGCAGTCCCTCTTTAAGAGTGCATCCTCAATGGTACCCTATTCCCTTTATAGTGCACTACGTGCTCTGCTCCCTATTCCCTTTATAGTGCACTACGTGCTCTGCTCAAAAGTAGTGCCATTTGGGACACAGCCGTGCGCGTCACTCAGGGGGGGTCTGTGCTGACTGGAGTGTGTTCACCTGCTGTTCCAGCTCCACCTGCCTTACCTCCAGCTGGGGGAATTTATCCTTCATTTCAATGAGGGAGTAGTACTCTGTGCTGGGAAGTTGACTTTTCTCTTGGGGTTGGTCGTCTGTGGGGTTATTTTAATGAAGAGGTCTGGTCTGACCCGCTCGGGGTAGGGGTATCTTTCTCAAGGGAGAGCTTCTCCTGCTGAGCTATTTCTTTGATTAGGTGAATGTCCAGCTGGAACTGTTTGGTGTTGCCCTGTACCAATACTGTTCCAGATTTAGTCCTCGTTGTCTAGTATCCTGAGTTTCCACCCGTCGATAACACCCCTCCTCTTAACAGAGGGGTAGTGTGCTAGTATAGCACTGTGCCATGCCAGGGGATGGTCTGTGTGGAAGATAAGGTTGCTTATGTTCCCATTTTTATAAAAGTCAACAAAAAGTGTCTCTTGAGTTCCCATAAGAAGCTTCATTCTGTACTCTTTTCGTGTCTTTTCATTATTAATATACACATTTTAATGACCTCTGAACAACGGGAGGGGGGGTGCTTCTGGGCCTGGAAATGATTGATTTCCCACTGTTTATCCCCCCCCCCACACTTCTGTCTCTCCCTCCACCCCCCAGGTCTAAGTTGAACCTGTCTCAGAAGACGGTCTCTCTGTGGTCGTGGGTGAACCGGCCCCAGGAAGTGGAGAGGCTGTCTAACCCGCTCTACGAGGCCAACTGTCTGGTTATATGGCCCTCTGTAGCCCCTCAGAGCCTGCTACTATGGGAGGGTAAGAACCTTGCTCCATTCCTGACCCCTGACCCCTGACCTCTGACCAAACGTTCTGCCCACTCCCAGGTCGGTGTTCAGTCTATTCACGAGTAGAGTGGGTTTTAGGGGAGCTCGACACTTACTCATTCGGACAAACAACTTGCAACATCAAAAATTCCAAACCACATTTTGTGTGAGAGCAGTTTTTTATTTTTAGGTTGGTAGTTACTGTTAATGTTACAAAATATCTGTTGTTGTGCAACATTGTGACCAATTATTATAAAATATTGTAGTCAGGCAACATATGAAATGTGAATAGGCAACATTTCATTCCGAAGTCGGAGTGTATTTTCTCTCACTTCAGATCAAAAAATGTCCACCATTGATTTCAATAAATGTTGCGTTGTTTTTTGCTTGGTTGCGTCATATTTCTTTGCATACTTTCTGTTGCTTGCATTGATGCATGCTTCAAAATATGTACATACGGAGTACACGTTCGAGAAGTGCCCTCCGTGCTCCGTTTTGCATACTTTGATTTGGACTCATACTCCCATGCTCCAATGTGCGTGCTCGGAGCACGGTGGCATGCATTTTGAGGAACGCCCCATGTGTGTGTTTAGCGTGTTTTTTTATCATGTGTCATCATACTGCCTGCTCTCTTCATCCTCCTCCCTCATTTCCTCAATCTCTCCTGGTCACCTTCTTTCAGTTTCGCTCTTCCTACATATACTCACCAGGAGGGGGCAGTGTGCTGCTTGGTGTTTTAGAACCACTGAACGAGGAGGGGGCAGTGTGCTGCCTGGTGTTTTAGAACCACTGAACCAGGAGGGGGCAGTGTGCTGCTTGGTGTTTTAAAACCACTAAACCAGGAGGGGGCAGTGTGCTGCTTGGTGTTTTAAAACCACTAAACCAGGAGGGGGCAGTGTGCTGCCTGGTGTTTTAGAACCACTAAACCAGGAGGGGGCAGTGTGCTGCTTGGTGTTTTAGAACCACTGAACCAGGAGGGGGCAGTGTGCTGCCTGGTGTTTTAGAACCACTGAACCAGGAGGGGGCAGTGTGCTGCTTGGTGTTTTAAAACCACTAAACCAGGAGGGGGCAGTGTGCTGCTTGGTGTTTTAAAACCACTAAACCAGGAGGGGGCAGTGTGCTGCTGGTGTTTTAGAACCACTAAACCAGGAGGGGGCAGTGTGCTGCTTGGTGTTTTAGAACCACTGAACCAGGAGGGGGCAGTGTGCTGCCTGGTGTTTTAGAACCACTAAACCAGGAGGGGGCAGTGTGCTGCCTGGTGTTTTAAAATCACTAAACCAGGATGGGGCAGTGTGCTGCTTGGTGTTTTAGAACCACCGAACCAGCAGGGGGCAGTGTGCTGCTTGGTGTTTTAAAACCACCGAACCAGGAGGGGGCAGTGTGCTGCTTGGTGTTTTAAAACCACTAAACCAGGAGGTGGCAGTGTGCTGCCTGGTGTTTTAGAACCACTGAACCAGGAGGTGGCAGTGTGCTGCCTGGTGTTTTAGAACCACTGAACCAGGAGGTGGCAGTGTGCTGCCTGGTGTTTTAAAACCACTAAACTAGGAGAAGGCAGTGTGCTGCTTGGTGTTTTAGAACCACTAAACCAGGAGGGGGCAGTGTGCTGCTTGGTGTTTTAAAACCACCGAACCAGGAGGGGGCAGTGTGCTGCTTGTGTTTTAAAACCACCGAACCAGGAGGGGGCAGTGTGCTGCTTGGTGTTTTAGAACCACCGAACCAGGAGGTGGCAGTGTGCTGCCTGGTGTTTTAGAACCACTAAACCAGGAGGGGGCAGTGTGCTGCCTGGTGTTTTAAAACCACTAAACCAGGAGGGGGCAGTGTGCTGCTTGGTGTTTTAAAACCACCGAACCAGGAGGGGGCAGTGTGCTGCCTGGTGTTTTAGAACCACTAAACCAGGAGGGGGCAGTGTGCTGCCTGGTGTTTTAAAACCACTAAACCAGCAGGGGGCAGTGTGCTGCCTGGTGTTTTAGAACCACTAAACCAGGAGGGGGCAGTGTGCTGCCTGGTGTTTTAGAACCACTGAACCAGGAGGGGGCAGTGTGCTGCCTGGTGTTTTAGAACCACTAAACCAGGAGGGGGCAGTGTGCTGCCTGGTGTTTTAAAACCACTAAACCAGGAGGGGGCAGTGTGCTGCTTGGTGTTTTAGAACCACTAAACCAGGAGGGGGCAGTGTGCTGCCTGGTGTTTTAAAACCACTAAACCAGGAGGGGGCAGTGTGCTGCTTGGTGTTTTAGAACCACTGAACTAGGAGGGGGCAGTGTGCTGCCTGGTGTTTTAAAACCATTAAACCAGGAGGGGGCAGTGTGCTGCCTGGTGTTTTAGAACCACTGAACCAGCAGGGGGCAGTGTGCTGCCTGGTGTTTTAAAACCACTAAACCAGGAGGGGGCAGTGTGCTGCCTGGTGTTTTAAAACCACTAAACCAGGAGGGGGCAGTGTGCTGCTTGGTGTTTTAGAACCACCGAACCAGCAGGGGGCAGTGTGCTGCTTGGTGTTTTAAAACCACCGAACCAGGAGGGGGCAGTGTGCTGCTTGGTGTTTTAAAACCACTAAACCAGGAGGTGGCAGTGTGCTGCCTGGTGTTTTAAAACCACTAAACTAGGAGGGGGCAGTGTGCTGCTTGGTGTTTTAGAACCACTAAACCAGGAGGGGGCAGTGTGCTGCTTGGTGTTTTAAAACCACCGAACCAGGAGGGGGCAGTGTGCTGCTTGTATTTTAAAACCACCGAACCAGGAGGGGGCAGTGTGCTGCTTGGTGTTTTAGAACCACCGAACCAGCAGGGGGCAGTGTGCTGCCTGGTGTTTTAGAACCACTAAACCAGGAGGGGGCAGTGTGCTGCCTGGTGTTTTAAAACCACTAAACCAGGAGGGGGCAGTGTGCTGCTTGGTGTTTTAAAACCACCGAACCAGGAGGGGGCAGTGTGCTGCCTGGTGTTTTAGAACCACTAAACCAGGAGGGGGCAGTGTGCTGCCTGGTGTTTTAAAACCACTGAACCAGCAGGGGGCAGTGTGCTGCCTGGTGTTTTAGAACCACTAAACCAGGAGGGGGCAGTGTGCTGCCTGGTGTTTTAAAACCACTAAACCAGGAGGGGGCAGTGTGCTGCTTGGTGTTTTAGAACCACTAAACCAGGAGGGGGCAGTGTGCTGCTTGGTGTTTTAAAACCACCGAACCAGGAGGGGGCAGTGTGCTGCCTGGTGTTTTAGAACCACTAAACCAGGAGGGGGCAGTGTGCTGCCTGGTGTTTTAAAACCATTAAACCAGGAGGGGGCAGTGTGCTGCCTGGTGTTTTAGAACCACTGAACCAGCAGGGGGCAGTGTGCTGCCTGGTGTTTTAGAACCACTGAACCAGGAGGGGGCAGTGTGCTGCCTGGTGTTTTAGAACCACCGAACCAGGAGGGGGCAGTGTGCTGCTTGGTGTTTTAAAACCACTAAACCAGCAGGGGGCAGTGTGCTGCTTGGTGTTTTAAAACCACTAAACCAGCAGGGGGCAGTGTGCTGCCTGGTGTTTTAGAACCACTGAACCAGGAGGGGGCAGTGTGCTGCCTGGTGTTTTAAAACCACTAAACCAGGAGGGGGCAGTGTGCTGCCTGGTGTTTTTAAAACCACTAAACCAGGAGGGGGCAGTGTGCTGCCTGGTGTTTTAAAACCACTAAACCAGGAGGGGGCAGTGTGCTGCCTGGTGTTTTAGAACCACTGAACCAGCAGGGGGCAGTGTGCTGCCTGGAGTTTTAGAACCACTGAACCAGCAGGGGGCAGTGTGCTGCCTGGTGTTTTAGAACCACTGAACCAGGAGGGGGCAGTGTGCTGCCTGGTGTTTTAGAACCACTGAACCAGGAGGGGGCAGTGTGCTGCCTGGTGTTTTAGAACCACCGAACCAGGAGGGGGCAGTGTGCTGCTTGGTGTTTTAGAACCACTGAACCAGGAGGGGGCAGTGTGCTGCTTGGTGTTTTAAAACCACCGAACCAGGAGGGGGCAGTGTGCTGCTTGGTGTTTTAGAACCACTGAACCAGGAGGGGGCAGTGTGCTGCTTGGTGTTTTAAAACCACTGAACCAGGAGGGGGCAGTGTGCTGCTTGGTGTTTTAAAACCACCGAACCAGGAGGGGGCAGTGTGCTGCCTGGTGTTTTAGAACCACTAAACCAGGAGGGGGCAGTGTGCTGCCTGGTGTTTTAGAACCATTGAACCAGGAGGGGGCAGTGTGCTGCCTGGTGTTTTAGAACCACTGAACCAGCAGGGGGCAGTGTGCTGCCTGGTGTTTTAGAACCACTGAACCAGGAGGGGGCAGTGTGCTGCCTGGTGTTTTTAAAACCACTAAACCAGGAGGGGGCAGTGTGCTGCCTGGTGTTTTTAAAACCACTAAACCAGGAGGGGGCAGTGTGCTGCCTGGTGTTTTAAAACCACTAAACCAGCAGGGGGCAGTGTGCTGCCTGGTGTTTTAGAACCACTGAACCAGCAGGGGGCAGTGTGCTGCCTGGTGTTTTAGAATCACTGAACCAGGAGGGGGCAGTGTGCTGCCTGGTGTTTTAGAACCACTAAACCAGGAGGGGGCAGTGTGCTGCCTGGTGTTTTAAAACCACTAAACCAGGAGGGGGCAGTGTGCTGCTTGGTGTTTTAAAACCACTAAACCAGGAGGGGGCAGTGTGCTGCTTGGTGTTTTAGAACCACTAAACCAGGAGGGGGCAGTGTGCTGCTTGGTGTTTTAAAACCACCGAACCAGGAGGGGGCAGTGTGCTGCCTGGTGTTTTAAAACCATTAAACCAGGAGGGGGCAGTGTGCTGCCTGGTGTTTTAAAACCATTAAACCAGGAGGGGGCAGTGTGCTGCCTGGTGTTTTAGAACCACTGAACCAGCAGGGGGCAGTGTGCTGCCTGGTGTTTTAGAACCACTGAACCAGGAGGGGGCAGTGTGCTGCCTGGTGTTTTAGAACCACTGAACCAGCAGGGGGCAGTGTGCTGCCTGGTGTTTTAAAACCACTAAACCAGGAGGGGGCAGTGTGCTGCTTGGTGTTTTAAAACCACTAAACCAGCAGGGGGCAGTGTGCTGCCTGGTGTTTTAGAACCACTGAACCAGGAGGGGGCAGTGTGCTGCCTGGTGTTTTAAAACCACTGAACCAGGAGGGGGCAGTGTGCTGCCTGGTGTTTTAAAACCACTAAACCAGGAGGGGGCAGTGTGCTGCCTGGTGTTTTTAAAACCACTAAACCAGGAGGGGGCAGTGTGCTGCCTGGTGTTTTAAAACCACTAAACCAGGAGGGGGCAGTGTGCTGCTTGGTGTTTTAGAACCACTAAACCAGGAGGGGGCAGTGTGCTGCTTGGTGTTTTAAAACCACCGAACCAGGAGGGGGCAGTGTGCTGCCTGGTGTTTTAAAACCATTAAACCAGGAGGGGGCAGTGTGCTGCCTGGTGTTTTAAAACCATTAAACCAGGAGGGGGCAGTGTGCTGCCTGGTGTTTTAGAACCACTGAACCAGCAGGGGGCAGTGTGCTGCCTGGTGTTTTAGAACCACTGAACCAGGAGGGGGCAGTGTGCTGCCTGGTGTTTTAGAACCACTGAACCAGCAGGGGGCAGTGTGCTGCCTGGTGTTTTAAAACCACTAAACCAGGAGGGGGCAGTGTGCTGCTTGGTGTTTTAAAACCACTAAACCAGCAGGGGGCAGTGTGCTGCCTGGTGTTTTAGAACCACTGAACCAGGAGGGGGCAGTGTGCTGCCTGGTGTTTTAAAACCACTGAACCAGGAGGGGGCAGTGTGCTGCCTGGTGTTTTAAAACCACTAAACCAGGAGGGGGCAGTGTGCTGCCTGGTGTTTTTAAAACCACTAAACCAGGAGGGGGCAGTGTGCTGCCTGGTGTTTTAAAACCACTAAACCAGGAGGGGGCAGTGTGCTGCCTGGTGTTTTAGAACCACTGAACCAGCAGGGGGCAGTGTGCTGCCTGGTGTTTTAGAACCACTGAACCAGGAGGGGGCAGTGTGCTGCCTGGTGTTTTAGAACCACTGAACCAGGAGGGGGCAGTGTGCTGCCTGGTGTTTTAGAACCACTAAACCAGGAGGGGGCAGTGTGCTGCTTGGTGTTTTAGAACCACCGAACCAGGAGGGGGCAGTGTGCTGCCTGGTGTTTTAGAACCACTAAACCAGACCAGAAATAAAACAACTTTCGGAAGAGTCAACAACGACAGGCATGTGTGTGTCAGGGCTCGAACATACAGGGGAGGTTTTTGGGAACTCTCCAGGCCAGTCGATAATCCCTGTCAGTGGCCAGTGGAAAAAAATATTGTAATAATTATATTTTTAATCTAGGCTATATAATTGATTTTTTTTTTAAACCGATAGATTCCCGAAGCTGTTCGTTATGTTGATTTTAATTTATCGTGCGCGCTGCACACATATATAGATAATCTGTCGGTCAGAGAGAGAGTGCACAAACAGATGTTTTTTGCGTGGAGCGAAGGCCGACAGCGACAGGGTACGAAATATGTTTCAAGTTTATATCTACCAGTAAATGCTAAGGCAGGAATGCGTATGCAAACCAGGTATTTAAAAAGTTCAGTCTCTTAATATTTTTATGCGCAATTCAGTCTTTCATGGAATAGCCTACCTTGAAAATCAGACATTTCCTCTAGGCTATTTGGTCCTTGAAAAGTCCTTGGAAGTTGGTAGCCAATTTAGAAATTCTACTGCTCCAATATAATTATTCCGTGATTTTCATTTCTGATCCGTTTTTTTTTGAGAGATGTAGGCACTTTTTGTCTGTTTCCCGCCATTTTAATTCAAAGGTGTTGCACCAGTCTGTTATTATGAATGTTGGCTTCAACTTGGTTTTCCATACAAAGCGTTCCATTATAAAGGAACCAGGTTTTGGGTCTCTTTCTTGTTTTGAAACATGCCACAGTAACCCTTCTAACGCTTCCAACATCTCAAATGGAGAGACTGATCGCTACATGGACAGTGTGTTTGTGTCGGGAGCATGTTGTCTATTTAGTCAGGCAATGGCCATATTATACTGACATATTGCGGAACGTAAAAATAATGTGAATGTCAATGCATAATGCCATTTGTGTAGGCCTAATTAAAAAATGCATTATTCTTAAAGTGGTAATGCATACTTTTTTTGCTACATTTTTGGGGGATTTTTTTTCTTCTATAGGCTATTACAACAAATATCAAATCTAGGTCCTTGAAAATTTATAATTAAGTGCTTAGAAAAAGTCCTTGAATTTGACTTGCCAATGTCTGTATGAACTCTGTATAGGCTACCTGCTCAGCCTGCAAATGAAAGATAAAATCCCCTGCTATTGAAATTATGCACGCATCATATGCCTTCCTGTCAGATCTTGACCCAGGCCAGTGTATTCAGGCTGGTAGCTGTCAGTTTGCCACTGGCCCGGTGTGCCACTGGCCCGGTGTGCCACTGGCCCGGTGTGCCCCTGGCAAATTTACCTGAATGTCAGGCCCTGCTGTGTGAGGTGCGCGTAGGGCTGTTATGGCTCAACAAGCTCTGTCTCACATCAGAAGTAATGTTCATCAGTGGTTCTCAAACGGGTTAAGGTTTGGGTAGGCTTTAAACAAAAATAAAAAAATAAACAACTTTATCACTGGATTTTGAACATGCAACCAAACTGCAAAGAATTCCAGTTGCCTGAAACTGATCTTTCTAGTTCCTCTGGATAGTTTAAGTGAAAGACAGACCATTTATGAAAGTCAGGCAAGATTATTTTTGTAACCAATAGCAACCAAAATACAAAGAATTCCAGTACTAATCTTTCTGGTTCCTCTATGTGAAGGTGAAAACAGGCAGTATATGCCACCTCTGTGTGTAAAATAGCTAGGTTAATTAAAATTTTCGGATAAGTAATCGGGCAACCCAAAGATACTCCTAACTTGACTAATGGGCAAGTGCCTTTCAGAGTTTAATGTAAATCCCTGGACAGGCTTACGAAGCTCATATTACCAGACGTCACTGAATTCCACCCTGGCATTATCTCCATAGCTGGGATGGTAGCTATTTGTGGCACGTTGACTGACTCTCTCTCTCTGCCCCCCTCCTCCAAAGTGTCCTGCGTGGTTAGCTTATTATAGGACGTCCTTACGGATATTGGGGTGTCCTCACTCACTGTCACTGTGTAGTAGGGATGCCTCCACAGAAGGTTACGTGCTAATTACCGATGTCCACCAGATACATATGCGTTTTTGTTTTGCCGGATGTCTAGGCCGCATTTTCCGCACTTGACACCCAAGTGCTTCTCTTTTCAACTAGCTAAAAGCTATTGGAGTCTGTGTGTTATAGATATACAGTGGGTGGGGTGGGGGGGGGGGGGGGGGGGGGGGGGGGGGGGAGTATTTAGTCAGCCACCAATTGTGCAAGTTCTCCCACTTAAAAAGCTGAGAGAGGCCTGTAATTTTCATCATAGGTACATGTCAACTATGACAGACAAATCACATTGTAGGATCTTTTAATGAATTTATTTGCTAATTATGGTGGAAAATAAGTATTTGGTCACCTACAAACAAGCAAGATTTCTGGCTCTCACAGACCTGTAACTTCTTCTTTAAGAGGCTCCTCTGTCCTCCACTCGTTACCTGTATTAATGGCACCTGTTTGAACTTGTTATCAGTATAAAAGACACCTGTCCACAACCTCAAACAGTCCCACTCCAAACTCCACTATGGCGAAGACCAAAGAGCTGTCAAAGGACACCAGAAACAAAATTGTAGACCTGCACCAGGCTGGGAAGACTGAATCTGCAATAGGTAAGCAGCTTGGTTTGAAGAAATCAACAGTGGGAGCAATTATTAGGAAATGGAAGACATACAAGACCACTGATAATCTCCCTCGATCTGGGGCTCCACGCAAGATCTCACCCCGTGGGGTCAAAATGATCACAAGAACGGTGAGCAAAAATCCCAGAACCACACGGGGGGACCTAGTGAATGACCTGCAGAGAGCTGGGACCAAAGTAACAAAGCCTACCATCAGTAACACTCTACGCCGCCAGGGACTCAAATCCTGCAGTGCCAGACGTGTCCCCCTGCTTAAGCCAGTACATGTCCAGGCCCGTCTGAAGTTTGCTAGAGTGCATTTGGATGATCCAGAAGAGGATTGGGAGAATGTCATATGGTCAGATGAAACCAAAATAGAACTTTTTGGTAAAAACTAAACTCGTCGTGTTTGGAGGACAAAGAATGCTGAGTTGCATCCAAAGAACACCATACCTACTGTGAAGCATGGGGGTGGAAACATCATGCTTTGGGGCTGTTTTTCTGCAAAGGGACCAGGATGACTGATCCGTGTAAAGGAAAGAATGAATGGGGCCATGTATCGTGAGATTTTGAGTGAAAACCTCCTTCCATCAGCAAGGGCATTGAAGATGAAACGTGGCTGGGTCTTTCAGCATGACAATGATCCCAAACACACCGCCCGGGCAACGAAGGAGTGGCTTCGTAAGAAGCATTTCAAGGTCCTGGAGTGCCCTAGCCAGTCTCCAGATCTCATCCCCATAGAAAATCTTTGGAGGGAGTTGAAAGTCCGTGTTGCCCAGCGACAGCCCCAAAACATCACTGCTCTAGAGGAGATCTGCATGGAGGAATGGGCCAAAATACCAGCAACAGTGTGTGAAAACCTTGTGAAGACTTACAGAAAACGTTTGACTTGTGTCATTGCCAACAAAGGGTATATAACAAAGTATTGAGAAACTTTTGTTATTGACCAAATACTTATTTTCCACCATCATTTGCAAATAAATTCATGAAAAATCCTACAATGTGATTTTCTGGATTTTTTTTCCTAATTTTGTCTGTCATAGTTGACGTGTACCTATGATGAAAATTACAGGCCTCTCTCATCTTTTTAAGTGGGAGAACTTGCACAATTGGTGGCTGACTAAATACTTTTTTCCCCCACTGTACACTAGGGGCTCGATTCAATCAGTATTGTGGAAGTTCAGCGCTATAGTGCAATTTAAATTTAAGAAGGCAATGTTCGCACATTCACGGAGACTGCATTCACGGTAAACACTGCATACAGTATGTCTGCTCAATCAGAAACAACCTTTACATTTCAATCGTGGTAGAACTCTAAACTTCCGCGATACGGATTGAGCCCTAAATCATATGATTCAGATTGTGCACAATATGCTCCTCCTTCCTAAACAATCTAAAAGGTATACAGACGTGAAATGCAATCACTCAGACGAAGAAGTCCATCATATGATAAAGTGAGTCGTACCACTGGTCGAAGCCTCTCTAGAATGTATCATACATTCTCAAAGAAAAGTATTTTCCTCATCCGCCTGTAATCTTTCCAATAGGATTATTCTTGTAGTATTTTTGCAGATAAATGATGAAACATTAGGCTGATTGTCCCTCGCCTGGTGTAGGTATAGCAAAGACATATGACACAAACATGATGAAGCATATTCTGACATGTATTGTTGTTCAAAGTTGCTGTTCAGTCCTTTTTTAATGAATGGGATGAAGTGACCGTTAATAAAATGTGATGGTGGAATGCACTCAACATAATCAACCATTAGCCTTGTAGGAAGGTACGGAGTTATTGTGATTGGTTGGTTACTTGGATATGATGTGTTTGTCATTTTCCCTCTCTCTCTCTCTCTCTCTCTCTCTCTCTCTCTCTCTCTCTCTCTCTCTCTCTCTGCCTCTCTCTCTCTCTCTCTCTCTCTCTGCCTGCCCCTCTGCCTCCCTCTCTTCCCCCTCATTCCCCTCCAGGTGTGTTCCTGCGTTGGAAGCGCAGCTCCAGGTGTCTGGACGAGGCATATGATGAGATGGTTCATATCATACAGTACAACAAGGAGCTGCAGAATAAAGTCAACAACCTCAGGAGACAGCTGGCCCAACTGGAGACTGAGGACCCTCTGCTGCAAACACCATAGAGGAGAGGAGAGGAGAGGAGAGGAGAGGAGAGGAGAGGAGAGGAGAGGAGAGGAGAGGAGAGGAGAGGAGAGGAGAGGAGAGGAGAGGAGTAGGAGAGGAGAGGAGAGGAGAGGAGAGGAGAGGAGTAGGAGTAGGAGTAGGAGTAGGAGAGGAGAGGAGAGGAGTAGGAGAGGAGAGGAGTAGGAGATGAGTAGGGGTGTAGGAGAGGAGATGAGTAGGAGAGGAGAGGTGAGGTGAAGGAGAGGAGATGAGTAGGGGTGAAGGAGAGGAGAGGAGAGGTGGAGAGGAGAGGTGAGGTGAAGGAGAGGAGATGAGTAGGGGTGAAGGAGAGGAGATGAGTAGGGGTGAAGGAGAGGAGAGGTGAGGAGAGGGAGCGGAAGAGGAAGAGGAGGGAGAAGGAGAGGACGAAGATTAGAGAGGAGACAACACTAGGTTACTATTCAATAGAGACCTGAGGCTGTATCTATCAAACATCTTGGACAGGAGGGACCTGATCCTAGATCAGTACTTCTACTCTATGTAATGTTATTTATTATTATATAAAAGGCTAAACTGATGCTCACGGTCCCAGAAGAAGAGAAAGAAAACCCAGGGAAAGACATGAACAGGGACGGGGTAGAGGGACGGGGTGCGAGAGACCGAGGCCCTTTTTGAATACTTTAAAAATGCTTGCTCATCTTTAAGTAATGCAGTAGATTCCTTGCTTTACACCAATCCACAGGGAGGGAGAGACTGTATGTGTATATATGTACGTACATATTACAGACACGTATAGATATGTTCGTCATGCTAGCCCCGGTCACCGGCTGCCCAACCTTTAGTAACCCCACACCTAAAACACAGAGTAGACACACATTCACGCACCTCAGCCAGATTATGAAAGGTTCTTATTGCTGGGATACGAGGACACTTTGTAGCACTACTCTGAGTCACCATGGCAACACGTGCCAGTGTGCTTTGGACACACAGACACACTGACCAACTTATGATTTATTACATTCCAAAAATCAGGATGTTTGAAAATACAAAATGTTGAAAAAAATAAAAACATATCGTCGCTGTCTAAAATAAAACCATATATCTCCAAAATGGAAACTTTTCATCAAATTGAGAGAAGACAATACTAAATTTAACCATAGTCTTGGTACATGTTACTACTGCCATTGCTGTTCTGCTTTAAAATAGCTTTTTGGGAGAGGTATTTCATGTGTAATATTGTTATTATACTAGCTAACTACAGTAGATGGAAACTTAATTATGTTGTATATTTAACACTATGATGTACCTGTTTTGTAAGTTTTAATTGACTTGCTGTCTTCATCGGCCCAAATGTCTTAAGATAGCAGTATAGGGTGGTCAACAGGGTTGGGGTTCATTCCATTTCAATCCAGAAAGTAAACCAAATTCCCGAATGTTCCTAGTTAAAATGCATTGAAGAAAATTGGAATTGGAATTGGAATTTCAGTGCACTTCCTGAATTTAAATGGAATTGACCCCAAACCTTGGTGGCCCTTCGATCACCTCTGACCAGAACATCGACCGTCATCTTCTGTTCATTTCCTGATGATTCTACATGTTGAGTCGCCGCCGGACGTTGACACCCAGCGGGGCTAACATCCTGCTTTCTGGTGTGTTTCAGTTAGAAGACCCACAGTAAAAAAAAAATACTGACACTTGAGGTTGAGCGATCAGTCATCTTATGACGTGACACAAAGCGACATAAACCTCTTATTTCCTATGTCATACATGTTTGCCCAAAGTAACACATGTTTCTGTCAGGTGAAATGCGGTGGTGTCCATAGCAACCCTCCATGCATCCCAAATGGGAAAGGGCAACACCTAGTCTATATAGTACACTCTGGACCAATACTTACATTTTTAGTCATTTAGCAGACGCTCTTATCCAGAGAGACTTACAGTTAAGCGAGTGCGAGTGCATACATTTTTCATACTGGTCCCCCCCCCCCCGGGAATCGAACCCACAACCCTGGCGTTGCAAGTGCCACACTCTACCAACTGAGCTACAGGAGGCCTTAACATAGGGAAATAGGATACCATGCAGTACACGGGTATTCCTTGATTTTGTCGTCCTTAAATCTATGAACAGTGTAGCTACACTGTCTTGATAATGTGACCGACTGGCTACTGTAGGGGGGGGGGCAGCCTGCGTTCTGCTAAGTCAGGGTTGGGTAGCCACGCCAACGCCACTGTCATTTAGGAAAAGCTATTATCTATTTTTCCATTGACCGACTTAAGAGACAGATCTGGATCTGTTTGTTGAAAGAGTTTCTGAAAAGGGGTCAAGATTTGATGTCTGCTCATACACATATATATATATATATATATATATATATATATAGTCTTGTAAACATATATAATGATTTGCATGTATGAATGGCTTTTAGGTGGTCAAACTAGTTAAGGCTTCAGAATGACATAGGAAAGAGCTGTACATACCAGCCTATATCTGTGTCCACTATTATCACGTGGGTTATTATTAGGCTCATACTATACTATAAATAAAGGTTAAATAAAAAAATACCATATATTATTGCTGTTATTAGACACAAGTTCTACTTTTTATTCTTCTCATGTTCTGATTGACATTCACACCTCTTATCCTTACGGGAGAAAATATTCTGTTTAATCAAAGTAAAATATTTTAGTTTTTCTATCGTCTCTGTTTAGTTTCTTCTTCTGTCTTTTGAAATGAACCTTTTATTGTGTGATTTAAATTAAATAGAATGTTTCTAGGGCATTAAAAGATGATTTGTGCTAAAGGCATTGATGTGTCCCACGTGTGTCTATTGTGTCTGTGTTTCCGTCCCAAGACTTACTTCAGACAGGTTTTAGGGACTGGCCCCAATGACGTTGTCAGCTTCACACCGGACAGGCGTACACTACATGACCGAAAGTATGTGGACACCTGCTCGTCGAACATCTCATTCCAACATCATGGGCATTAATATGGAGTTGGTCCCCCCCCCCCCTTTGCTGCTATAACAGCCTCCACTCTTCTGGGAAGGCTTTCCACTAGATGTTGGAACATTTCTGCGAGGACTTGCTTCCATTCTGCCACGAGCGTTAGTCGGCGTTCCAATTCATGTTCGATGGGGTTGAGGTCAGGGCTCTGTGCAGGCCAGTCAAGTTCTTCCATGCTGATCTCGACAAACCATTTCTGTATGGACCTCGCTTCCACTAAACCCAGATTCATCCGTCAGACTGCCAGATGGTGAAGTGTGATTCATCACTCCAGAGAACGCGTTTCCACTGCTCCAGAGTCCAATGGCAGCGAGCTTTACACCACTCCAGCCGATGCTTGGCATTGGGCCATGGAAACCCATTTCATGAAGCTCCCGAAGAACAGTTATTGTGCTGACGTTGCTTCCAGAGGCAGTTTGGAACTCAGTAGTGAGTGTTGCAAGCGAGGACAGCTGATATTTACACGCTTCAGCACTCTGCGGTCCCGTTCTGTGAGCTTGTGTGGCCTACCACTTCACGGCCGAGCCATTGTTGCTCCTAGACGTTTCCACTTCACAATAACAGCATTTACAGTTGACCGGGGCAGCTCTAGCAGGGCAGGAATTTTACGAACTGACTTGTTGGAAAGGTGGCATCCTATGACGGTGCCACGTTGAAGGCCATTCTACTGCCAATGTTTGTCTGTGGAGATTGCATGGCTGTGTGCTCGATTTTATACACGTGTCAGCAACGGGTGTGGCTGAAATAGCCAAATCCACTCATTTGAAGGGGAGCCCACATACTATTGTATTTACAGTGCATTCAGAAAGTATTCAGACCCCTTCCCTTTTTCCACATTTTGTAACGTTACAGCCTTATTCTAAAATGGATAAAATAAACATGTTCCTCATCAATCTACACACAATACCTCATAATGACAAAGCGAAAACAGGTTTTCAGAAATGTTTGCAAATGTATAAAACAATTAAAACAGATACCTTAGTTACATAAGTATTCAGACCCTTTGCTATGAGGTTCGAAATTGAGCTCAGATGCATCCTGTTTCCATTGATCATCCTTGAAATGTTTCTACAACTTGATTGGAGTCCACCTGTGGTAAATTCAAATAATTGGACATATAAGGTCCCACACTTGACAGTGCATGTCAGAGCAAAAACCAAGCCATGAGGTCGAAGGAATTGTCCATAGAGCTCCGAGACATGATTGTGTCGAGGCACAGATCTGGGGAAGGGTACCAAAAAATGTCTGCAGCATTGAAGGTCCCCAAGAACACAGTGGCCTCCATCATTCTTAAACTGGAAGAACTTTGGAACCACCAAGACTCTTCCTAGAGCTGGCCGCCCGGCCAAACTGAGAAATTGGGGGAGAAGGCCTTGGTCAGGGAGGTGACCAAGAACCCGATGGTCACTGACAGAGCTCCAGAGTTCCTCTGTGGAGGTGGGAGAACCTTCCAGATGGACAACCATCCCTGCAGAACTCCACCAATTTGGCCTTTATGGTAGAGTGGCCAGATGGAAGCCACTCCTCAGTAAAAGGCACGTGACAGCCCGCTTGGAGTTTGCCAAAAGGCACCTAAAGGACTCTCAGACCATGAGAAACAAGATTCTCTGGTCTGATGAAACCAAGATTGAACTCTTTGGCCTGAATGCCAAGCGTGAAGTCTGGAGGAAACCAGGCATCATCCCTACGGTGAAGCATGGTGGTGGCAGCGTCATGATGTGGGGATGTTTTTCAGTGGCAGGGACTGGAATACTAGTAGGTTTGAGGGAAAGATGAACGGAGCAAAGTACAGAGAGTCAATTTGCAAAAAAATCTAAAAACCTTATTTTGCTTTGTCATTATGTGTAGATTGATGAATAATTTTTAAAATAAATTTTAGAATAAGTCTGTAATGTAAAAAAAGGAAAGAGTTAAGGGGTGTGAATACTTTCCGAATGCACTGAGTCACTGGTGGCAGAAAGAAAACATAACTCACAAACAGAAGACTCACACACACACATCCCCCCCCCCCCCCCCCCCACACACACACACACACACACACACACACACACACACACACACCGTCCAACACACACACACACACACACACCGTCCAACACACACACACACACACACCGTCCAACACACACACACACACACACCGTCCAACACACACACACACACACCGTCCAACACACACACACACACCGTCCAACACACACACACACACACACACCGTCCAACACACACACACACACACACACACACCGTCCAACACACACACACACACACACACCGTCCAACACACACACACACACCGTAACCAACACACACACACACACACACCGTCCAACACACACACACACACCGTAACCAACACACACACACACACACACCGTCCAACACACACACACACACACACACCGTCCAACACACACACACACACACACACCGTCCAACACACACACACACACACCGTCCAACACACACACACACACACCGTCCAACACACACACACACACACCGTCCAACACACACACACACACACACACCGTCCAACACACACACACACACCGTCCTATACGCAGACCAACACACACACACCGTCCTATACGCAGACCAACACACACACACACACACCGTCCTATACGCAGACCAACACACACACACACACCTCCCTCAGTCAGGACTTTCGTTCACCCGTGTGTGTGTGTTTTATAACCGAATGGGACAGCTGTTAGTGGGGGTATATTTATTCCTCGATCACTCCATCAGATGATACATTCCTCATGCCAGCTGAAGATACACGTGTTGGAGGGTAATAGAGGGGTGTTGTCCCTAGTGTTAGTGTTGGAGGGTAATAGAGGGGTGTGGTCCCTAGTGTTGGAGGGTAATAGAGGGGTGTGGTCCCTAGTGTTAGTGTTGGAGGGTAATAGAGGTGTGTTCCCTAGTGTTGGAGGGTAATAGAGGGGTGTGGTCCCTAGTGTTAGTGTTGGAGGGTAATAGAGGGGTGTGGTCCCTAGTGTTGGAGGGTAATAGAGGGGTGTTGTCCCTAGTGTTAGTGTTGGACGGTAATAGAGGGGTGTGGTCCCTAGTGTTAGTGTTGGAGTGTAATAGAGGGGTGTGGTCCCTAGTGTTACTGTTGGAGGGTAATAGAGGGGAGTGGTCCCTAGTGTTAGTGTTGGAGGGTAATAGAGGGGTGTGGTCCCTAGTGTTGGAGGGTAATAGAGGAGTGTGGTCCCTAGTGTTAGTGTTGGAGGGTAATAGAGGGGTGTGGTCCCTAGTGTTAGTGTTGGAGGGTAATAGAGGGTTGTGGTCCCTAGTGTTAGTGTTGGAGGGTAATAGAGGGGTGTGGTCCCTAGTGTTGGAGGGTAATTGAGGGGTGGGTAATTGAGGGGTGTGGTCCCTAGTGTTAGTATTGGAGGGTAATAGAGGGGTGTTTTCCCTAGTGTTGGAGGGTAATAGAGGGGGGTTGTCCCTAGTGTTAGTGTTGGAGGGTAATAGAGGGGTGTGGTCCCTAGTGTTAGTGTTGGAGGGTAATAGAGGGGGGTTGTCCCTAGTGTTGGAGGGTAATAGAGGGGTGTTGTCCCTAGTGTTGGAGGGTAATAGAGGGGGGTTGTCCCTAGTGTTGGAGGGTAATAGAGGGGTGTTGTCCCTAGTGTTGGAGGGTAATAGAGGGGGGTTGTCCCTAGTGTTAGTGTTGGAGGGTAATAGAGGGGGGTTGTCCCTAGTGTTGGGGGGTAATAGAGGGGTGTTGTCCCTAGTGTTGGAGGGTAATAGAGGGGTGTTGTCCCTAGTGTTGGAGGGTAATAGAGGGGGGTTGTCGCTAGTGTTAGTGTTGGAGGGGAATAGAGGGGGGTTGTCCCTAGTGTTGGAGGGTAATAGAGGGGTGTTGTCGCTAGTGTTAGTGTTGGAGGGTAATAGAGGGGTGTTGTCCATAGTGTTAGTGTTGGAGGGTAATAGAGGGGGGTTGTCCCTAGTGTTGGAGGGTAATAGAGGGGTGTTGTCCCTAGTGTTGGAGGGTGATAGAGAGGAGTTGTCCCTAGTGTTGGAGGGTAATAGAGGGGGGTTGTCCCTAGTGTTGGAGGGTAATAGAGGGGTGTGGTCCCTAGTGTTGGAGAGTAATAGAGGGGTGTTGTCCCTAGTGTTGGAGGGTAATAGAGGGGTGTTGTCCCCTAGTTTTGGAGGGGGATAGAGGGGTGTTGTCCATAGTGTTAGTGTTGGAGGGGAATAGAGGGGTGTTGTCCCTAGTGTTGGAGGGTAATAGAGGGTTGTTGTCCCTAGTGTTGGAGGGGAATAGAGGGGTGTTTTCCCTAGTGTTGGAGGGTAATAGAGGGGTGTTGTCCCTAGTGTTAGTGTTGGAGGGGAATAGAGGGGTGTTGTCCCTAGTGTTAGTGTTGGAGGGGAATAGAGGGGTGTGGTCCCTAGTGTTGGAGGGGAATAGAGGGGTGTTATCCATAGTGTTAGTGTTGGAGGGGAATAGAGGGGTGTTTTCCCTAGTGTTAGTGTTGGAGGGGAATAGAGGGGTGTTGTCCCTAGTGTTGGAGGGTAATAGAGGGGTGTTGTCCATAGTGTTAGTGTTGGAGGGGAATAGAGGGGTGTTGTCCATAGTTTTAGTGTTGGAGGGGAATAGAGGGGTGTTGTCCCTAGTGTTGGAGGGTAATAGAGGGGTGTGGTCCCTAGTGTTAGTGTTGGAGGGTAATAGAGGGGTGTGGTCCCTAGTGTTGGAGGGTAATAGAGGGGTGTGGTCCCTAGTGTTAGTGTTGGAGGGTAATAGAGGGATGTGGTCCCTAGTGTTGGAGGGTAATAGAGGGGTGTTGTCCCTAGTGTTAGTGTTGGAGGGTAATAGAGGGGTGTGGTCCCTAGTGTTGGAGGGTAATAGAGGGGTGTGGTCCCTAGTGTTAGTGTTGGAGGGTAATAGAGGTGTGTTCCCTAGTGTTGGAGGGTAATAGAGGGGTGTGGTCCCTAGTGTTAGTGTTGGAGGGTAATAGAGGGGTGTGGTCCCTAGTGTTGGAGGGTAATAGAGGGGTGTTGTCCCTAGTGTTAGTGTTGGACGGTAATAGAGGGGTGTGGTCCCTAGTGTTAGTGTTGGAGTGTAATAGAGGGGTGTGGTCCCTAGTGTTAGTGTTGGAGGGTATTAGAGGGGAGTGGTCCCTAGTGTTAGTGTTGGAGGGTAATAGAGGGGTGTGGTCCCTAGTGTTGGAGGGTAATAGAGGGGTGTTGTCCCTAGTGTTAGTGTTGGAGGGTAATAGAGGGGTGTGGTCCCTAGTGTTAGTGTTGGAGGGTAATAGAGGGTTGTGGTCCCTAGTGTTAGTGGTGGAGGGTAATAGAGGGGTGTGGTCCCTAGTGTTGGAGGGTAATTGAGGGGTGGGTAATTGAGGGGTGTGGTCCCTAGTGTTAGTATTGGAGGGTAATAGAGGGGTGTTTTCCCTAGTGTTGGAGGGTAATAGAGGGGGGTTGTCCCTAGTGTTAGTGTTGGAGGGTAATAGAGGGGTGTGGTCCCTAGTGTTAGTGTTGGAGGGTAATAGAGGGGTGTTGTCCCTAGTGTTGGAGGGTAATAGAGGGGTGTTGTCCCTAGTGTTGGAGGGTAATAGAGGGGGGTTGTCCCTAGTGTTGGAGGGTAATAGAGGGGTGTTATCCCTAGTGTTGGAGGGTAATAGAGGGGGGTTGTCCCTAGTGTTAGTGTTGGAGGGTAATAGAGGGGGGTTGTCCCTAGTGTTGGGGGGTAATAGAGGGGTGTTGTCCCTAGTGTTGGAGGGTAATAGAGGGGTGTTGTCCCTAGTGTTGGAGGGTAATAGAGGGGGGTTGTCGCTAGTGTTAGTGTTGGAGGGGAATAGAGGGGGGTTGTCCCTAGTGTTGGAGGGTAATAGAGGGGTGTTGTCGCTAGTGTTAGTGTTGGAGGGTAATAGAGGGGTGTTGTCCCTAGTGTTAGTGTTGGAGGGTAATAGAGGGGGGTTGTCCCTAGTGTTGGAGGGTAATAGAGGGGTGTTGTCCCTAGTGTTGGAGGGTGATAGAGAGGAGTTGTCCCTAGTGTTGGAGGGTAATAGAGGGGGGTTGTCCCTAGTGTTGGAGGGTAATAGAGGGGTGTGGTCCCTAGTGTTGGAGAGTAATAGAGGGGTGTTGTCCCTAGTGTTGGAGGGTAATAGAGGGGTGTTGTCCCTAGTTTTGGAGGGGGATAGAGGGGTGTTGTCCATAGTGTTAGTGTTGGAGGGGAATAGAGGGGTGTTGTCCCTAGTGTTGGAGGGTAATAGAGGGTTGTTGTCCCTAGTGTTGGAGGGGAATAGAGGGGTGTTTTCCCTAGTGTTGGAGGGTAATAGAGGGGTGTTGTCCCTAGTGTTAGTGTTGGAGGGGAATAGAGGGTTGTGGTCCCTAGTGTTAGTGTTGGAGGGTAATAGAGGGGTGTGGTCCCTAGTGTTGGAGGATAATTGAGGGGTGGGTAATTGAGGGGTGTGGTCCCTAGTGTTAGTATTGGAGGGTAATAGAGGGGTGTTTTCCCTAGTGTTGGAGGGTAATAGAGGGGGGTTGTCCCTAGTGTTAGTGTTGGAGGGTAATAGAGGGGTGTGGTCCCTAGTGTTAGTGTTGGAGGGTAATAGAGGGGTGTTGTCCCTAGTGTTGGAGGGTAATAGAGGGGTGTTGTCCCTAGTGTTGGAGGGTAATAGAGGGGGGTTTTCCCTAGTGTTGGAGGGTAATAGAGGGGTGTTGTCCCTAGTGTTGGAGTGTAATAGAGGGGGGTTGTCCCTAGTGTTAGTGTTGGAGGGTAATAGAGGGGGGTTGTCCCTAGTGTTGGGGGGTAATAGAGGGGTGTTGTCCCTAGTGTTGGAGGGTAATAGAGGGGTGTTGTCCCTAGTGTTGGAGGGTAATAGAGGGGGGTTTGTCGCTAGTGTTAGTGTTGGAGGGGAATAGAGGGGGGTTGTCCCTAGTGTTGGAGGGTAATAGAGGGGTGTTGTCGCTAGTGTTAGTGTTGGAGGGTAATAGAGGGGTGTTGTCCCTAGTGTTAGTGTTGGAGGGTAATAGAGGGGGGTTGTCCCTAGTGTTGGAGGGTAATAGAGGGGTGTTGTCCCTAGTGTTGGAGGGTGATAGAGAGGAGTTGTCCCTAGTGTTGGAGGGTAATAGAGGGGGGTTGTCCCTAGTGTTGGAGGGTAATAGAGGGGTGTGGTCCCTAGTGTTGGAGAGTAATAGAGGGGTGTTGTCCCTAGTGTTGGAGGGTAATAGAGGGGTGTTGTCCCTAGTTTTGGAGGGGGATAGAGGGGTGTTGTCCATAGTGTTAGTGTTGGAGGGGAATAGAGGGGTGTTGTCCCTAGTGTTGGAGGGTAATAGAGGGTTGTTGTCCCTAGTGTTGGAGGGGAATAGAGGGGTGTTTTCCCTAGTGTTGGAGGGTAATAGAGGGGTGTTGTCCCTAGTGTTAGTGTTGGAGGGGAATAGAGGGGTGTTGTCCCTAGTGTTAGTGTTGGAGGGGAATAGAGGGGTGTGGTCCCTAGTGTTGGAGGGGAATAGAGGGGTGTTGTCCATAGTGTTAGTGTTGGAGGGGAATAGAGGGGTGTTTTCCCTAGTGTTAGTGTTGGAGGGGAATAGAGGGGTGTTGTCCCTAGTGTTGGAGGGGAATAGAGGGGTGTTGTCCATAGTGTTAGTGTTGGAGGGGAATAGAGGGGTGTTGTCCATAGTGTTAGTGTTGGAGGGGAATAGAGGGGTGTTGTCCCTAGTGTTGGAGGGTAATAGAGGGGTGTTGTCCCTAGTGTTAGTGTTGGAGGGTAATAGAGGGGTGTTGTCCCTAGTGTTAGTGTTGGAGGGTAATAGAGGTGTGTTTTCCCTATTGTTAGAGTTGGAGGGTAATAGAGTGGTGTGGTCCCTAGTGTTGGAGGGTAATAGAGGGGTGTTGTCCCTAGTGTTAGTGTTGGAGGGTAATAGAGGGGTGTGGTCCCTAGTGTTAGTTTTGGAGGGTAATAGAGGGGTGTTGTCCCTAGTGTTAGTGTTGGAGGGTAATAGAGGGGTGTTTTCCCTAGTGTTAGTGTTGGAGGGTAATAGAGGGGTGTGGTCCCTAGTGTTAGTGTTGGAGGGGAATAGAGGGGTGTTGTCCCTAGTGTTGGAGGGTAATAGAGAGGTGTTGTCCCTAGTGTTGGAGGGTAATAGAGGGGTGTTGTCCCTAGTGTTGGAGGGTAATAGAGGGGTGTTGTCCCTAGTGTTGGAGGGGAATAGAGGGGTGTTGTCCCTAGTGTTGGAGGGGAATAGAGGGGTGTTGTCCATATTGTTAGTGTTGGAGGGGAATAGAGGGGTGTTGTCCCTAGTGTTGGAGGGTAATAGAGGGGTGTTGTCCCTAGTGTTAGTGTTGGAGGGTAATAGAGGGGTGTTGTCCCTAGTGTTAGTGTTGGAGGGGAATAGAGGGGTGTTTTCCCTATTGTTGGAGGGTAATAGAGGGGTGTTGTCCCTAGTGTTAGTGTTGGAGGGGAATAGAGGAGTGTTGTCCCTAGTGTTAGAGGGGAATAGAGGGGTGTGGTCCCTAGTGTTAGTGTTGGAGGGGAATAGAGGGGTGTTGTCCCTAGTGTTGGAGGGTAATAGAGGGGTGTTGTCCCTAGTGTTAGTGTTGGAGGGTAATAGAGGGGTGTTTTCCCTAGTGTTAGTGTTGGAGGGGAATAGAGGGGTGTTTTCCCTATTGTTGGAGGGTAATAGAGGGGTGTTGTCCCTAGTGTTAGTGTTGGAGGGTAATAGAGGGGTGTTGTCCCTTGTGTTGGAGGGTAATAGAGGGGTGTTGTCCCTAGTGTTAGTGTTGGAGGGTAATAGAGGGGTGTGGTCCCTAGTGTTAGTGTTGGAGTGTAATAGAGGGGTGTGGTCCCTAATGTTAGTGTTGGAGGGTAATAGAGGGGTGTGGTCCCTAGTGTTGGAGGGTAATAGAGTGGTGTTGTCCCTAGTGTTAGTGTTGGACGGTAATAGAGGGGTGTGGTCCCTAGTGTTAGTGTTGGAGTGTAATAGAGGGGTGTGGTCCCTAGTGTTAGTGTTGGAGGGTAATAGAGGGGAGTGGTCCCTAGTGTTAGTGTTGGAGGGTAATAGAGGGGTGTGGTCCATAGTGTTTGAGGGTAATAGAGGAGTGTGGTCCCTAGTGTTAGTGTTGGAGGGTAATAGAGGGGTGTGGTCCCTAGTGTTAGTGTTGGAGGGTAATAGAGGGTTGTGGTCCCTAGTGTTAGTGTTGGAGGGTAATAGAGGGGTGTGGTCCCTAGTGTTGGAGGGTAATTGAGGGGTGGGTAATTGAGGGGTGTGGTCCCTAGTGTTAGTATTGGAGGGTAATAGAGGGGTGTTTTCCCTAGTGTTGGAGGGTAATAGAGGGGGGTTGTCCCTAGTGTTAGTGTTGGAGGGTAATAGAGGGGTGTGGTCCCTAGTGTTAGTGTTGGAGGGTAATAGAGGGGGGTTGTCCCTAGTGTTGGAGGGTAATAGAGGGGTGTTGTCCCTAGTGTTGGAGGGTAATAGAGGGGGGTTGTCCCTAGTGTTGGAGGGTAATAGAGGGGTGTTGTCCCTAGTGTTGGAGGGTAATAGAGGGGGGTTGTCCCTAGTGTTAGTGTTGGAGGGTAATAGAGGGGGGTTGTCCCTAGTGTTGGGGGGTAATAGAGGGGTGTTGTCCCTAGTATTGGAGGGTAATAGAGGGGTGTTGTCCCTAGTGTTGGAGGGTAATAGAGGGGGGTTGTCGCTAGTGTTAGTGTTGGAGGGGAATAGAGGGGGGTTGTCCCTAGTGTTGGAGGGTAATAGAGGGGTGTTGTCCCTAGTGTTAGTGTTGGAGGGTAATAGAGGGGTGTTGTCCCTAGTGTTAGTGTTGGAGGGTAATAGAGGGGGGTTGTCCCTAGTGTTGGAGGGTAATAGAGGGGTGTTGTCCCTAGTGTTGGAGGGTGATAGAGAGGAGTTGTCCCTAGTGTTGGAGGGTAATAGAGGGGGGTTGTCCCTAGTGTTGGAGGGTAATAGAGGGGTGTGGTCCCTAGTGTTGGAGAGTAATAGAGGGGTGTTGTCCCTAGTGTTGGAGGGTAATAGAGGGGTGTTGTCCCTAGTTTTGGAGGGGGATAGAGGGGTGTTGTCCATAGTGTTAGTGTTGGAGGGGAATAGAGGGGTGTTGTCCCTAGTGTTGGAGGGTAATAGAGGGTTGTTGTCCCTAGTGTTGGAGGGGAATAGAGGGGTGTTTTCCCTAGTGTTGGAGGGTAATAGAGGGGTGTTGTCCCTAGTGTTAGTGTTGGAGGGGAATAGAGGGGTGTTGTCCCTAGTGTTAGTGTTGGAGGGGAATAGAGGGGTGTGGTCCCTAGTGTTGGAGGGGAATAGAGGGGGGTTGTCCATAGTGTTAGTGTTGGAGGGGAATAGAGGGGTGTTTTCCCTAGTGTTAGTGTTGGAGGGGAATAGAGGGGTGTTGTCCCTAGTGTTGGAGGGGAATAGAGGGGTGTTGTCCCTAGTGTTGGAGGGTAATAGAGGGGTGTTGTCCCTAGTGTTAGTGTTGGAGGGTAATAGAGGGGTGTTGTCCCTAGTGTTAGTGTTGGAGGGTAATAGAGGTGTGTTTTCCCTAGTGTTAGTGTTGGAGGGTAATAGAGTGGTGTGGTCCCTAGTGTTGGAGGGTAATAGAGGGGTGTTGTCCCTAGTGTTAGTGTTGGAGGGTAATAGAGGGGTGTGGTCCCTAGTGTTAGTTTTGGAGGGTAATAGAGGGGTGTTGTCCCTAGTGTTAGTGTTGGAGGGTAATAGAGGGGTGTTTTCCCTAGTGTTAGTGTTGGAGGGTAATAGAGGGGTGTGGTCCCTAGTGTTAGTGTTGGAGGGGAATAGAGGGGTGTTGTCCCTAGTGTTGGAGGGTAATAGAGAGGTGTTGTCCCTAGTGTTGGAGGGTAATAGAGGGGTGTTGTCCCTAGTGTAGGAGGGTAATAGAGGGGTGTTGTCCCTAGTGTTGGAGGGGAATAGAGGGGTGATTTCCCTAGTGTTGGAGGGGAATTGAGGGGTGTTGTCCATAGTGTTAGTGTTGGAGGGGAATAGAGGGGTGTTGTCCCTAGTGTTGGAGGGTAATAGAGGGGTGTTGTCCCTAGTGTTAGTGTTGGAGGGTAATAGAGGGGTGTTGTCCCTAGTGTTAGTGTTGGAGGGGAATAGAGGGGTGTTTTCCCTATTGTTGGAGGGTAATAGAGGGGTGTTGTCCCTAGTGTTAGTGTTGGAGGGGAATAGAGGGGTGTTGTCCCTAGTGTTGGAGGGTAAAAGAGGAGTATTGTCCCTAGTGTTAGAGGGGAATAGAGGGGTGTGGTCCCTAGTGTTAGTGTTGGAGGGGAATAGAGGGGTGTTGTCCCTAGTGTTGGAGGGTAATAGAGGGGTGTTGTCCCTAGTGTTAGTGTTGGAGGGTAATAGAGGGGTGTTGTCCCTAGTTTTAGTGTTGAAGGGGAATAGAGGGGTGTTTTCCCTATTGTTGGAGGGTAATAGAGGGGTGTTGTCCCTAGTGTTAGTGTTGGAGGGTAATAGAGGGGTGTTGTCCCTAGTGTTGGAGGGTAATAGAGGGGTGTTGTCCCTAGTGTTAGTGTTGGAGGGTAATAGAGGGGTGTTGTCCCTTGTGTTGGAGGGTAATAGAGGGGTGTTGTCCCTAGTGTTAGTGTTGGAGGGTAATAGAGGGGTGTGGTCCCTAGTGTTAGTGTTGGAGTGTAATAGAGGGGTGTGGTCCCTAGTGTTAGTGTTGGAGGGTAATAGAGGGGTGTGGTCCCTAGTGTTGGAGGGTAATAGAGGGGTGTTGTCCCTAGTGTTAGTGTTGGATGGTAATAGAGGGGTGTGGTCCCTAGTGTTAGTGTTGGAGTGTAATAGAGGGGTGTGGTCCCTAGTGTTAGTGTTGGAGGGTAATAGAGGGGAGTGGTCCCTAGTGTTAGTGTTGGAGGGTAATAGAGGGGTGTGGTCCCTAGTGTTGGAGGGTAATAGAGGAGTGTGGTCCCTAGTGTTAGTGTTGGAGGGTAATAGAGGGGTGTGGTCCCTAGTGTTAGTGTTGGAGGGTAATAGAGGGTTGTGGTCCCTAGTGTTAGTGTTGGAGGGTAATAGAGGGGTGTGGTCCCTAGTGTTAGTGTTGGAGGGTAATAGAGGGTTGTGGTCCCTAGTGTTAGTGTTGGAGGGTAATAGAGGGGTGTGGTCCCTAGTGTTGGAGGGTAATTGAGGGGTGGGTAATAGAGGGGTGTGGTCCCTAGTGTTAGTATTGGAGGGTAATAGAGGGGTGTTTTCCCTAGTGTTGGAGGGTAATAGAGGGGGGTTGTCCCTAGTGTTAGTGTTGGAGGGTAATAGAGGGGTGTGGTCCCTAGTGTTAGTGTTGGAGGGTAATAGAGGGGGGTTTGTCCCTAGTGTTGGAGGGTAATAGAGGGGTGTTGTCCCTAGTGTTGGAGGGTAATAGAGGGGGGTTGTCCCTAGTGTTGGAGGGTAATAGAGGGGTGTTGTCCCTAGTGTTGGAGGGTAATAGAGGGGGGTTGTCCCTAGTGTTAGTGTTGGAGGGTAATAGAGGGGGGTTGTCCCTAGTGTTGGGGGGTAATAGAGGGGTGTTGTCCCTAGTGTTGGAGGGTAATAGAGGGGTGTTGTCCCTAGTGTTGGAGGGTAATAGAGGGGGGTTGTCGCTAGTGTTAGTGTTGGAGGGGAATAGAGGGGGGTTGTCCCTAGTGTTGGAGGGTAATAGAGGGGTGTTGTCCCTAGTGTTAGTGTTGGAGGGTAATAGAGGGGTGTTGTCCCTAGTGTTAGTGTTGGAGGGTAATAGAGGGGGGTTGTCCCTAGTGTTGGAGGGTAATAGAGGGGTGTTGTCCCTAGTGTTGGAGGGTGATAGAGAGGAGTTGTCCCTAGTGTTGGAGGGTAATAGAGGGGGGTTGTCCCTAGTGTTGGAGGGTAATAGAGGGGTGTGGTCCCTAGTGTTGGAGAGTAATAGAGGGGTGTTGTCCCTAGTGTTGGAGGGTAATAGAGGGGTGTTGTCCCTAGTTTTGGAGGGGGATAGAGGGGTATTGTCCATAGTGTTAGTGTTGGAGGGGAATAGAGGGGTGTGGTCCCTAGTGTTGGAGGGTAATAGAGGGGTGTTGTCCCTAGTGTTAGTGTTGGACGGTAATAGAGTGGTGTTGTCCCTAGTGTTAGTGTTGGACGGTAATAGAGGGGTGTGGTCCCTAGTGTTAGTGTTGGAGTGTAATAGAGGGGTGTGGTCCCTAGTGTTAGTGTTGGAGGGTAATAGAGGGGAGTGGTCCCTAGTGTTAGTGTTGGAGGGTAATAGAGGGGTGTGGTCCATAGTGTTGGAGGGTAATAGAGGAGTGTGGTCCCTAGTGTTAGTGTTGGAGGGTAATAGAGGGTTGTGGTCCCTAGTGTTAGTGTTGGAGGGTAATAGAGGGGTGTGGTCCCTAGTGTTGGAGGGTAATTGAGGGGTGGGTAATTGAGGGGTGTGGTCCCTAGTGTTAGTATTGGAGGGTAATAGAGGGGTGTTTTCCCTAGTGTTGGAGGGTAATAGAGGGGGGTTGTCCCTAGTGTTAGTGTTGGAGGGTAATAGAGGGGTGTGGTCCCTAGTGTTAGTGTTTGAGGGTAAAAGAGGGGGGTTGTCCCTAGTGTTGGAGGGTAATAGAGGGGTGTTGTCCCTAGTGTTGGAGGGTAATAGAGGGGGGTTGTCCCTAGTGTTGGAGGGTAATAGAGGGGTGTTGTCCCTAGTGTTGGAGGGTAATAGAGGGGGGTTGTCCCTAGTGTTAGTGTTGGAGGGTAATAGAGGGGGGTTGTCCCTAGTGTTGGGGGGTAATAGAGGGGTGTTGTCCCTAGTGTTGGAGGGTAATAGAGGGGTGTTGTCCCTAGTGTTGGAGGGTAATAGAGGGGGGTTGTCGCTAGTGTTAGTGTTGGAGGGAAATAGAGGGGGGTTGTCCCTAGTGTTGGAGGGTAATAGAGGGGTGTTGTCCCTAGTGTTAGTGTTGGAGGGTAATAGAGGGGTGTTGTCCCTAGTGTTAGTGTTGGAGGGTAATAGAGGGGGGTTGTCCCTAGTGTTGGAGGGTAATAGAGGGGTGTTGTCCCTAGTGTTGGAGGGTGATAGAGAGGAGTTGTCCCTAGTGTTGGAGGGTAATAGAGGGGGGTTGTCCCTAGTGTTGGAGGGTAATAGAGGGGTGTGGTCCCTAGTGTTGGAGAGTAATAGAGGTGTGTTGTCCCTAGTGTTGGAGGGTAATAGAGGGGTGTTGTCCCTAGTTTTGGAGGGGGATAGAGGGGTGTTGTCCATAGTGTTAGTGTTGGAGGGGAATAGAGGGGTGTTGTCCCTAGTGTTGGAGGGTAATAGAGGGTTGTTGTCCCTAGTGTTGGAGGGGAATAGAGGGGTGTTTTCCCTAGTGTTGGAGGGTAATAGAGGGGTGTTGTCCCTAGTGTTAGTGTTGGAGGGGAATAGAGGGGTGTTGTCCCTAGTGTTAGTGTTGGAGGGGAATAGAGGGGTGTGGTCCCTAGTGTTGGAGGGGAATAGAGGGGTGTTGTCCATAGTGTTAGTGTTGGAGGGGAATAGAGGGTAGTTTTCCCTAGTGTTAGTGTTGGAGGGGAATAGAGGGGTGTTTTCCCTAGTGTTGGAGGGGAATAGAGGGGTGTTGTCCATAGTGTTAGTGTTGGAGGGGAATAGAGGGGTGTTGTCCATAGTGTTAGTGTTGGAGGGGAATAGAGGGGTGTTGTCCCTAGTGTTGGAGGGTAATAGAGGGGTGTTGTCCCTAGTGTTAGTGTTGGAGGGTAATAGAGGGGTGTTGTCCCTAGTGTTAGTGTTGGAGGGAAATAGAGGTGTGTTTTCCCTAGTGTTAGTGTTGGAGGGTAATAGAGTGGTGTGGTCCCTAGTGTTGGAGGGTAATAGAGGGGTGTTGTCCCTAGTGTTAGTGTTGGAGGGTAATAGAGGGGTGTGTTCCCTAGTGTTAGTGTTGGAGGGTAATAGAGTGGTGTGGTCCCTAGTGTTGGAGGGTAATAGAGGGGTGTTGTCCCTAGTGTTAGTGTTGGAGGGTAATAGAGGGGTGTTTTCCCTAGTGTTAGTGTTGGAGGGTAATAGAGGGGTGTGGTCCCTAGTGTTAGTGTTGGAGGGGAATAGAGGGGTGTTGTCCCTAGTGTTGGAGGGTAATAGAGAGGTGTTGTCCCTAGTGTTGGAGGGTAATAGAGTGGTGTTTTCCCTAGTGTTGGAGGGTAATAGAGGGGTGTTGTCCCTAGTGTTGGAGGGTAATAGAGGGGGGTTGTCCCTAGTGTTGGAGGGTAATAGAGGGGTGTTGTCCCTAGTGTTGGAGGGTAATAGAGGGGGGTTGTCCCTAGTGTTAGTGTTGGAGGGTAATAGAGGGGGGTTGTCCCTAGTGTTGGGGGGTAATAGAGGGGTGTTGTCCCTAGTGTTGGAGGGTAATAGAGGGGTGTTGTCCCTAGTGTTGGAGGGTAATAGAGGGGGGTTGTCGCTAGTGTTAGTGTTGGAGGGGAATAGAGGGGGGTTGTCCCTAGTGTTGGAGGGTAATAGAGGGGTGTTGTCCCTAGTGTTAGTGTTGGAGGGTAATAGAGGGGTGTTGTCCCTAGTGTTAGTGTTGGAGGGTAATAGAGGGGGGTTGTCCCTAGTGTTGAATGGTAATAGAGGGGTGTTGTCCCTAGTGTTGGAGGGTGATAGAGAGGAGTTGTCCCTAGTGTTGGAGGGTAATAGAGGGGGGTTGTCCCTAGTGTTGGAGGGTAATAGAGGGGTGTGGTCCCTAGTGTTGGAGAGTAATAGAGGGGTGTTGTCCCTAGTGTTGGAGGGTAATAGAGGGGTGTTGTCCCTAGTTTTGGAGGGGGATAGAGGGGTGTTGTCCATAGTGTTAGTGTTGGAGGGGAATAGAGGGGTGTGGTCCCTAGTGTTGGAGGGTAATAGAGGGGTGTTGTCCCTAGTGTTAGTGTTGGACGGTAATAGAGTGGTGTTGTCCCTAGTGTTAGTGTTGGACGGTAATAGAGGGGTGTGGTCCCTAGTGTTAGTGTTGGAGTGTAATAGAGGGGTGTTGTCCCTAGTGTTAGTGTTGGAGGGTAATAGAGGGGAGTGGTCCCTAGTGTTAGTGTTGGAGGGTAATAGAGGGGTGTGGTCCATAGTGTTGGAGGGTAATAGAGGAGTGTGGTCCCTAGTGTTAGTGTTGGAGGGTAATAGAGGGGTGTGGTCCCTAGTGTTAGTGTTGGAGGGTAATAGAGGGTTGTGGTCCCTAGTGTTAGTGTTGGAGGGTAATAGAGGGGTGTGGTCCCTAGTGTTGGAGGGTAATTGAGGGGTGGGTAATTGAGGGGTGTGGTCCATAGTGTTAGTATTGGAGGGTAATAGAGGGGTGTTTTCCCTAGTGTTGGAGGGTAATAGAGGGGGGTTGTCCCTAGTGTTAGTGTTGGAGGGTAATAGAGGGGTGTGGTCCCTAGTGTTAGTGTTTGAGGGTAAAAGAGGGGGGTTGTCCCTAGTGTTGGAGGGTAATAGAGGGGTGTTGTCCCTAGTGTTGGAGGGTAATAGAGGGGGGTTGTCCCTAGTGTTGGAGGGTAATAGAGGGGTGTTGTCCCTAGTGTTGGAGGGTAATAGAGGGGGGTTGTCCCTAGTGTTAGTGTTGGAGGGTAATAGAGGGGGGTTGTCCCTAGTGTTGGGGGGTAATAGAGGGGTGTTGTCCCTAGTGTTGGAGGGTAATAGAGGGGTGTTGTCCCTAGTGTTGGAGGGTAATAGAGGGGGGTTGTCGCTAGTGTTAGTGTTGGAGGGGAATAGAGGGGGGTTGTCCCTAGTGTTGGAGGGTAATAGAGGGGTGTTGTCCCTAGTGTTAGTGTTGGAGGGTAATAGAGGGGTGTTGTCCCTAGTGTTAGTGTTGGAGGGTAATAGAGGGGGGTTGTCCCTAGTGTTGGAGGGTAATAGAGGGGTGTTGTCCCTAGTGTTGGAGGGTGATAGAGAGGAGTTGTCCCTAGTGTTGGAGGGTAATAGAGGGGGGTTGTCCCTAGTGTTGGAGGGTAATAGAGGGGTGTGGTCCCTAGTGTTGGAGAGTAATAGAGGTGTGTTGTCCCTAGTGTTGGAGGGTAATAGAGGGGTGTTGTCCCTAGTTTTGGAGGGGGATAGAGGGGTGTTGTCCATAGTGTTAGTGTTGGAGGGGAATAGAGGGGTGTTGTCCCTAGTGTTGGAGGGTAATAGAGGGTTGTTGTCCCTAGTGTTGGAGGGGAATAGAGGGGTGTTTTCCCTAGTGTTGGAGGGTAATAGAGGGGTGTTGTCCCTAGTGTTAGTGTTGGAGGGGAATAGAGGGGTGTTGTCCCTAGTGTTAGTGTTGGAGGGGAATAGAGGGGTGTGGTCCCTAGTGTTGGAGGGGAATAGAGGGGTGTTGTCCATAGTGTTAGTGTTGGAGGGGAATAGAGGGTAGTTTTCCCTAGTGTTAGTGTTGGAGGGGAATAGAGGGGTGTTTTCCCTAGTGTTGGAGGGGAATAGAGGGGTGTTGTCCATAGTGTTAGTGTTGGAGGGGAATAGAGGGGTGTTGTCCATAGTGTTAGTGTTGGAGGGGAATAGAGGGGTGTTGTCCCTAGTGTTGGAGGGTAATAGAGGGTTGTTGTCCCTAGTGTTAGTGTTGGAGGGTAATAGAGGGGTGTTGTCCCTAGTGTTAGTGTTGGAGGGAAATAGAGGTGTGTTTTCCCTAGTGTTAGTGTTGGAGGGTAATAGAGTGGTGTGGTCCCTAGTGTTGGAGGGTAATAGAGGGGTGTTGTCCCTAGTGTTAGTGTTGGAGGGTAATAGAGGGGTGTGGTCCCTAGTGTTAGTTTTGGAGGGTAATAGAGGGGTGTTGTCCCTAGTGTTAGTGTTGGAGGGTAATAGAGGGGTGTTTTCCCTAGTGTTAGTGTTGGAGGGTAATAGAGGGGTGTGGTCCCTAGTGTTAGTGTTGGAGGGGAATAGAGGGGTGTTGTCCCTAGTGTTGGAGGGTAATAGAGAGGTGTTGTCCCTAGTGTTGGAGGGTAATAGAGGGGTGTTTTCCCTAGTGTTGGAGGGTAATAGAGGGGTGTTGTCCCTAGTGTTGGAGGGGAATAGAGGGGTGTTTTCCCTAGTGTTGGAGGGGAACAGAGGGGTGTTGTCCATAGTGTTAGTGTTGGAGGGGAATAGAGGGGTGTTGTCCCTAGTGTTGGAGGGTAATAGAGGGGTGTTGTCCCTAGTGTTAGTGTTGGAGGGTAATAGAGGGGTGTTGTCCCTAGTGTTAGTGTTGGAGGGGAATAGAGGGGTGTTTTCCCTATTGTTGGAGGGTAATAGAGGGGTGTTGTCCCTAGTGTTATTGTTGGAGGGGAATAGAGGGGTGTTGTCCCTAGTGTTGGAGGGTAATAGAGGGGTGTTGTCCCTAGTGTTAGAGGGGATAGAGGGGTGTGGTCCTAGTGTTAGTGTTGGAGGGGAATAGAGGGGTGTTGTCCCTAAGGTTGTTGGAGGGTTAATAGAGGGGTGTTGTCCCTAGTGTTAGTGTTGGAGGGTAATAGAGGGGTGTTGTCCCTAGTGTTAGTGTTGGAGGGTAATAGAGGGGTGTTTTCCCTATTGTTGGAGGGTAATAGAGGGGTGTTGTCCCTAGTGTTAGTGTTGGAGGGTAATAGAGGGGTGTTGTCCTTTGTGTTGGAGGGTAATAGAGGGTTGTTTTCCCTAGTGTTAGTGTTGGAGGGTAATAGAGGGGTGTTTTCCCTAATGTTAGTGTTGGAGGGTAATTGAGGAGTGTTGTCCCTAGTGTTAGTGTTGGAGGGGAATAGAGGGGTGTTGTCCCTAGTGTTAGTGTTGGAGGGGAATAGAGGAGTGTTGTCCCTAGTGTTAGTGTTGGAGGGGAATAGAGGGGTGTTGTCCCTAGTGTTGGAGGGTAATAGAGGAGTGTTGTCCCTAGTGTTAGTGTTGGAGGGTAATAGAGGGGTTTTGTCCCTAGTGTTGGAGGGTAATAGAGGGGTGTTGTCCCTAGTGTTGGAGGGTAATAGAGGGGTGTGGTCCCTAGTGTTAGTGTTGGAGGGGAATAGAGGGGTGTTGTCCCTAGTGTTGGAGGGTAATAGAGGGGTGTGTTCCCTAGTGTTGGAGGGTAATAGAGGGGTGTGGTCCCTAGTGTTAGTGTTGGAGGGTAATAGAGGAGTGTTGTCCCTAGTGTTAGTGTTGGAGGGTAATAGAGTAGTTTCACAATCCTCTGTCATGAATCACACCATGCACGGCCGGGTCTCAGGGAGGGTCACACAAACACACTCTCTCTCACCCTCCGTCTCTCTCTCACCCTCCGTGTCTCTCTCTCACCCTCCGTGTCTCTCTCTCACCCTCCGTGTCTCTCTCTCACCCTCCGTGTCTCTCTCTCTCACCCTCCGTGTCTCTCTCTCTCACCCTCCGTGTCTCTCTCTCACCCTCCGTGTCTCTCTCTCACCCTCCGTGTCTTTCTCTCACACACCATGTCCCTTAGCAGCACACAGCATGTGCCCAGCCCCGCTCTAGAACCCCTGCTGTTTGGAAACCTGGCTGTAGTCCTAGCTGCAAACATGATCTGGGGCTCCTTGTGTCACTTTCTCCCTCCAATGTTCTAACTTATAACCATAGAATTAGATTGATTCATTCGCATTGTATTATAGGGGCGGCAAGTGGCTTAGTGGTTAAGAGCGTTGTGCCAGTAACCGAAAGGTCGCTGGTTCTAATCCCCGAGCCGACTAGGTGAAAAAATCTGTTGACGTGCCCTTAAAGCAAGGCACTTAACCCTAATTGCTCATGTAAGTCGCTCTGGATAAGAGCGTCTGCTAAATGACTAAAATGTAAATGTAAAATGATTCTAACCCCAGCACTGGCCATTCTATTCTCCTTCCAACAATGGAAGGAGGATTTAGCAGTGTTTCTTCATCCTGGTCCTGGGGACCCAAAGTGTGTTTTTGTTCTGGCACTACACACCTGATTCCACTAATCAAAGGTTTGATGATGAGTTAATTAGTGGAATCATGTGTGTCATATTCGGGTAACATCGCAAATGTGCACCTCTTTGGGTCCCCAGGACCAGGATGAAGAAACAATCAGTGTGCTGATTAAACTGTGATCAAAGTGGCCCTTAATCTCCAACACACACACACACACAAGCTGCTTGGGGAATGAGGGGTACTGCTATGGTTGCTATTAATATTATAAGGCATAGAGGAATCTCCCCTTCACCCAGTCAGTCAGTCAGTCATGTCATGTCATGTCATTGTATCTAGTGACGTCTTGTCCCCAGTGTCATTGCCATGAAATCTAGGGAATCTAATGGATGCCCTCAAATACAGCTTATTCAACCATCCAACTAGTTTAATAAAGGTTATTCAACCAGGTATCAGGGCCCGTGGGGCTCGATTTGGGACATAGCCCAGAGTAACCTCCGTGAGGCCACTAAACTTTGTTTACACTAAAAAGTGTCTCGCTATGAATCACTGATTAACCTGTTGCTTTGGAGTGAGGGGTCAAAAGTAGTGCACTGTGTAGGGATTAGGGTGCCATTTGGGTGCACTCCGTGTGTTTACAGTTCTCTAGTCACCCACTCTTCCTCTGTGTAGAAGGAGCAGGTGGTCCTAGCTGGCTCCTCTTATCTACGGGGTGGAGCTCTTGAAAGATTGAACTCTGGTCAATAGTAGTGCACTATATAGGGAATAGGGTGCTATTTGGGATGCATTCAGTGTCTCGTTTCCTAATTCCCATAGCCCTGATGACGGAAAAAGGGGGTGTGCACCTGTCGACCAATCACAGGTCAGCTGAGTTATGAGCCTGCTCTCTGGTTACTCAGGTCACTCCGTGGTCGGCCCTGCCTGCCGCTCCTCCGATACAAATAAACCTCAAAGTCAAACGAAGGGTGTGGAAAAACCAACATGTTCACGCAGTAGGCCTAGTCACATGATCTGTAGACCTAATCACATGATCTGTAGGCCTAGTCACATGATCTGTAGACCTAATCACATGATCTATAGGCCTAGTCACATGATCTGTAGACCTAATCACATGATCTGTAGGCCTAGTCACATGATCTGTAGGCCTAGTCACATGATCTGTAGGCCTAGTCACATGATCTGTAGGGCTTAATCATATGATCTGTAGACCTAATCACATGATCTGTAGGGCTAGTCACATGATCTGTAGGCCTAGTCACATGATCTGTAGGGCTTAATAATATGATCTGTAGACCTAGTCACATGATCTGTAGGCCTAATCACATGATCTGTAAGGCTTAATCATATGATCTGTGGGCCTAGTCACATGATCTGTAGGCCTAATCACATGATCTGTAGGGCTTAATCATATGATCTGTAGGCCTAGTCACATGATCTGTAGGCATAATCACATGATCTGTAGGCCTAGTCACATGATCTGTAGACCTAGTCACATGATCTGTGGGCCTAATCACATGATCTGTGGGCCTAATCACATGATCTGTAGGCCTAGTCACATGATCTGTAGGCCTAATCACATGATCTGTAGGGCTTAATCATATGATCTGTAGACCTAGTCACATGATCTGTAGACCTAATCACATGATATGTGGGCCTAATCACATGATCTGTAGACCTAATCACATGATATGTGGGCCTAATCACTTGATCTGTAGACCTAATCACATGATCTGTAGGCCTAATCACATGATCTGTAGGGCTTAATCATATGATCTGTAGACCTAGTCACATGATCTGTAGGCCTAATCACATGATCTGTAGGGCTTAATCATATGATCTGTAGGGCTAGTCACATGATCTGTGGGCCTAATCACATGATCTGTAGGCCTAGTCACATGATCTGTAGACCTAGTCACATGATCTGTGGGCCTAATCACATGATCTGTGGGCCTAATCACATGATCTGTAGGGCTTTATCATATGATCTGTAGGGCTAGTCACATGATCTGTAGGCCTAATCCCCTAGAGTATTAACATAATAAGACATCCCCATTAGAATCTGTCTGTTTAAACTAGAGATATCTTTTTTTGTATGGGCTGCATCTCAATCCACCGCATCTGCCTATGGCTGCATTCCAAACACGTAAAACACACACCCTCTCCCCGCAGCCCTCAAATTAAGTGGACACTTCTGATGACGTATCATGAGTTAACACTTGCAGGGAGGAATTAATGAATTTTAAATGGACCGTTCTTGCCTGGAAATTCGTCAGTCGTTCGTCCCACGGTTGTGTTTTCAGTCATCATGGAACCACTGGTAGCTGTCGTGTGTGATTTATATGAGCTACAGTCAATTATGATTGCATTTCATATCTTGGCTAGAAGACAACGCATCCGCAGACATCGAATACTAGCCATCCGATGGTATCAGGTAAATCGAAAATTAAAATGTATAAGTGTCATGTCAGGGAAAGTTATGCGCTAGCTAACGTTTCCAAAAGCGAATCAAACAAAAACATCATTACTTTAAGGAGAGGTGTTTGTGCCGTCATAGCAACACCATTTCTAACTTATTTACATTCGTTTTTACTTACACTTGTATGTTGACTTCTCCATATTGATGTTTAGTTTAAAGTTTGGGCTGGATTTTCTTAGTGATGTACAATCATCCCAAAATTGAATTATGGGGCATTTCAGGCCCTGGAGTGAACAGAATTGTACACTCGCACTCGATCACAAAACGAGGGGTGAGGGACTTACCTTGCCAAACTTCCCTTGCTTGGCTAATTGTTTGGATCGAATGCAAAGATGGCCGCGGGGATTTCCCCCAAGGGCGTAAGGCGAGGGTAAGTGGATGTGTCTTTTACGTGTTTGGGTTGTGAAAGCGGCAGAGCTACTGCGCTGTTTGTCAGGAACAGGCGACATCCCGAAAATCGGTCTTCTCACAAAAAAACGTCTGTAGCGTCACGAATACGATGGTGTTCTTCGTAAAGATTATGTATGTGGCTATATGAGAAGTGTACGACGATAAGGGTCATGTGCAATGTATGTATTATGTTGAGTGTGTAATGTACAGTGTGTATTTTGTATACAGCAGTACTGTGTATCTAAGACAGTTTTCCCCTTGGGACATTAAAGTTCATCCTATCCTCTGTATAATTTACTAAATCATCATAAACATGAAGAAAAAAATGACTCGCCTGTATTTTGTACCAATTGACAGCAACACATAAAAGGTATTTTTTTAGGGAACTATCGCTTTTATTACAATATTATAAGATTGTCAAAAATATATAATTAAGATACTTCTCAAAATATGTCAATCAATCATGTAAAAAATTTCTGGTTACAGTTTACGTTTTAGTCATTTAGCAGACGCTCTTATCCAGAGCGACTTACAGGAGCGCTTAGGGTTAAGTGCCTTGCTCAAGGGCACATCGACAGATTTTTCACCTAGTCGGCTCGGGGATTAGAACCAGCGACCTTTCGGCTATTGGCACAACGCTCTTAACCACTAAGCCACCTGCCGATGTTTACTGCACCCGTCATCATATTCCGTATGTTATCGTAACGCTGCTCCAGTTGGTCTGTTGCCAAATACAAGGTCTGAGGCCATATATTACACAGTATACTGGAAATAACGTTTCCTACCCCATTTATGGAAATCACTGATTGACTCAGTATCCATTTTTGCAAATTTAGCTTCCAGACATTAGAGGAGTTGTTTTGGCATTTTGTATTTTTTTCTGTAAACATTTTCAGTTTTGTCACCCCTCCCTGCTAAAAGTAATGACTAAATGTTCCACCCTTAAATATAGTTGTGAAATGTTCTTGTTTTAAGTATGATTAGTACTTTCTTAGTAGTGACTAATTATTACACTCTGAAACTGTGTGAGATGTGTTAGATTCTACTACCTGGTAATGTGTGAGTGTAGGACCAGTAAAGATTATGACATTGTGTTACTATTTAGCAATGTGAGTAAGAGTTAGGCCAGACAACAAAGGACAAGGAGAACTGGCTAGAGGCAACTGAGAAACCAAGATAAAGAGGCCTCCCAATTTAGGGAGGAGAGAGACTGTTAGGCTTGTGTGTGTATGTGTGTATGTGTGTGTGTGTGTGTGTGTGTGTGTGTGTGTGTGTGTGTGTGTGTGTGTGTGTGTGTGTGTGTGTGTGTGTGTGTGTGTGTGTGTGTGTGTGTGTGTGTGTGTGTGTGTGTGTGTGTGTGTGTGTGTGTGTGAACTGATGGTCAGGAGAGCAGTTTTAAAGTGGAAAACTACAGCCCGCCTACAGAGGGGTGGGATTTTTGTATGACGTGTGCGTATAAAAATATTGTACAACCATTTTGTGGCAGAATTCTCAATAAATAAAGATCTCTGACTATTGCAACTGGGAGCTCTGTCCGTTTCTTGATCCAAAAGCCTTACAACCTTTTGGGAGACAACACAGAGACACTGAAATAGTTTGTTAAATAATTCTCATAACAAGGGAACACTTATACAGGTACTGATGAGGGGATATGAACCAGGTGTGTGTAATAAACCAAAAACAAATGGAATGATGAGATGAGGAGAGGCAGTGGCTAGAAGGCCGGTGACGACGAACGCCGAAGCCTGCCCAAAACAAGGAGAGGAGGCAGCTTCGGAGGAAGTTGTGACACACACACACACACACACACACACACACACACACACACACACACACACTATTGCTTCGCAGTCCAGACAGATTTAGGGTCATTAAATATTGCGTGGCTGAAGTGCGGGCGGTTATGAATAAAGAGAAACAATACCTTAGAAAATCCATAAATGTATAATTCTTGTGCAATTTATATCTATAGGCTACATTTAGGTTTTTCTTTCATTTTTTTTTAGGTTATCTGGTATTAATACATAAGCCTAAACTTTAGGGCTTAAATGTATGTGCGTCAAATAGCCTACACAGCCAATTGCAGTGCCGGCTATGTTATGTGTAATGATTGTGAGGCGCTATACAAATTCGACAGTCACAAGATGTGACTTCAAATAGGCCTATGGCACGATCAAGGGAACTGTAGTCTACTGTTTAGATGGGTTAAATGGAAACTGAAATCTGGACACTGACTGTAGGCGTATAACCTCTCACATAACCTTAATAATAACTCCAGCAGAATTAAGCATTTCTTGCAGTAAAATTATACACCAAATGTAGACAAAATTTGGACTTGGGAACAGTGGAGAAATATGATTTATTTATTTCTGCATCTTGAGAGAATGCAATGCTCAGGTAGATACAATCTGCAGAGGTGCTGTCTTCATCATAAAAGCATCTGCTCTGGGGACAGTCCAAGCTGGTACCAGTGGGCTATGGCATCAAGAAGCTGCAGATCGGGGGGTGTGGTGGAGGACGACAAGGTGGGAACAGACCAGCTGGAAGAACAGATCACAGCCTTCGAGGACTATGTCCAGTCTATGGATGTGGCTGCGTTCAACAAGATCTAAAACTCAAAACACTTACCAACAAAGACACTGAGCACCTTGGAGCCGCAATAAAAAGGCACTTCAGATGGAAAAATTTTGTCGCTAGTTGCATTCTGACAAAAGTTGTTCTGTCAGTGTGTTGTTTATGTAGCTTTTGAGGGAAGACTTGGGTGTTGGGGACAACTCGGATGGTGACTTGCATTCTCCATTGAGGGTCCTAAACGTGCAATATGCTGAAATCGCTCTGCCATTTCCTGGTTGCTAAAACAAGCTGTGTCATTGTACCATCTAAACCGCTGTGAAATACACACTCAATAACAAAAAATATTGTATTTTCAGCTGTCTAATGGTAGTGTGCTAAACGGGAACCATAGAAATGGCGCCATTGGTTCGTTGGGCAAATTCTATTTAGAAAATGATTGGCTGTTTTGGGAGAAACGCCAAATGTAGCAGGTGGTAAACACCTGCTTAGATCTTATGTTCTGAGGCATCAGCTAACAGAAATTATACAATGTAATAAGCACAAAGGCTTCATAATTCATAAAGGTCATGGTAACTGACTGCCATCTCAGACGACAAGTATAAGATCTGGGACTTACCTCAGACATTATTTTCAGCGTTTATTCCAAAACACTTATTTCGCCGTAGGGATGGCTGAACGAACCCCAGTTAACTCGTTTTTTGGAGCACAAGCTGGCGTGCTCTGAGTGACACATTTATAAAACAATTCTATGTGAATTTGTTCCGGTCGCCCAAAAAAGGGACATTGTAGCAACTATTTATTCTGAAATGTTTGACCATAGTGATGAAGGGCATAGCTCAAATTCATTACAATTTGTAAGTCGCTCTGGATAAGAGCGTCTGCTAAATGATGTAAATGTTAAAAATGTAAATGTATTCATAAAAACGGATAGTATTTTAACCATATAAAATATGCATCAAAGCTGAACTGAAATCAGAAACACGTTGGGTCGTTTGACAGCTTTATTTTTCCTTACAACCGGTCAAGCTGATGTCATTTGGACATTTTGCACAGAAAATAAGTATTTATTTTTTTCATATATTTTTTTGCGTTATTGAATTTTCTCCCCTAAATCTAATTATAGACAAGTTGACAAAAAAAAGCCTTCCAAAATATCGGAAATTATAAGCAGAAACTAAATCAGGCAAAAAAGAATCCTACACCCCCCCTGTCAAAAAATGGTTCTGCCGTCTTTGACTATAGTCTATAGCGCATGTTCTATATTTGCGGGTTGGGTGGGGCCTCAGATTTTCACATGTAGTCGGGCGGTTGCGGATGGGTTATTAGCAATTGCGGGTGTGTGCAGAAACAGCACCACACACACACACACACACACACACACACACACACACACACACACACACACACACACACTTCTAAGGACAGGAGGAACTCGTGACTACACTTGAGGCGGTCTGCTGGCTCAGTCAATATTCTGACGGAACTAAATCAGTACGCGCGCAACTCAACTCTGCTCGAGGAACGCTCCAGTCGGTGCAGTGACGTCATGTGGGAGTGGTCTCAGCCCCGGGAGTGGGACCGCACCTCCGAGGCTCCGCCAATCCGAGAGGAAACCGGCTTCTCTTGAACCCAGATGGCTTCTGCTGATATATAACCCTCACGTCTGGGGCTGATACAATAAGTCGAAGGAGATAACTTATGGGTGTCGTCATTTAGACAAGCTCGAGGAGAAGCATCCTTTTCTATACGTAACCAAGGCGCAAAGAAACAACGGACACTCTTATCTTTTTTGAATTGTATAAAGATCCAGACTATTTATTTGGTGAGTCATTATTCATTTTAATGCATTAAGTTAAATTGGGATTTTATTCACATTTCTTGAAGCAGAATTGACAATTACATGGGAGAACATTTAGTTTTTTATTCTGACGCAAATTAGGACTTTTATTTTAAGGGCGTATTATAAATAACTTTATTATAGACACTGTGGCTTATTGCTATTACTTCTCGAAACTAGCAATCTAGTAGAATTAAAGCAACTCGATCGATTCCACTGTTGGCACAACTAATCTTCGCGCAAATTTTTTTATCCTAAGCAAATAAGAAAACAGAGAGAAGAAGAAATAACACTAATGCTTGAAATGAAACCATGCCAATGTGGCTTATAGCCTTTCGCTTATGTGGCATATATACTGGGGTTTGTTCGGTATAGGCTTTTCCAATCACTCCCGGGACACCGTTCATATGACCCAGGGTGAGGAGTAGCCCAAAGCCCGGCAGATGGCGATATTGAGTAGTTTCATCTTACCGTCCAAAGGCAATGCATGCAGCCGGCTATATACTTATCCCCCGTGGACCACGTTCCTTACATAAAACATTCTCCGTTCAACTACAAAGGCATCGATTTCCTCAACTCGATTTAATGGGGAGAAGGTGGGAAAAACAACCGATTGGCTGAAAGTGATATGCAACATCCGGGACTAGCATTAGCTATTCTAGCATGGTGGTGGTAAACAGTGTTTCATAAAGAAAGTATTTTACATATTTTGCCCGTTTTTTTATTTCGCCTTCTCTCTACTAAATAGAGTTAAGGAGGAAATTGACGCCTTTGCAGCTTGTATAGCCGCCCGCATGCATTCCCTTTGGACAGTAAGATGAAATGACTCAATAGCGCACATCAATATATTATAGGTGCTTCTACATCTGCATTGCTTGCTGTTTTGGGGTTTTAGGCTGGGTTTGTGACATCTGCTGATGTAAAAAGGGCTTTATAATTACAATTTGATTGATTGATTGATATGTGCATATCTACTTCAATTACCTCCTACCCCTGCACATCGACTCAGTACTGCTACCCCGTGTATATAGCCAAGTTATCGTTACTCATCGTGTATTTATTATTACTTTTATTATTACGTGTTATTGCTTTTCTATTATTTCTCTATTTTCTCTCTCTCTGCATTGTTGTGAAGGACCCGTAAAATAAGCATTTCGCTGTTAGTCTACACCTGTTGTTTACCAAGCATGTGACGAATACAATTTGATTTGAAACTCACGATCTATGGAAACGTTTTGGCATTTACTTGGAAAAGTAAGATACAGAAATGAAACACATCCTTCTGTGTTCTAGAAGCTATAATGTACTTCATAGTGATGCTGCAACAAACAAACAAAAAAAAAAACATTGGCTGTGCTGGGCCTTAGCATGTAGGAATGCTGTGTTTATATAGCCAGTCATTGGCTGTGCTGGGCCTTAGCATGTAGGAATGCTGTGTTTATATAGCCAGTCATTGGCTGTGCTGGGCCTTAGCATGTAGGAATGCTGTGTTTATATAGCCAGTCATTGGCTGGGCTGGGCCTTATCCTATAGGAATGCTGTGTTTATATAGCCAGTCATTGGCTGGGCTGGGCCTTATCCTATAGGAATGCTGTGTTTATATAGCCAGTAATTGGCTGGGCTGGGCCTTATCCTATAGGAATGCTGTGTTTATATAGCCAGTCATTGGCTGGGCTGGGCCTTATCCTATAGGAATGCTGTGTTTATATAGCCAGTCATTGGCTGGGCTGGGCCTTATCCTATAGGAATGCTGTGTTTATATAGCCAGTCATTGGCTGGGCTGGGCCTTATCCTATAGGAATGCTGTGTTTATATAGCCAGTTCTTGGCTCAACGTGGTCTCAGAGCATTTCGTATTATTCTGTACATAAATCCGAGACCCTCTATTTAGTGGAGGTTACGTTTCATACGGTAGGCTATCTATTTAGTGGAGGTTACGTTTCATACGGTAGGCTATCTATTTAGTGGAGGTTACGTTTCATACGGTAGGCTATCTATTTAGTGGAGGTTACGTTTCATACGGTAGGCTATCTATTTAGTGGAGGTTACGTTTCATACGGTAGGCTATCTATTTAGTGGAGGTTACGTTTCATACGGTAGGCTATCTATTTAATGGAGGTTACGTTTCATACGGTAGGCTATCTATTTAGTGGAGGTTACGTTTCATACGGTAGGCTATCTATTTAGTGGAGGTTACGTTTCATACGGTAGGCTATCTATTTAGTGGAGGTTACGTTTCATACGGTAGGCTATCTATTTAGTGGAGGTTACGTTTCATACGGTAGGCTATCTATTTAGTACTGGATGTCTATCTTCCTTTCCGGATGATATGTTATGAATTACAAGTCGTATGATATGTTACAAATTGTTATTCGTAAAATATATGTTACAAATTGCAATTTGTACAATATGTTACGAATTTGCTAAATGTTCAAACGGTACGAATTTGCAAAACGCATAATATGTTACGAATTCCAATTTGTTGTGGCTAATGTTAGCTAGGTGGCTAAAGCTAACGTTAGCTAGAACTAGGGGTTACGGTTAGGGGATGCCAACACGGTAAGTACAGTTGAAGTCGGAAGTTTACGTACACCTTAGCCAAATATATTTCAACTCAGTTTTTCACAATTCCTGACATTTAATCCTAGTAAAAATTCCCTGTTTTAGATCAGTTAGGATCACCACTTTATTTTAAGAATGTGAAATGTCAGAATAATAGTAGAGAGAATGATTTATTTCAGCTTTTATTTCTTTCATCACATTCCCAGTGGGTCAGAAGTTTACATACACCTAATTAGTATTTGGTAGCATTGCCTTTAAATTGTCTAACTTGGGTCAAACGTTTCGGGTAGCCTTGCACAAGCTTCCCACAATAAGTTGGGTGAATTTTGGCCCATTCCTCCTGACAGAGCTGGTGTAATTGAGTCAGGTTTGTAGGCCTCCTTGCTCGCACATGCTTTTTCAGTTCTGCCCACAAATTAGGATTGAGGTCAGGGCTTTGTGATGGCCACTCCAATACCTTGACATTGTTGTCCTTAAGTCATTTTGCCACAACTTTGGAAGTATGCTTGGGGTCATTGTCCATTTGGAAGACCCATTTGCGACCAAGCTTTAACTTCCTGACTGATGTCTTGAGATGTTGCTTCAATATATCCACATCATTTTCCTTCCTCATGATGCAGTCTATTTTGTGAAGTGCACCAGGCCCTCCTGCAGCAAAGCACCCCCACAGCATGATGCTGCCACCCCCGTGCTTCACGGTTGGGATGGTGTTCTTCGGCTTGTAAGCCACCCCCTTTTTCCTCCAAACATAACGATGGTCATTATTGCCAAACAGTTCTATTTTTGTTTCATCAGACCAGAGGACATTTCTCCAAAAAGTACGATATTTGTTCCCATGTGCAGTTGCAAACCGTAGTCCGGCTTTTTAATTTCGGTTTTGGAGCTGTGGCTTCTTCCTTGCTGAGCGGCCTTTCAGGTCATGCCGATATAGGACTCGTTTTACTGTGGATATAGATACTTTTGTACCTGTTTCCTCCAGCATCTTCACAAGGTTCTTTGCTGTTGTTCTGGGATTGATTTGCACTTTTTGCACCAAAGTACGTTCATCTCTAGGAGACAATACGCGTCTCCTTCCTGAGCGGTATGACGGCTGCGTGGTCCCATGGTGTTTATACTTGCGTACTATTGTTTGTACAGATGAACGTGGTACCTTCAGGAATTTGGAAATTTCTCCCAAGGATGAACCAGACTTGTGGAGGTCTACAATTTAATTTCTGAGGTCTTGGCTGATTTCTTTTGATTTTCCTATGATGTCAAGCAAAGAGGCACTGAGTTTGAAGGTAGTCCTTGAAATACATCCACAGGTACACCTTCAATTGACTCAAATGATGTCAATTAGCCTATCAGAAGCTTCTAAAGCCATGACATCATTTTCTGGAATTTTCCAAGCTGTTTAAAGGCACAGTCAACTTAGTGTATGTAAACTTCTGACCCACTGGAATTGTGATACAGTGAATTATAAGTGAAATAATCTGTCCGTAAACAATTGTTGGAAAAATTACTTGTGTCATGCACAAAGTAGATGTCCTAATCGACTTGCCAAAACTATTGTTTGTTAACAAGACATTTGTGGAGTGGTTGAAAAACAAGTTTTAATTACTCCAACCTAAGTGTACGTAAACTTCAGACTTCAACTGCATATACATAGCATTCACACTGATATAGGGGCTAGGCCTACTGTAAATTACATTATGGCTGAGCATGGACATGCCAAACATTGTCAATAAGCAAGATTACATTTATTATTGATAAGCTCTACAAAGAGAAAGAATAATTCTAATCAAATTCAAAACAAAAAAAACTGTAGGTGCAAAGTAGTAAGTAGTTGCTAATTAGCTAAAATGCTAAAGTTGTCCGTGATGAGATTTGAACACACAACCTTTAGCTTGCTAGACGTTCTCACTGGCTCAATGTGTTAGGCTTGGCTCAACAGATGGAGATTGATGAGGCCGCTAATTTGCCTACAAAAGGAATTCGTTCAGTGTGTAAAATGAGTACCTAGGACAGTTGCAACTGTGGGAAAATGAGGCCAATGACTACATGGCTATATGTTTGGAGATTCTTGGCAGACGCAGACCAAATGAACAGCCTTTATTGAATTAGACAAATGAGACTGAGTGAATGAGACTAGGCCTACTTGGATAGAGTTAGATACATTACAAAGCAACTGGCACTTGTTATTGGATCTGACATGGGTCTATCTGACTGAGTTAAACCTATGTGTATTACAGTGCTATTTCAGTGCTATTACAAAGCTATTTCAGTGCTGTTTCAGTGCTATTTCAGTGCTATTTCAGTGCTATTTCAGTGCTGTTTCAGTGCTATTTCAGTGCTATTTCAGTGCTATTTCAGTGCTGTTTCAGTGCTATTTCAGTGCTATTTCAGTGCTATTTCAGTGCTGTTTCAGTGCTATTTCAGTGCTATTTCAGTGCCATTTCAGTGCTATTTCAGTGCTGTTTCAGTGCTGTTTCAGTGCTATTTCAGTGCTATTTCAGTGCTATTTCAGTGCTATTTCAGTGCTATTTCAGTGCTATTACAATGCTATTTCAGTGCTATTTCAGTGCTATTTCAGTGCTGTTTCAGTGCTATTTCAGTGCTATTACAATGCTATTTCAGTGCTATTTCAGTGCTATTACAAAGCTATTTCAGTGCTATTACAAAGCTATTTCAGTGCTATTTCAGTGCTATTACAAAGCTATTTCAGTGCTATTTCAGTGCTATTTCAGTGCTATTTCAGTGCTATTTCAGTGCTATTTCAGTGCCATTTCAGTGCTATTTCAGTGCTATTACAATGCTATTTCAGTGCTATTACAAAGCTATTTCAGTGCTATTTCAGTGCTATTACAATGCTATTTCAGTGCTATTACAAAGCTATTTCAGTGCTATTTCAGTGCTATTTCAGTGCCATTTCAGTGCTATTTCAGTGCTATTACAATGCTATTTCAGTGCTATTACAAAGCTATTTCAGTGCTATTTCAGTGCTATTTCAGTGCCATTTCAGTGCTATTTCAGTGCTATTACAATGCTATTTCAGTGCTATTACAAAGCTATTTCAGTGCTATTTCAGTGCTATTTCAGTGCATACTGTACATCCGACTACAAGCATAGGCCTATGGAGAATTTTAAAAAATCTTGATTATTTAGCATGTCAAGTCAGTTCTGAGAGGGGAACAGGAATCCCAGTGCCCTAAACCATTTCCTATATGTCTCTTAATCTCATCCCACTTGGCAAAAACTGGTTTAATCAACTTTGCTTCTACGTCATTTCAACAACAAAAATCTATTGAATCGTTGAATCAATGTGGAAAACTAATTGCAGGGGAATTTCGTATTTTTTCCCCACATAACTAGTAACCTAAATCCAATTACATGGTGACATGTTTTGTTGATTTCACGTTGAATTTGCTTTAGTTGAAAACTCAACCAAATGTAAATCAAAACTAGACGTGTGTGTCCAGTCTGGTAAACCTTGAAAAGTTTGTAGCCAACGTCACCATGCAGCCACGGTCTGTTTTCATGCATGCTAGCCTCGTATACACTCCTCTGTCACTGATTGGCTAAAAGAGTGAAGGCAGGGTTGCTGATTGGCTAAGAGAGCGAAGGCAAGGCAGTATAATTGTACCTTAAATTTACTTTTCGTTCCTTTCGGAAGCTTATCCGACTTTAAGGTAAGAGCCAAGCAAAATGGAAAATATATTATTCTCTGAGCAATAAATAGGCATTCATTAAATGTATGACTAGCATGTCCATTTAGTGCAGCAGGTCTAGGGTATGGGTTATGCTGTAGTAGGCCTAACCATGGATTTCGCTTTGCTTCGTTTTTAGGTTGAAAGGATAATTTGTCTCACTTGCGCTC
>CM062508.1:2736683-2749183 GCA_031479575.1 Coregonus ussuriensis | reverse complement strand
GTCATGAAGGCAGTCAAATTCCACTTGACCATTTAGTCAATAATTAGGCTTCTCCAAGCTCTGGTGCTGCTGATGGTCATTAGCAGCCAACCAAACTTGCTAACTGCCTGGTACTCAGCACTCTATTGTCCCTCTAATCACTCTGACATCAATGCAAATGTATTTGAAAATCTAATCAAACACTTCATGAGAGCCCATGAGCTCATGTTGCGCAACATTTCAATAAGCTATGGAATTGCGCGAGCAATTAGTAGAGTGATGGCCTCTACTAAAAAGAGGAGGATCCCATCAGCTTTCTATAGGCTAGGTCTACTATATTTATTTCTCAACTTTCCTAATATTAAGCACATTGCTTCTCTTTACAACAGGAGTATAGCCTACCTGGCTGGCATGAAAATGAACCACAGGAAAAGCGTCCTCCATTCGCTATTTAAGTGCATAGATGACATGTATTTTTTCCCCCTGCTCCTGTTTCGATACAGGTGCATGATAATGGTCCATTCTAAATCAAAACAAATTTCACACATATATTATTTAGTAAATGTAAAGATTAAATCAAGAATAGTCTGATGGGTGACAATGTTAGCCTATCACGTCTGAATGATATATTATCACTTGTGAATGACGCCCAGCATAAGTCAAGAAACAATGTCTTTTTTTGTGACTTTTTCTAAATCATAGTGGCACACCTCATGTAGCCTAGCCCATAGGCTTGTATGTTTTGATAAGGTTTGTATCACAACTAAAGTGGCCAAATAACTGCTTAAAATGAAGCACATTAATCCTCTTTACAACGGGGTGTAGAGCCTAACTTGCATACATAAGCAGTGCGTGAGTTTCAAGTTTGGGGAAGATCATTTTCACCATAAAAAATGCACCTTTATAATAAAAGCATTACATGCATACTTGCATTTGCGGTGACTTTTGATAATGGTGTTTTCAGTTAATGGAACATTTGCGCTTATAGCTGTCACGTCTCCTCCCGTTGCTCCCCTCCGGTGCTCTGATTCGCCACCTCGGCAACACCGGAATGGAAACCCAAAGCACCCTAATCACTTCCAGCGCACCTGCACCTCATCATCTCATCACCACCCCTATATAGCCCTGGACTGTTCAGGGTTGTGTTGTGTTGTGTTGTGTTGTGTTGTGTTGTGTTGTGTTGTGTTGTGTTGTGTGTGATTGTTAGTGTCATGTCATGTACTCGCTCTTTGTTGTTCTCTTGCTCAGTGTTAAGTAAACCTTTACATTGTTGATTCCTGCATTTGCGTCCTGCCTCTTCGTATCCTCAGTACTCGTCACAATAGCCTACTACCATTTGCGCATTGCTTCACTTATAATGTGAAGAAATAGCCTAATAGTTTATCAACATTTTAAGCTAAACGTTCTGATCTGTTGCATCAGCCTCATTGCTTTTAAACATTTTTTTTTTTTATGCTAGTGGTTGTATTAATTTGGGATCTATCGCATCCCACAACTGTCCCTGACTATGTTTGGAATATTTATTTCTTGCACAGAATAGAATAGGTCAACTTTTGTACTATGGGGGATAGTAGATTGACATAGGCTAGTGCTTTTGCTGTTCGTTAGGCCAACTCATCTTGTTGGCTGACGAAAAGTAAATGTGGACAGTTCTTCCAATATCTTCAATATGCACCTCGGAATTTGATAGTTGACGTGTACCTATGATGAAAATTACAGGCCTCTCTCATCTTTTTAAGTGGGAGAACTTGCACAATTGGTGGCTAAATAAATACTTTTTTCCCCCACTGTATATGGACAACCAATGACAGAGCAGCATGGACTAAGATACAGTAGAATATTATAGAATAGAAAGCAGTATATACATATGAGATGAGTAGTGCAAGATATGTAAACATTATTAAAGTGACTAGTGTTCCATTTCTTAAAGTGGCCAGTGATTTCAATAGGCAGCAGCAGCCTCTAATGTGCTAGTGATGGTTATTTAACAGTTTGATGTCCTTGAGATAGAAGCTGTTTTTCATTCTCTCGGTCCCAGCTTTGATGCGCCTGTACTGACCTCGCCTTCTGGATGATAGCGGGGGTGAACAGGCAGTGGCTCGGGTGGTTGATGTCCTTGATGATCTTTTTGGCCTTCCTGTGACGTCGGGTGCTGTAGGTGTCCTGGAGGGCGGGTAGTTGTTCATTGACAAAGGAGGTCACTGTCCAATAGGCTTGGGCGATATACCGTTTATACCGCCCCCTATTTCGAAATACCGACAGTATGAATTTCAATACCGTTCAAATTGTATTTTTTTTGGGGGGGGGGGGGGGGGGGGTTGGGGGCATCCCCGCCACCCGGGGGCTGTGTGATACTCCACTGCTTATAACTAACTATAAGTTAAGTATAACTATAAAAAATGTAAGATGTGTCAAATATATGACATCCAGCTCATGGTTCCAGCGATGCGTTTGGTTTGCTAACTTGCTAGCTACAGTAAGTGGCTAGATGTCAAGATCCAGCTTATTGGTTCCAGCAGAGACATTCAATCCCCTCCTTAATCAAGATCCCTGTTGCCTAAATTGTTTTGTGCGTTTAAAAAAAAAGGAATAGATTTTTTATAGCACAGGTAAGACTGTATATCCCAGTATGGATCAGAAACAGTATGACGGTATGAACATCTGGATAAACCCTACTGTGATTGGCTGGTCAATAACCTGTAATGAACTGTCTACTACAATGCCTGATGAATGGTGATTGGCTGGTCAAAACTGTGTACTACAATGCCTGATGAATGGTGATTGGCTGGTCAAAATTGTCTACTACAACGCCTGATGAATGGTGATTGGCTGGTCAAAACTGTGTACTACAATGCCTGATGAATGGTGATTGGCTGGTCAAAACTGTGTACTACAATGCCTGATGAATGGTGATTGGCTGGTCAAAACTGTGTACTACAACGCTTGATGAATGGTTAGTCAATAACCTGTAATGAACTGTCTGCTACAATCACTGATGCAGGGCCAGCTAATACTAAGTCTATAGGAATTGTCCAGGGCACTGTTTAACCAACCGTTATCAAGAGTACTATTAGTGATTCTCATCCAAAATCCAGAAGACATTACAATTATACTAGGAGCTTTTACATTTACATTTCAGTCATTTAGCAGACGCTCTTATCCAGAGCGACTTACAGTTAGTGAGTGCATACATTATTTGTTTATACTGGCCCCCTGTGGGAATCGAACCCACAACCCTGGCGTTGCAAACGCCATGCTCTACCAACTGAGCTACATCCCTGCCGGTCGTTCCCTCCCCTACCCTGGATGACTTGTGCGCCGCCCCATGGGTCTCCCGGTCGCGGCCGGCTACGACAGAGCCTGGATTTGAACCAGGATCTCTAGTGGCACAGCTAGCACTGCGATGCAGTGCCTTAGACCACTGCACCACTCAGGGAGACTCTCTTTTAGTGAGAAAATTTGTTTTATATTGATGTTTATTATTTCTATGGTGCCTCCTGTTTCTCCTCAGGACCCTTCATCTACTCGGACATCCTGGACTATAAGAACCTGCGTGAGATCGTGGTGAACAACCGTATCACCTGGTTGGTCCATTACAGCGCCCTGCTCAGTGCCGTGGGAGAGGCCAACGTAGCTCTGGCACGCGACGTCAACATCACTGGTGAGCAATGGAGAAACCACCATCTTGGCTCAGCCTAGATCCTTGCCACGCCACAATTTCCTTGTAACTTCCATCCCAGGCTTAACCTAGATCCTGCTAATCAAGCATGGGAGGTGCCCAGAGAGAGTAACTGTGAACTTCCTGTTCCTCAGGGCTCCACAACATCCTGGACATTGCAGCGGAGCACGGCCTGCGTCTGTTCGTCCCCAGCACCATCGGAGCCTTCGGACCCACCTCGCCCCGGAACCCGACCCCTGACCTCTGTGTCCAGAGACCCAGGACCATCTACGGAGTGTCCAAGGTCCACGCAGAGCTCATGGGAGAGGTGAGAGAAAAACGCAATACAGAATACAGAAGAAATTACCAATCAGCATTCAGCCTCAAGCCATTCTACCTTATTCCAGAACCAGAATCACCTTTATTTCCCAACAACATTTACATGTACCAGGAATTTGACCTGGTGAATTTGACCTGGTGAATTTGACCCCTTCAGTCATTTGAAATCATTGGTCGTTAATGTCCCTATAAGTGAAACATCTAACCCTTATTGCCTGTCTTCCCTCCAACAGTACTACCACCACCGCTACGGCCTTGACTTCCGCTGCCTCCGCTACCCAGGCATCATCTCTGCCGACTCACAGCCTGGCGGAGGAACGACAGGTGAGTTAGAGAGACACACACCTGTCCTCCCTCCCACACACACGCCATAGCGGAACACCAGGCTCCTCACTGTCGTAACTCTATTTGAGTACAGCCTCCTGACTTCAACGTGCCGTTGACTTCAACGTGCCCTCCATTTGGCAAATCTGACCATAACTCTATCCTCCTGATTCCTACTTATAAGCAAAAACTAAAGCAGGAAGCACCAGTGACTTGGTTAATAAAAAAGTGCTCAGATGACGCAGATGCTAAGCTACAGGACTGTTTTGCTAGCACAGACTGGAACATGTTCCGGGATTCTTCAGATAACATTGAGGAGTACACCACATCAGTCACTGGCTTCATCAATAAGTGCATCGATGATGTCGTCCCCACAGTGCCCGTACGTACATACCCCAACCAGAAGCCATGGATTACAGGAAACATCCGCACTGAGCTAAAGGGTAGAGCTGCCGCTTTCAAGGAGCGGGACTCTAACCCGGACACAAGAAATCCCGCTATGCCCTCCGACGAACCATCAAACAGGCAAAGAGTCAATACAGGACTAAGATTGAATCGTACTACACCGGCTCTGACGCTCGTCGGATGTGGCAGGGCTTGAAAACTATTACAGACTACAAAGGAAAGCACAGCCGCGAGCTGCCCAGTGACACAAGCATACCAGACGAGCTAAACCACTTCTATGCTCGCTTCGAGGCAAGCAACACTGAAGCATGCATGAGAGCACCAGCTGTTCCGGATGACTATGTGATCACGCTCTCCGTAGCCGATGTGAGTAAGACTTTTAAGCAGGTCAACATTCACAAGGCCACAGGGCCAGACGGATTACCAGGACGTGTACTCCGAGCATGTGCTGACCAACTGGCAAGTGTCTTCACTGACATTTTCAACATGTCCCTGACTGAGTCTGTAATACCAACATGTTTCAACACTCAGACATCATTTACAGATAGCCAGGGGCACACTCCAACACTCAGACATCATTTACAGATAGCCAGAGGCACACTCCAACACTCAGACATCATTTACAGATAGCCAGGGGCACACTCCAACACTCAGACATCATTTACAGATAGCCAGGGGCACACTCCAACACTCAGACATCATTTACAGATAGCCAGGGGCACACTCCAACACTCAGACATCATTTACAGATAGCCAGGGGCACACTCCAACACTCAGACATCATTTACAGATAGCCAGGGGCACACTCCAACACTCAGACATCATTTACAGATAGCCAGGGGCACACCCCAACACTCAGACATCATTTACAGATAGCCAGGGGCACACTCCAACACTCAGACATCATTTACAGATAGCCAGGGGCACACTCCAACACTCAGACATCATTTACAGATAGCCAGGGTCACACTCCAACACTCAGACATCATTTACAGATAGCCAGGGGCACACTCCAACACTCAGACATCATTTACAGATAGCCAGGGGCACACTCCAACACTCAGACATAATTTACAGATAGCCAGGGGCACACTCCAACACTCAGACATCATTTACAGATAGTCAGGGTCACACTCCAACACTCAGACATCATTTACAGATAGCCAGGGTCACACTCCAACACTCAGACATCATTTACAGATAGCCAGGGGCACACTCCAACACTCAGATATACTTTACAGATAGCCAGGGGCACACTCCAACACTCAGACATTTTTTACAGATAGCCAGGGGCACACTCCAACACTCAGACATTTTTTACAGATAGCCAGGGGCACACTCCAACACTCAGACATCATTTACAGATAGCCAGGGGCACACTCCAACACTCAGACATCATTTACAGATAGCCAGGGTCACACTCCAACACTCAGACATCATTTACAGATAGCCAGGGTCACACTCCAACACTCAGACATCATTTACAGATAGCCAGGGGCACACTCCAACACTCAGACATCATTTACAGATAGCCAGGGGCACACTCCAACACTCAGACATCATTTACAGATAGCCAGGGGCACACTCCAACACTCAGACATCATTTACAGATAGCCAGGGGCACACTCCAACACTCAGACATCATTTACAGATAGCCAGGGGCACACTCCAACACTCAGACATCATTTACAGATAGCCAGGGGCACACTCCAACACTCAGACATCATTTACAGATAGCCAGGGGCACACTCCAACACTCAGACATCATTTACAGATAGCCAGGGTCACACTCCAACACTCAGACATCATTTACAGATAGCCAGGGGCACACTCCAACACTCAGACATCATTTACAAATGAAGCGTTTGTGTTTAGTGAGTCAGATGCAGTAGGGATGACCAGGGATGTTCTCTTGATAAGTGTGTGAATTGGACCATTTTCCTGTCAAAATGTAACGAGTACTTTTGGGTGTCAGGGAAAATGTATGGAGTAAAAAGTACATTATTTTATTTAGGAATGTAGTGAAGTAAAAGTAAAAGTTGGCCAAAATATAAATAGTAAAGTAAAGTACAGATACCCAAAAACACTACTTAAGTAGTACTTTAAAGTATTTTTACTTAAGTACTTTACACCACTGCTTATAGGAACACTTATTTCATTCCATGCATCAACCAGCTACAGTGGGGGAAAAAAGTATTTAGTCAGCCACCAATTGTGCAAGTTCTCCCACTTAAAAAGATGAGAGAGGCCTGTAATTTTCATCATAGGTACACGTCAACTATGACAGACAAATTGAGATAATTTTTTCCAGAAAATCACATTGTAGGATTTTTTATGAATTTATTTGCAAATTATGGTGGAAAATAAGTATTTGGTCACCTACAAACAAGCAAGATTTCTGGCTCTCACAGACCTGTAACTTCTTCTTTAAGAGGCTCCTCTGTCCTCCACTCGTTACCTGTATTAATGGCACCTGTTTGAACTTGTTATCAGTATAAAAGACACCTGTCCACAACCTCAAACAGTCACACTCCAAACTCCACTATGGCCAAGACCAAAGAGCTGTCAAAGGACACCAGAAACAAAATCGTAGACCTGCACCAGGCTGGGAAGACTGAATCTGCAATAGGTAAGCAGCTTGGTTTGAAGAAATCAACTGTGGGAGCAATTATTAGGAAATGGAAGACATACAAGACCACTGATAATCTCCCTCGATCTGGGGCTCCACGCAAGATCTCATCCCGTGGGGTCAAAATGATCACAAGAACGGTGAGCAAAAATCCCAGAACCACACGGGGGGACCTAGTGAATGACCTGCAGAGAGCTGGGACCAAAGTAACAAAGCCTACCATCAGTAATACACTACGCCGCCAGGGACTCAAAACCTGCAGTGCCAGACGTGTCCCCCTGCTTAAGCCAGTACATGTCCAGGCCCGTCTGAAGTTAGCTAGAGTGCATTTGGATGATCCAGAATAGGATTGGGAGAATGTCATATGGTCAGATGAAACCAAAATAGAACTTTTTGGTAAAAACTAAACTTGTCGTGTTTGGAGGACAAAGAATGCTGAGTTGCATCCAAAGAACACCATACCTACTGTGAAGCATGGGGGTGGAAACATTATGCTTTGGGGCTGTTTTTCTGCAAAGGGACCAGGACGACTGATCCGTGTAAAGGAAAGAATGAATGGGGCCATGTATCGTGAGATTTTGAGTGAAAACCTCCTTCCATCAGCAAGGGCATTGAAGATGAAACGTGGCTGGGTCTTTCAGCATGACAATGATCCCAAACACACCGCCCGCACAACGAAGGAGTGGCTTCGTAAGAAGCATTTCAAGGTCCTGGAGTGGCCTAGCCAGTCTCCTGATCTCAACCCCATAGAAGATCTTTGGAGGGAGTTGAAAGTCCGTGTTGCCCAGCGACAGCCCCAAAACATCACTGCTCTAGAGGAGATCTGCATGGAGGAATGGGCCAAAATACCAGCAACAGTGTGTGAAAACCTTGTGAAGACTTACAGAAAACGTTTGACCGATGTCATTGCCAACAAAGGGTATATAACAAAGTATTGAGAAACTTTTGTTATTGACCAAATACTTATTTTCCACCATAATTTGCAAATAAATTCATTAAAAATCCTACAATGTGATTTTCTGGACTTTTTCTTCTCATTTTGTCTGTCATAGTTGACGTGTACCTATGATGAAAATTACAGGCCTCTCTCATCTTTTTAAGTGGGAGAACTTGCTCAATTGGTGGCTGACTAAATACTTTTTTTCCCCACTGTATGTGGAGCTGGCTCTCGCTGCGCAACAGATGATCTTATTCCGCTCAAACTCTGAATGTCAGGGCTCTTATGAAGTGTTCAATTAGATTTTTCGATTGCATTAACATTGTCACAAGACACAGTGATTAGAGGGAAAACAGAGAGCTGAGTACCAGGCCATTTGCGATTGGCCGTTAGCAAGTTTGGTAGGCTACCAATGACCATCAGAGGCATCAGAGCGCCGTTTTGGAGAAGCCTAGTTACCGTGGAATTTAACTCGTGACCGCCGGTGTTGTGGTAATATGGTCACGGCAAAACAGCCCTATCTCAGTTTGCATAAATAGATCGAAAATCATCAATCACTATGATCAAACCAAACCTATCTAAACCTCTCCTCCCCTCCTCCCTTACTCCAGACTACGCAGTAGCCATATTCCATGATGCCGTCAAGACGGGGAAGTTTGAGTGCAACCTGAAGCCAGACACGCGGCTGCCCATGATGTACATCGACGACTGTCTGCGTGCCACCGTGGAGATGATGGAAGCGCCCACAGACACCCTCTCCATGAGGACCTACAACATCAACGCCATGAGCTTTACCCCTGAAGAGCTGGCTCACGAGGTCCAGAAACAGCTGCCGGACCTGGAGGTCACCTACGACATCGACCAAGTCAGACAGGCCATCGGTAAGAGCATTTTATTGATCCTTGTTTTATACTGGTTGGGTGAAATTTCAGAAGTCCTGAAAACCCAGTCGGAGGATTCCCTTCCTGCCCATTCTCTTCTGATTCTGGCAATCATCCAACCGGGATTTCTGGGAAAGCTGGGAATTCTGGGAAGGTTACCCTAATACTGGTGTGTGATACCCGTTGAGATCAAAGATCGATGATCGAGGTAAACCTGTCTGAATGCGCCACTTTAGGCTCTTTTCGAGATTCTCTTGAACTTCCAAGCATTTATATTTGAGTTGAATGTAGAAACTAACAACAAAAGTCTCACGTGACAATTTGACTAACTCTTTTACAGCCTTTAGTTTAAGAAGACATTATAATACATTTGTCATAGTATGAAAATGAAAAATGTATGCACTCACTAACTGTAATTCGCTCTGGATAAGAGCGTCTGCTAAATGACTCTTACCCAGAGCGACTTACAGTTAGTGCATTCTTAAGGTAGCTAAGTGAGACAGACAACCACATATAGCTATCAGCAAAGTCAGTGCTAGTAAGAAAATACAAAAGCCATTGTCATTGTGAACCAACAGAACGGAGCGTTGACGACGTCTCCTCTTCTCTTCCTTCCCCTTTACAGCCGACAGCTGGCCGATGAATTTTGAGGACTCTAACGCGCGGAACGACTGGGGCTGGAAACACGACTACGACCTCCCGGAGCTCGTCCAGACCATGCTCAACTACATCGGCTCGGACTCGCGCGTCGCACAGGCCAACTGAGGGGCCAGCGGCGGCGTGGTGCTTGAGTGGCGTTGTTGTTTCTTTGTACTGTTGTTATAGAGGACGGAGACACGTGGTTTCTCTCTCTCTCTCTCTCTTTCTCTCTCCTCTCTGTGTCATTTGGAAGGGCTGTCTGTCTGTCTCTGTCTGTCTGTCTCTGTCTGTGTGGCAGAACAAGCTACTACAACGTGACGGTTGGTCGCGCGAGAAATAGCGGGCCGACTCCCCTCCTCTGGAATGAGGGGTTAGAAGACGGGGTCTTGTTTAGATGGAACATCTCTGAGAGGTTCTCTTTATGGTCGACTTGCATGGCTATGAACTGTTCACCGTATCGTACCATTGTGACATTTTCAAGGCAAACAAAACAAAGAACGTAGCATTGGTCAACCTTAAGCGCTTGAACCCTTCCTCTCTCTGCGGAGAGCTAATGTAAAGGGTTACCTCTATGTAAAGCTAATGTAAAGGGTTACCTCTATGTAAAGCTAATGTAAAGGGGTTAACGATTCTATCATTCTTTTGCCAAGAGCTGAGAATTCAGGTAAATGTACGGCCATAATCACATTAAGTTAAAGTTTTAGATTAAGAGCTTTACTGATATAAACATAGTAATTTGATGCACTTTAAAGCAAGAGAGGACGATTGAAACCCTTTTAAAAATCATTGAACAGTTTTTAACTCTGTTTTGTGTGTGTTTAACATCGAGTACCAGCTCACATTTTTCTATTACTTTATTTTACGTTATTTTAGCTGTTTTATTCCACTTATTTTGCATTCTTCTATTTATTCTGTCTGCTGGTGATTAACTGAGTGGGAATCAGGTGATTAACTGAGTGGGAATCAGGTGATAACTGAGTGGGAATCACGTTGAGTCAATGTGCTTCTTGCACTTCTTGTATGTAAAGCGTGAATGAATGGTCCACAGCTCCTCTGGAGCGCTTGGGTGCGTCTCAAATGACACCCTATTCCCTAGATAGTGTCACCCTATTCCCTAGATAGTGGCACCCTATTCCCTAGATAGTGTCACCCTATTCCCTAGATAGTGGCACCCTATTCCCTAGATAGTGTCACCCTATTCCCTAGATAGTGTCACCCTATTCCCTAGATAGTGTCACCCTATTCCCTAGATAGTGGCACCCTATTCCCTAGATAGTGTCACCCTATTCCCTAGATAGTGTCACCCTATTCCCTAGATAGTGTCACCCTATTCCCTAGATAGTGTTACCCTATTCCCTAGATAGTGTCACCCTATTCCCTAGATAGTGTCACCCTATTCCCTAGATAGTGTTACCCTATTCCATAGATAGTGTCACCCTATTCCCTAGATAGTGTCACCCTATTCCCTAGATAGTGTCACCCTATTCCCTAGATAGTGTTACCCTATTCCCTAGATAGTGTCACCCTATTCCCTAGATAGTGTCACCCTATTCCCTAGATAGTGTCACCCTATTCCCTAGATAGTGTCACCCTATTCCCTAGATAGTGTTACCCTATTCCCTAGATAGTGTCACCCTATTCCCTAGATAGTGTCACCCTATTCCCTAGATACTGTCACCCTATTCCCTAGATAGTGTCACCCTATTCCCTAGATAGTGTCACCCTATTCCCTAGATAGTGTCACCCTATTCCCTAGATAGTGTCACCCTATTCCCTAGATAGTGTTACCCTATTCCCTAGATAGTGTCACCCTATTCCCTAGATAGTGTTACCCTATTCCATAGATAGTGTCACCCTATTCCCTAGATAGTGTCACCCTATTCCCTAGATAGTGTCACCCTATTCCCTAGATAGTGTCACCCTATTCCCTAGATAGTGTTACCCTATTCCCTAGATAGTGTCACCCTATTCCCTAGATAGTGTCACCCTATTCCCTAGATAGTGTCACCCTATTCCCTAGATAGTGTCACCCTATTCCCTAGATAGTGTCACCCTATTCCCTAGATAGTGTTACCCTATTTCCTAGATAGTGTCACCCTATTCCCTAGATAGTGTCACCCTATTCCCTAGATATTCCCTATACACTATATAGGGAATAGGGTGCCATTTGGGAGGCATCATTTGACTGGTCAAATATGGACTGTTTCCGTTAGTTCGTAATTGACCTGTCAGGGATGTCAGTTTTCACCCACTCAATCTGTTCCTCAAAGGGGTGAAGGAAGTCCATGGAGCTGTGGATATGATATAAAAAAAAGGAAATGGGTTGTGGTGTTTTTCTTTTCAGATGTTATTGTTGTAAATTAATTCAATGCTTTCTGTGTGAAAGTCGGAAACAAATGTGTGTTCTTTCAATTACAAAAATCTGCTTTGTCACTAAAGTGTCTCTTTCTGTATCCTTTTAATATTTTCGTTTATTTGTCAGGGGCCATTGTACAACACGCCATTAGATTAGCTCATTTTCGTCTGTAGTCCCTGGGCAGAAAACAATCAACATTAAAACATCAATACAATCCTACAGTATAACACTGTTTTCCTCCTCACTGTTGCAATGTAAACAATCTAATTCTCTAATTTTCCTCTGTTTCTATCAAAACTCTTTCTACTTTCTAATTTCTTTCCGTACTAGTAAAGCCAGAGGAAAATAATTGA
>CM062508.1:2674183-2731683 GCA_031479575.1 Coregonus ussuriensis | reverse complement strand
GTGGAGAGGAGGGGCTACAGAGGAGGGGCTAGGTGGAGAGGAGGGGCTACAGAGGAGACTCCTGAGTGGTGCAGTGGTCTAAGGCACTGCATCGCAGTGCTAGCTGTGCCACTAGAGATCCTGGTTCGAATCCAGGCTCTGTCGTAGCCGGCCGCGACCGGGAGACCCATAGGGCAGCGCACAATTGGCCCAGCGTCGTCCAGGCTTGGGGAGGGAATGGCCGGCAGGGATGTAGCTCAGTTGGTAGAGCATGGCGTTTGCAACGCCAGGGTTGTGGGTATGAAAAATAAAAAAATTATGTATGCACTCACTAACTGTAAGTCGCTCTGGATAAGAGTGTCTGCTAAATGACTAAAATGTGAATGTAAAAATGAGTGTCTAGGCGGAGAGGAGGGGCTAGGTGGAGAGGAGGGGCTTGAGAGGAGGGGCTAGGTGGAGAGGAGGGGCTTGAGAGGAGGGGCTAGGTCAGTCCTTCTCAAATAGTGGGGCGCGCCCCCCTGGGGGGGCTCGGAGCGATGCCGGGGGGGCGCGTGTGACCCTGGGGAACATGCTTTTTTTTGCCGCAGGGAGTAGTTTTTTTTTGCACGGAACAAAAGCACAGAGTAGGAGATATGAAGTGCAGATAACAAACCCTTAAGAGACGCCATGGAAACATATCTAACAGGGATGACAAGAAAGGCGGAGAGAGACGGAGATAATGAGACAAACGTAAGTCTCCCGAAAGCTAAGACGAGGAAATATGACGAAGCGTATGTAGCGCTTGGCTTCACTGTGACTACGGTGGGAGAAGAGGAAAGACCGGTATGTTTACTGTGTCTAAAAATGTTGGCAGCGGACAGCATGAAGCCAAATAAATTAAGGCGTCACTTAAAGACATTACACCCCAATCACGCTGATAAGCCGCTTTAGTTTTTTCAGCGAAAACATGCCGAATATTGCCAACAATCGTCCCGCTTTGTGAATGCTACTTCAGGAAACCAGCGAGCACTGTTAGCATCATATAAGGTGGCGTACCAAATTGCTCAGTGCAACAAAAAAAACACTCCATAGCAGAGGAGCTGATACTGCCTGCAGCATTAGACATGGTCTCTGTCATGCTGGATGACGCAAGTGCTGCAAAAATAAAAACTATCCCTCTGTCCAATGACACCGTCGCCAGACGTATAAATGACATTGCTAACGATCTTAAAGAACAGCTGGTAGATAAACTCAAAGACAAACGTGCCTTTTGCCATTAATGCTGACTTCCTCATTTTGCTAAAAAAAAATCAGCACAAATGGTTTTATTCATTTTTGTTTTATAGGTCAGTGTTTCATATATTGGGCTCCTGAGTTCATGTTGCTGATCAATTTGAATTTATTATTATTTATTGATTATATATTATTATTTTTTTCAGTATCAAATGGTCAAAAAATGTTTACAGTTTAAATAAGGCAAATTTCAGGCAAATTGATGCACTTTAAGTATTTTCTGTTACAGACTAAAAAACAATGTTAATAAAGTTATTCTTTGTTGTAAGTTGATCTATATTTCTTTATTTTATTTTTATTTTCTTTAATGTTAATAAGGATACAATGTTATGCAGAGGTGTACTTAGAACAATTTCATAGACAAATGATACTATTTCCAGTTGCGGTGGAGAGTTGGGGGGCGTGAAATGTTTACTTCTTCCTAGGGGGGGGCGCAACAGAAAATAATTGAGAAGCACTGGGCTAGGTAGAGAGGAGGGTCTACACTTTTAGAAAAAAATATGCTATCTATAACCTAAAACATTTATTCGGCTGTCCCCATTGGAGAACCCTTTGAAGAACCCTTTTTGGTTCTAGGTAGAACCCTTTTGGTTCTAGGTAGAACCCTTTTGGTTCTAGGTAGAACCTTTTCGGGTTCGATGTAGAACCCTTTCCACAGAGGGTTCTACACGGCCTACACTGTTTAAATATAGGATTTTAACCTCCCAAAATGTATTTTCCAGTATCTGACCATGTCCTCTTTCATATGCTTTCCTCCCTGAGTTGATGCACCCAACTGTTCCAAATTTAGAGCCAAATGTTTGATTACTGTACAAAAGTCGTAAATCAATCAAATGATGACATTTTATTAGCCTGGTTGCCGTCTCTGTTCAGCTATTACATTCCACTGCTTGCCACATTTACAAAGAGACTGGGCTTTCTGCCATCTTTAAATATGAACATTCTTTCATTAATGAGCTTGAGGAGACGTTCTATCATTAATGAGCTTGAGGAGACGTTCTATCATTGAGCCCAAGGAGATCAGAGGATTCGGCAAATGACAGGAGTGGAAAGGAGGGGAATGTTAGCTAAAAAGGTACCCAGAATAACATTTTATGACATTTAATGTATAGCTAATTTTTATTGAACATCACAGGGAAAACATACTTATATCCTTGTGATCATCATGGATAGATCTTTACTGCACATGAAACCATTTGTCACTAGCACAAAGGTATAGGTCGAAGGTCAAGGTCAAACTGACTTCAGATCTGTGTTGCCCAACCAATGAGCATCATATGAGATCAGCGTGGTTGCATCATTCCTGTGCAGAAATCAGCTTGTTTCTAGGACAAACCATTCTAAAGTTATATAGACCAAGGTCAAATTGCGGAGGCTCAAATTGCGGGTAAAATTGACCCAGAACATCATCAATGTCACTATTCCAGTAAAATTAAGTAAGGGTGCCCTCTGTTGGGTTGGTAGAACCAGATGCATCCGGTTTTCAGCAGAAATGGAAAGCGAGCCTGTGATGAGACTTCTGCTTTAAGACGTTAACAAGATGAGCCTGTGATGAGACTTCTGCTTTAGGACGTTAACAAGATGAGCCTGTGATGAGGCTTCTGCTTTAGGACGTTAACAAGATGAGCCTGTGATGAGACTTCTGCTTTAAGACGTTAACAAGATGAGCCTGTGATGAGACTTCTGCTTTAGGACGTTAACAAGATGAGCCTGTGATGAGGCTTCTGCTTTAGGACGTTAACAAGATGAGCCTGTGATGAGACTTCAGCTTTAGGACGTTAACAAGATGAGCCTGTGATGAGACTTCTGCTTTAGGACGTTAACAGTATGAGCCTGTGATGAGACTTCTGCTTTAAGACGTTAACAAGATGAGCCTGTGATGAGACTTCTGCTTTGGGATGTTAATATAAGAAAATCAGTCAATATAAATAAAATCATTAGGCCCTAATCTATGGATTTCACTATGGACTGGGCAGGGGCTCAGCCATGGGTGAGCCTGGGAGGGCATAGGCCCACCCACTTGGGAGTTAGGCCCACCCACTGGGGATTTAGGCCCACCCACTGGGGAGCCAGGCCCACCCACTGGGGAGTTAGGCCCACCCACTGGGGAGCCAGGCCCAGCCAATCAGAAATATTTTTTCCCCACAAAAGGGGGACGATCCCACAGGTGAAGAAGCTGGATGTGGAGGTTTTGGGCTGGCGTGGTTACACGTGGTCTGCAGTTGTGAGGCCGGTTGGACGTACTGCCAAATTCTCTAAAACTACGTTGGAGTGACTTATGGTAGAGAAATGAACATTACATTCTCTGGAAACAGCTGTTGTGGACATTCCTGCAGTCAGCATGCCAATTGCACCCTCCCTCAAAACTTGAGACATCTGTGGCATTGTGTTGTGTGACAAAACTGCACATTTTAGAGCTGCCTTTTATTGTCCCCAGCACAAGGTGCACCTGTGTAATGATCATGCTGTTTAATCAGCTTCTTGATATGCCACACCTGTCAGGTGGATGGATTATTCTGGCAAAAGAGAAATGCTCACTAACAGGGATGGAAACAAAATTTGTGCACAACATTTGAGAGAAATAAGCTTTTTTGTGCGTATGGAACATTTCTGGGATCTTTTATTTCAGATTATGAAACATGGGACCGACACTTTACATGTTGCGTTTATATTTCTGTTCAGTATAGATAGAATAGATATCCCCACATAAAGTTGACATTTGATGGTGGGTGGACTGGTGGCCATCTTTGTGATAGTTATTGGAAAGTTACAATTTAAATTAAATTAAAATGTTAATGGTGTACAAGATAAATTGCAGTGGTCTGAAGCGTAAAGGGCCTGGACTCAGGGATATGTGAAGGACCACAGGGACGTCTGGCAAGAACAGAGCCAAAAGATGTCAGGACAAAGGGTTTTTATTGTCACAACACTTTGGGTGAACAGGGTGTTTGCGTTTTCTAGGAGGAAAGAGATACATGGAAATAGAATTAACCACGAAAAGTTACACACAAACGCTAAACAGGGCAATTAGGCCCATACATAATTGCACACTGCCGCCAGTGAGCTCAGTGAAATTCTAAATAAGGAGTTACAGTCAGTATCCGAATAGGTGATTCATAATAAACTGGTCTTAAATACATCTAAAACTAAAAGCATTATATTTGGTTCAACGCATTCTCTAAGACTAAACCTCAACTGGAGTTGTGTATAAAGGGTGTGACCATTGAACAAGTTGAAGAAGCTAAACTCCTAGGAGTAACACTGGGTGGTCAGTTATCATGGTCAAGTCATATTGACAAAGTTGTTGTGAAGATGGGGAGAGGTACAGTGCATTCGGAAAGTATTCAGACCCCACATGCACTCTCAACTTATGTAGACAGGTGTGTGCCTTTCCAAATCACGTCCAATCAATTGCATTTACCACAGGTCGACTCCAATCAAGTTGTAGAAACATCTCAAGGATGATCAATGGGAACAGGATGCACCTGAGCTCAATTTTGAGTCTCATAGCGAAGGGTCTGAATACTTATGTAAGTAAGATATTTCTGTTTTTTATTTTTAATAAATTTGCAAACATTTCTGAAAACCGGTTTTCACTTTGTCATTATGGGGTATTGTGTGTAGAATGCTGAGGACAAACGTGTATTTAATCCATTTTAGAATAAGGCTGTAATGTAACAAAATGTGGAAAAAGTCAACAGGTCTTAATACTTTCCGAATGCACTGTATGTCTGTTTTAAAAATATGTTATGTGTTTCTGACACAAAGATCAACTGTACTTGTTGTTCAGGCTCTGGTCTTGTCCCATCTTGATTACTGTCCGGTAATATGGTCAGGTGCTTCAAAGAAAGACCTAGCAAAGTTGCAGCTGGCTCAAAAACAGAGCAGCACGCCTTGCCCTTAACTGCACATACAGAACTAACATCAACAACATGCATGCCAGTCTTTCCTGGTTGCGGGTTGATGACAGATTAACTGCTTCCCTTTAAGTTTTTATGAGAAATATTACTGTGACAAAAATGTCCAGATTGTCTGCATAATCAAACAACATACAGCTCAGACACGTCACCACCAGGGTTCTCTTCACTGTCCAAAACGAATTCACGGCAACACACAATATTATACAGACACAGTATTATACAGACACAGTTTTATACAGACACAGTTTAATACAGACACAGTTTAATACAGACACAGTTTAATACAGACACACTCTTATACAGACACAGTTTTATACAGACACAGTTTTATACAGACACAGTATTATACAGACACAGTTTTATACAGACACAGTATTATACAGACACAGTATTATACAGACACAGTTTTATACAGACACAGTATTATACAGACACAGTATTATACAGACACAGTATTATACAGACACAGTATTATACAGACACAGTATTATACAGACACAGTATTATACAGACACACTCTTATACAGACACAGTATTATACAGACACAGTATTATACAGACACAGTTTAATACAGACACAGTTTTATACAGACACAGTTTAATACAGACACAGTATTATACAGACACAGTATTATACAGAGCCAAGATCACATGGAACTCCATCTCCAATTACTGAAACAGCAAAATGACTTTTAGAAACCTTGAAACAACATCTCATGACACAATAGGGATCGTGAAATAACACACACACACTAACACCAACAATCTACACCCACATTATTCCATTATTCTTTAGTTGTGTTGTTCGTATATCGTTGTAGTTTTTATTTGTGTGACTGTTCTTGTCTATCAGTCAATCTGTGTTTTGTTAATTGTCGTGTTTTATATATATTTTTTGTGTGGACCCCAGGAAGAATAGCTGCTACTACGGCAAGTGCTAATGGGGTGATCCGAATAAACCAATGTACTGCAGAAGTAGGCCTGACAGAAAAATATTATTTTACCAGGTACATTGACAGAAAACACATCTCTTGTACACTGAGGACAAGTTGCAGGGTAGAGGAGAAGAGAAGAACGTGCCTATTTAAAAGCTAGAAAAAAAAGCTTGCGACATGTTGATTTAAAAAACAATTAGCTCTCATGTTAGAGAAGGTTAAAGACCCCTGATCCATTTTTACATTTTAGTCATTTAGCAGATGCTCTTATCCAGAGCGACTTACAGTTAGTGAGTGCATACATTGTTTGTTTTCATACTGGCCCCCCGTGGGAATCAAACCCACAACCCTGGCGTTGCAAGAGCCATGCTCTACCAACATCCCTGCCGGCCATTCCCTCCCCTACCCTGGACGACTTGTGCGCCGCCCCATGTGTCTCCCGGTCATGGCCGGCTACGACAGAGCCTGGATTCGAACCAGGATCTCTAGTGGCACACACACGTAGACCACCGCGCCACTCGGGATCCCCACTATAATAATTGTTTCTTGTCCTTGTGTCACTTCTTTTCTCAGAACACATTTTTCCATGTTATCTGTGTTACTACTGAACACAATCTCCTCTCTCGCTGGAATCTGGAAAAAATAAACATGCATGTCAAATGTAAACCAATTAGCTATAGCGCACGACCAGAGCCCTGGTCAAAAGTAGTGCACTGTACAGGGAATTGGGGGCCAAAGTAGTGCACTGTATAGAGAATAGGATACTTTTGGGACACAGCCAGAATGTTGCCCTTCACCATAACACAGGAACCCAGGCAGGCAGGAGGCGGCTTGATTTGTCAGCATTAGAAGGTGAGCCACAGAGTTTACGTTACACAGCTCTCTTCAAGGTGACCCTGAGTCACTTTAAAAGGCAGGCTGTACATTTCCCAAGAAGATTATCCTCTCTCTCTCTGAGATTAAAACACAATACCCTTAAGAGACCGAGGCACATGTTTTCTTACCCAACCAGCCCATGCCAGGCCAGGGGACAGATTTTATTTTTGTAAGACCTTTCAAGAGCTCCAGCCTCCAGATAACAGGTACCAGGCAGGCAAACACCTGCTCCTTTAACACACAGGACAAAAGAGATAAGTTCAGTACTGTATCAAAACAACGTGCCCTGTGTAACGATACAGATGGTTGAATCAACGTTGTTTCCACATCATTTCAAGGAAATTACGTTGAAACAACGTGGAATAGACGTTGAATTGACGTCTGTGCCCAGTGGGTATTCCCAATATGGTGCACTAATTTTGACCAGATCCCATAGGGTGACATTTTGGGACGCATCCAATGTGACTGAACGTTAGGTATGATCCGTATCAAAACAACGCGTCCTGCTTTAGTGAGCTGATAGAGATGTATAGTCCCTTCTCTTACACAGAGGGGAACATTGTTTTTATACAGTACAGATCATATCTGCTTTCAGGCACATTTTGTTTTGATACGAATATCTAGTTTACGGCCACATTTTCCTTTTCCTAATGCTTGCATAAAACAATACCTTCCCCAAGGTCAACTGTTCAGTGTTCAGCATTCTGAGCATCAACCAGCACGTAAGCTGCCTGCCGGATTTCCCCCACACTAACTTTTCCCATCACTCACCACTGGAATAGGCTCATTCATTGAAACTTCAATAAACTCTTTCCTGCTGGACAATAGACGGAGGGGAGTTGTACACTACAGACTAGAAACTACAGACTAGGGCTGCACACTACAGACTAGGGCTGCACACTACAGACTAGGGCTGCACACTACAGACTAGGGCTGCACACTACAGACTAGGGCTGCACACTACAGACTAGGGCTGCACACTACAGACTAGGGCTGCACACTACAGACTAGGGCTGTACACTACAGACTAGGGCTGCACACTACAGACTAGGGCTGCACACTACAGACTAGGGCTGCACACTACAGACTAGGGCTGTACACTACAGACTAGGGCTGCACACTACAGACTAGGGCTGCACACTACAGACTAGGGCTGTACACTACAGACTAGGGCTGTACACTACAGACTAGGGCTGTACACTACAGACTAGGGCTGCACACTACAGACTAGGGCTGCACACTACAGACTAGGGCTGCACACTACAGACTAGGGCTGTACACTACAGACTAGGGCTGCACACTACAGACTAGGGCTGCACACTACAGACTAGGGCTGCACACTACAGACTAGGGCTGCACACTACAGACTAGGGCTGTACACTACAGACTAGGGCTGCACACTACAGACTAGAAACTACATACTAGGGCTGCACACTACAGACTAGGGCTGCACACTACAGACTAGGGCTGTACACTACAGACTAGGGCTGCACACTACATACTAGGGCTGCACACTACAGACTAGAAACTACATACTAGGGCTGCACACTACAGACTAGGGCTGCACACTACAGACTAGGGCTGCACACTACAGACTAGGGCTGCACACTACAGACTAGGGCTGCACACTACAGACTAGGGCTGCACACTACAGACTAGGGCTGTACACTACAGACTAGGGCTGCACACTACAGACTAGGGCTGCACACTACAGACTAGGGCTGCACACTACAGACTAGGGCTGTACACTACAGACTAGGGCTGCACACTATAGACTAGGGCTGCACACTACAGACTAGGGCTGCACACTACAGACTAGGGCTGTACACTACAGACTAGGGCTGCACACTACAGACTAGGGCTGCACACTACAGACTAGGGCTGCACACTACAGACTAGGGCTGTACACTACAGACTAGGGCTGCACACTACAGACTAGAAACTACATACTAGGGCTGCACACTACAGACTAGGGCTGCACACTACAGACTAGGGCTGTACACTACAGACTAGGGCTGCACACTACATACTAGGGCTGCACACTACAGACTAGAAACTACATACTAGGGCTGCACACTACAGACTAGGGCTGCACACTACAGACTAGGGCTGCACACTACAGACTAGGGCTGCACACTACAGACTAGGGCTGCACACTACAGACTAGGGCTGCACACTACAGACTAGAAACTACAGACTAGGGCTGCACACTACAGACTAGGGCTGCACACTACAGACTAGAAACTACAGACTAGGGCTGCACACTACAGACTAGGGCTGTACACTACAGACTAGAAACTACAGACTAGGGCTGTACACTACAGACTAGGGCTGCACACTACAGACTAGGGCTGCACACTACAGACTAGGGCTGCACACTACAGACTAGGGCTGCACACTACAGACTAGGACTGTACACAACAGACTAGGGTTGCACACTACAGACTAGGGCTCTAAACTACAGACTAGGGCTGCACACTACAGACTAGGGCTGTACACTACAGACTAGGGCTGCACACTACAGACTAGGGCTGTACACTACAGACTAGAAACTACAGACTAGGGCTGCACACTACAGACTAGGGCTGCACACTACAGACTAGGGCTGCACACTACAGACTAGGGCTGCACACTACAGACTAGGGCTGCACACTACAGACTAGGGCTGCACACTACAGACTAGGGCTGCACACTACAGACTAGGGCTGCACACTACAGACTAGGGCTGCACACTACAGACTGCATATTTATTGATTTAGTTGTATGCCAATTTGTTGTTTATGACTTATGACTTATTGATGATGTACTGTGCATATAGTTAGACTGATCATATATTTTAATTGTGTTTTATATTGTATATGTTTATGCATATTTACTAAGATGTTCATATAAACCTTAAGGTAGTGCATTATACAGAATAGTGAATATGGTGCTATTGGGGACTCACCCCATAGACTGAATAGAGCTGAGCTCAGGGTTGCTAGGTTACTTTCTAAATGTAATCCGTAAATCAGTAACGTTTCTTTTGGATTACCCAAACTCAGCAACGTAATCTGATTACAGACACTTTTTGAAAAACTAGATGATTATTTTTTAAATTCAGAAAGGATTTTTTGCACACAAAAAAAACATTGACTTTCAATATAGCATTGAAAAAAGGCACAAGTTTAAGTTTGTTCCAGCTGAGTGAGTCTGACTGTAAATCAGAGACCACTATGATGTCAGAGACCACTATGATGTCAGAGACCACTATGATGACAGAGACCACTATGATGTCAGAGACCACTATGATGACAGAGACCACTATGATGTCAGCGACCACTATGATGTCAGAGACCACTATGATGACAGAGACCACTATGATGTCAGAGCCACTATGATGTCAGAGACCACTATGATGACAGAGACCACTATGATGTCAGAGACCACTATGATGTCAGAGACCACTATGATGACAGAGACCACTATGATGTCAGAGACCACTATGATGTCAGAGACCACTATGATGACAGAGACCACTATGATGACAGAGACCACTATGATGTCAGAGACCACTATGATGTCAGAGACCACTATGATGACAGAGACCACTATGATGTCAGAGACCACTAGGATGTCAGAGACCACTATGATGACAGAGACCACTATGATGTCAGAGACCACTATGATGTCAGAGACCACTAAATGGTAGAGCACGGCGCTTGTAACGCCAGGGTAGTGGGTTCGATCCCCGGGACCACCCATACGTAGAAATGTATGCACACATGACTGTAAGTCGCTTTGGATAAAAGCGTCTGCTAAATGGCATATTATTATTATTATTATTATTATTATAAATCACCAAATGCATTTGATGGATCCTATTTGCCTTCTAAGACAGGGATAGCGATCCAAAAGTAACTGAAAGTAATCTGATTACAATATTTGTTGGGGGTAATGTAACTGATTACAGTTATTTTGTAATGAGATTACATGTAATCCATTACTCCCCAACACTGTCTGAGCTGCCGTCACAGGGACTGGTGGTAAATGTGATAGTAGATAGTATTATTTTATTATTAGATTGATGACATCTGCTGGCACACCTGTCCCCCCCCCCGTGACCCGTTACATAACACAACGTTCATATTCAGTCACATGGTAGCCAATAGTCGCTTCCCATCAGGCACGTAACATAGAATGTGGAGAGCTGTGCTAAACGCTCAACCCTGCAGCCCGTACATTACAGAAGCCTGTATAACCAGCCACTGGAAACTCCTGTTGTGGGGTTTGAATCAACCCATTGAACCCATGTTGAACGTGGCCTCCTAGACTACACAATGTTTGCAACAGTTTAAAACTTCAGAGACTCTGTTGACGGTACATGTGGGAGTTGTTAATAATGTTACTGAGAATGTTGACTCATTTGTTGTAGATATTGTGCGCTTCTTCGTTGCGTTCGCTGCCGTCGCCTATTTTAGACAGAAAGTAATGCCAGTCTCAGCACTTTATGACAGGCTTGAGAAACATGACGGCTACCTTTATTTGTACGACGGTACATTGGCACCCCCTCGAGTTGAAAAACATAACCTACACTTCACTCGGGTAAGAAAACATAGAACTATGTCAGTAGAAGAGAGAATAATAATGGATTTGAGCTATGCAGATAGCTAAATGACATTAAAATGAAAGGAATCGAGGACTTGTGCATCTAGTTATCGAAATTGACGAAAAGTAAGGAACATTTTATACAGGCACACACACGGGCTTCTGTCGACGTGTTTAAAGACCACAGAACGTCGAATGTTTTTAGTGAGATTTTGTGGTTCATACATTACATGAACAATGGTACTTGTTATGTCGTGTTGTCTGAACGAGTCAACTTCGATGTAGTGCAACTCGTGTCTTTAAAAGTGGCTCTAGTAAAGGCGCTTTCACCAAATGATGCCGGGAAAAGGGTTCATTACTTGGGGCTTCATTATATGTTCACAGTGTACATGAATGATATCTGCTGGTCAGTAAGAAATAGCAGCGTGTCATTATCACCTAGGGATTTTTCTCTCCACTGTTTTCATTCTGTGGCGCAGCGGTAAATCGTAGCTATTCATCAGTTGGAATACCAACCTGGTTCGCATCTAACATAATGCTTCACTTTTATGCCTTCAAGTTTACTATATATATTTAAAAAAAAAAACGGAATCTATTGTAATATTTAGGATACAAGACAGAAGCTTATACTATACTAAATAAAACCGACAGAAAGTGTGGTTTGACAAAATAGTGTGCTTTCACGTCCCTGAATGTACTATAGGTCAGCCCCAACACTACCTGCTAAACTACCGGTCAGGTAAAACTTGTAGGACAACGTCCGAACTATATGTAAGTACCGTGGCCAGTAGAGGTCAGTGTTTGAAAGCAGGTTGGCCTAGAAGAAAGCACCAGAACCACGTCGAAATCAGTGGGAACTCGCATTTCGCAACACATGGTTTGAAAAAGCAGGTGATCAAACGAAGCTTTGGAGGGGGGGGGGGGGGGCAGCTCCATATTAATAATATCCAGGATTTTGGAATGAGATGTTCGACGAGCAGGTATCCACATACTTTTGGCCATGTAGTTAACATGCATCGGTACACTGCTTCGAAGATATGCCGCGTTCAATCCTGTGGTTGAAAGGTTCCGTTGCCAGACATCGTCTTCAGCCCAGCCACAGTCCATCAAAGAACAGGAAGTAACCAAACCACAGAATATGAAAATATGTGGTTTTCAGTGATGGCTTTATTGGATAGCTAGCAACATGTAAACAATTACCCATTCCTATAAGTACCATTTTAATAGTAATGTTAAATTATACACATTGGCTGTTAAGCCAATTATATTATATGATTGTTGCATCCCATTTCCGTTTATTGTGATGGTAATGGGGGGCAAAATGATCATGGCTATTGTGTTAGTTACCAGGAGATACCAGCTGAATGACTGGAAATGTGTCTCCGGTAAGAATTACACTGGGACAATATATAATTATTACACTTGGGTAGTGCAAACCAGCCAACAGAATGGCGTGCAAAATTAATACACACAGAACTGTTCTGTGTGTAATTTAGCATGCCCTCATGCAGGGCAAGATAGTGATTTGAAATCAGTACTCTATATTGGAGCAACCAGTAAAATGTATTGATGTTGCTAGAGATTAATGTGACAGAAGAATAGAGGACAAACTAGATTAATTGTTGTAATGTGCCCTTGTGCGCGTCAGTCTCTTGGTAGCTCTGCCAGCCTATGAAACCAGTAGGTCGACAGGAGAATAACTTTAATCTGTTATAATTATTGGTTGAACGAGGCGGAAAATGATCTTCTCCATGCTGCAAACCGTTCTGCAGCCTTGAGAAGGACATGTGCGTCAAGTACAGAAAAAAGCGGCCTAGACATTACGCAAAAACAACATATGGCAAAACGCATGTGCATCAGGTGGACATGTGGCGTAAGTGGTTCCACGTACACGTGTGGTTTGAAAATCTGTAGCGGTAGCTAGCTAGTTAGCGTTATGTTAACCGGCACGGTAACTAGCAAGTAGGCTAGCTAAACATCCCAGCTAGCTAAACAACTGTTTATGTATGGTGCTACCCAGTCTAGCAAACGTCACAACAACGTTTTCTAATAGGCCAAATGTGTTGTAGCTAGGTGTTTGTATACATGTCTCGTTGTATCTTATTTCTGCTCATTGCCAATGTGGTTACATCATCTCGAGAGACCTTTGACAGACCCAGCCAGCTAGCTATCGCTGGTCCAGGTTGTTACGTTTCCCCCACGATTTTGTTTATAGAGAGCAATAGTAATGGCTCTTTTTTGTAGGCACTAACTCCGCCAATGACCCTTGTAAATCTTCCACCGTGAATTCATGAAGCCCCAGATACTCCACTACCATCTCATCCACTACCATCTCTTCAACTACCATCTCATCCACTGCCATCTCTTCAACTACCATCCCTTCAACTACCATCCCTTCAACTGCAAGAACGTATGGGGGGGGGGCAATTCGAGTCCTTTGGAGAGGCATGCAGGACAACAATTACAATCAACACATCGGCTGGTCAGTGAACAGCAAAGGGAGTACCTGAGAGACATCACATGACCGTACACTTGAGATGGATCACACAGGGGTTCATGGGTGCTTATCTCTTTATTTCACATCAGCCAATGAGGGTTACCCTGGAAAAAAAATCATCAACAACATTCTGAGCGCAATTCCTCTTACTTTTCTGAATTGAGGACATTGTTTCTGCTCCGCCCGTTACTGACATGAGACGTGCAACAGTCCTGCTGTCTATCATCACTGAGGTTCTGGGGGATGTGTAACACATGATGATGCTGGTCCTCTGTAGCTCAGCTGGTAGAGCACGGCGCTTGTAATGCCAGGGTAGTTGGTTCGATCCCCGGGACCACCCCATACACAAAAATGTATGCACGCATGACTGTAAGTCGCTTTGGATAAAAGCGTCTGCTAAATGGCATATTATTATTATTACTATTATTCAGTGCTGGGACAACTTGCAGGTTTTACAAACATAACTGGGTATACATGAGAACAGTTACATGCTGTGTTGATTAATACTGTAGGTATCGTCTCATCTGTTAACACTTCAAAAGACTTATGGTATGTAGTGTAGGATATTATTGTTGTGGATCAGGCCTTTACCATTGAGCTGTATGGAACAGTACAATGTACTGCATACTATACACACTGTAAACATTGGTTCTCATACTGATGTTGAGTTATCTAAAGTTGAGAGTGGGCCAAGATGTGACATGTCACCCATAGTTACGTGTTCATAAAGTGCATTTTTGAATATCTCACTTTTCTCCTTCACTTCTCCTTCAAATAAATAATCCAGATGTGGAAACGTCAGTGCTCGGTGGATTGTATGACTGTTGATATAAATTAACTTGTAGTTGCCTTTTCTGGATGAAATAAGTAACAAAGTCTGCAACTATAAACTTTACACAACTTTCAAAGTAGAACAAGTGTGTGCTTTCCCCCCAGTGTGGTTACTGCCCTGACACAGTGTGGTTACTGCTCTGACACAGTGATGTTACTGTTCTGACACAGTGTTGTTACTGCTCTGACTCAGTGTTGTTACTGCTCTGACACAGTGTTGTTACTGCTCTGACACAGTGTTGTTACTGCTCTGACTCAGTGTTGTTACTGCTCTGACTCAGTGTTGTTACTGCTCTGACTCAGTGTTGTTACTGCTCTGACTCAGTGTTGTTACTGCAATGACACAGTGTTGTTACTTCTCTGACACAGTGTGGTTACTGCTCTGACTCAGTGTTGTTACTGCAATGACACAGTGTTGTTACTGCTCTGACACAGTGTGGTTACTGCTCTGACTCAGTGTTGTTACTGCAATGACACAGTGTTGTTACTGCTCTGACACAGTGTGGTTACTGCTCTGACTCAGTGTTGTTACTGCAATGACACAGTGTCGTTACTGCAATGACACAGTGTCGTTACTGCTCTGACACAGTGTTGTTACTGCTCTGACTCAGTGTTGCTACTGCTCTGACACAGTGTTGGCCCCGAGAACTGAGAAACAGCTAGGCTAAGTTGCAGGGGTTTGATGGCACAAGCGGGGCGCCCAGCCAACAGTGAGTTGCATTTGTCCAGACGGTAGATGACAAGCGCCTGGATTAGGACCTGCGCCACTTCCAGGTGGGTCGACATCCAAGCTGAGATATATGCCAGGCACGCAGGGATGCATCTCACCACCTGGGTGTCAGAAGGGGGAAGGAGAAAAGTAGTTGAGTGTCATCCTCATAGCAATGATAGGAGAGACAATGTGAGGATATGACGGAGCCGAGTGACTTGGTGTACAGAGAGAAGAGGAGAGGATCTAGAACCGAGCCCTGGGGGACACCAGTAGTGAGAGTACGTGGTGCAGACACAGATCCTCTCCACGTCACCTGGTAGGAGCGGCCTGCCAGGTAGGATGCAATCAAAGAGTGTGGAGAGCCTGAGACGCCCAGCCCTGAGAGGGTGGGGAGGAGGAAAGTAGTGGCCCACTAGGGGGTGCTATTGTAACATTCAGGGGAAAGTAGTGGCCCACTAGGGGGTGGTATTGTAACATTCAGGGTAAAGTAGTGGCCCACTAGGGGGTGGTATTGTAACATTCAGGGGAAAGTAGTGGCCCACTAGGGGGTGCTATTGCAACATTCAGGGGAAAGTAGTGGAGGTTAAATTCCACTGTTAAACAATAGGAAGGTTTCCATTGACCCAGGTTTATTCAAGCGATGTCGCTAAAAAAGCATTGCGACGTGTAATGGAAATGACAGATATACAGTGCATTCGGAAAGTATTCAGACCCTTTGACTTTTTCCCCCAAAAAAATTACGTTACAGCCTTATTCTAAAATTAATTACATTGTTTCCCACCCCCCCCCCTCATCAATCTACACACAATACCCCATAATTACAAAGCAAAAAAACGTTTTTTAGAAATGTTTGCAAAAAATGTTTTAAAATAAAACTGAAACATCACATTTCATTAGTGGTGGTGAGTTAAGACAATGAGAAATACTATCAGACATCCCCAAATTTATCCATTTGCACGCAGGCCATGAAAGTCAGATTTACATTTTAGTCATTTAGCAGACGCTCTTATCCAGAGTGACTTACAGTTAGTGAGTGCATACATTTTTTTTTTTTCTTTATTATTATTACATACTGGCCCCCCGTGGGAAACGAACCCACAACCCTGGCATTGCAAACACCATGCTCTACCAACTGAGCTACATCCCTGCCGGCCATTCCCTCCCCTACCCTGGGCGAATTGTGCGCCGCCCCATGGGTCTCCCGGTCACGGCCGGCTACGACTGAGCCTGGATTCGAACCAGGATCTCTAGTGGCACAGCTAGCACTGCGATGCAGTGCCTTAGACCACTGCGCCACTGGGGAGGTAAATGAAAAGCCGATTTTTGCTGGGGTCTAGGGCCTGATAGGGTTAACTTAACATTTTAAATTATACCCAAGACACATTATCTTCACACGTACTGTAGGCCTAAGGAATACTCTCACAAACGGTGTCAGGTCCAAAGCAGTAGACATTTATGGAAAACGAATGCACATTTAGAAAACAAATGCAATTACAATTATTTTCTCAATTTTATCTAATTGCTTGGTGTGCCAAGGCAAATACTCTCACGGCACGCGTGATTTAAGCTGCCGATGCCTGTCTTAGACTGATGGACTGAGCCACCCCCGCGGCCTCCGCAATGGATCAGTCCACTGAGACATGCGGGAATCAGACAGATGTCTCATGTGCCATAACATTATTTTATCAATTTGCGACCGCTTTACTAAATAAATCTGTCGACCAACAGCCTATCAACCAAACAATCGACCAGTTGACTAAATGGGGTCAGCCCTAAATTGCATGTAATCAAATTAATCAGATGCAATGATTTACATTTACTGCCTAAATGCGTAGGCTACTGCTTGCAAAAATGAATTTGTTCAAATATCAAATATTTATTTGCAGGACAAAGATTGTCCTGACTTTTCAGGAATGCCTGAATTGCTTCCCCTTGCTCTTCTGGCTGGCTGGATGCAAGTTTCACCATCCAATTATTTCAGATCTACAGGAGTGCAAATTTCACCGTGGCACAGTCGATACGTTGGCACATGATAATTATTAGAATATGGCAAATAGTCAATTATTGCATTCTATCCCTGCTGGCTTTTGCTGGCTACCTGAGACATGAAACAGGGAGGTGGGAGGGCGTACAGGCTGTCTTATGAATGTGCCTACATATATATTTTCTGTCTTATGAATGTGCCTACATATATATTTTATATATTTTCTGTCTTATGAATGTGCCTACATATATATTTTATACATTTTCTGTCTTATGAATGTGCCTACATATATATTTTATATATTTTCTGTCTTATGAATGTGCCTACATACATATTTTATATATTTTCTGTCTTATGAATGCGCCTACATATATATTTTATATATTTTCTGTCTTATGAATGTGCCTACATATATATTTTATATATTTTCTGTCTTATGAATGTGCCTACATATATATTTTATATATTTTCTGTCTTATGAATGTGCCTACATATATATTTTATATATTTTCTGTCTTATGAATGTGCCTACATATATATTTTATATATTTTCTGTCTTATGAATGTGCCTACATATATATTTTATATATTTTCTGTCTTATGAATGTGCCTACATATATATTTTGTATATTTTCTGTCTTATGAATGTGCCTACATACATATTTTATATATTTTCTGTCTTATGAATGCGCCTACATATATATTTAATATATTTTCTGTCTTATGAATGTGCCTACATATATATTTTATATATTTTCTGTCTTATGAATGTGCCTACATACATATTTTATATATTTTCTGTCTTATGAATGCACCTACATATATATTTTATATATTTTCTGTCTTATGAATGCGCCTACATATATATTTAATATATTTTCTGTCTTATGAATGCGCCTACATATATATTTTATATATTTTCTGTCTTATGAATGCGCCTACATATATATTTTATATATTTTCTGTCTTATGAATGCGCCTACATATATATTTTATATATTTATATATATATTTTTGGTGTGATGTCATTATGTCCAGGTGTTTTTATAGTTAGATGGAAACGCGGTTATGGGTTAACAATCCACTTTAAACTGAAGTGAATTAGAAGTCCAATCTATGCAGAGTTGGATGGAAAAAAGATTGTTGTTGTGTGTTTTTGTGTTTTGTTTTGGAAGCCCCATCAGAGGAGAAACAGGAAGGCCTTCAGCCTGGAAGAGAAGTTAAAGATGTCCAACCAGAGGGTCCGCTACATGAAGTTCAAAGCTTTATCTGTTTTCTTTAATTTGTATTTATCCTTTATTTAAATGGAAATAGAACTGAACTGGCAGCTGGAAGGCTGCTGGTTTAAGCCCTGTGCTGGGCCACACACAAATGAGTCTTTGAGACTCTGAGCCCTGGAGGTTAGTCCTAGTACATGGCATCCTATTGCCTATAAAGTGCACTAGACTTGGGCGGTATACCGTATTCCCGGGATATTTTGAAAAAATCATCATCAATACCTTTGAAACTAGTTCTTTGAAGTTTTTCAATAAATGTGAATATTTGTAGCTACTTTTTAAGTTAATACCTGCTGTCAACTTGTGCAATACATTAGGAGATAAAGCAGGTTGCGTTCTTCATTTCACCTGTCACATTATTTTACATTATGAAGCTTACCGTAGTTCCCCAGAACAGTTGAGCCAGTTTGTTTGTAAATAGCACAACGGGAGAAAGCGGGAGCTGGTGAGTCCATAGTGTTCTATATCTATCAGTGAGTCCATAGTGTTCTATATCTATCAGTGAGTCCATAGTGTTCTATATCTATCAGTGAGTCCATAGTGTTCTATATCTATCAGTGAGTCCATAGTGTTCTATATCTATCAGTGAGTCCATAGTGTTCTATATCTATCAGTGAGTCCATAGTGTTCTATATCTATCAGTGAGTCCATAGTGTTCTATATCTATCAGTGAGTCCATAGTGTTCTATATCTATCAGTGAGTCCATAGTGTTCTATATCTATCAGTGAGTCCATAGTGTTCTATATCTATCAGTGAGTCCATAGTGTTCTATATCTATCAGTGAGTCCATAGTGTTCTATATCTATCAGTGAGTCCATAGCGTTCTATATCTATCAGTGAGTCTCTGCTGGTGAGTCCATAGTGTTCTATATCTATCAGTGAGTCCATAGTGTTCTATATCTATCAGTGAGTCCATAGTGTTCTATATCTATCAGTGAGTCCATAGTGTTCTATATCTATCAGTGAGTCCATAGTGTTCTATATCTATCAGTGAGTCCATAGTGTTCTATATCTATCAGTGAGTCCATAGTGTTCTATATCTATCAGTGAGTCCATAGCGTTCTATATCTATCAGTGAGTCCATAGTGTTCTATATCTATCAGTGAGTCCATATTGTTCTATATCTATCAGTGAGTCCATAGTGTTCTATATCTATCAGTGAGTCTCTGCTGGTGAGTCCATAGTGTTCTATATCTATCAGTGAGTCCATAGTGTTCTATATCTATCAGTGAGTCCATATTGTTCTATATCTATCAGTGAGTCCATAGTGTTCTATATCTATCAGTAAGTCCATAGCGTTCTATATCTATCAGTGAGTCCATAGTGTTCTATATCTATCAGTGAGTCCATAGTGTTCTATATCTATCAGTGAGTCCATAGTGTTCTATATCTATCAGTGAGTCCATAGTGTTCTATATCTATCAGTAAGTCCATAGCGTTCTATATCTATCAGTGAGTCCATAGTGTTCTATATCTATCAGTGAGTCCATAGTGTTCTATATCTATCAGTGAGTCTCTGCTGGTGAGTCCATAGTGTTCTATATCTATCAGTGAGTCCATAGTGTTCTATATCTATCAGTGAGTCCATAGTGTTCTATATCTATCAGTGAGTCCATAGTCTTCTATATCTATCAGTGAGTCCATAGTGTTCTATATCTATCAGTGAGTCCATAGTGTTCTATATCTATCAGTGAGTCCATAGCGTTCTATATCTATCAGTGAGTCCATAGTGTTCTATATCTATCAGTGAGTCCATAGTGTTCTATATCTATCAGTGAGTCTCTGCTGGTGAGTCCATAGTGTTCTATATCTATCAGTGAGTCTCTGCTGGTGAGTCCATAGTGTTCTATATCTATCAGTGAGTCCATAGTGTTCTATATCTATCAGTGAGTCTCTGCTGGTGAGTCCATAGCGTTCTATATCTATCAGTGAGTCTCTGCTGGTGAGTCCATAGTGTTCTATATCTATCAGTGAGTCCATAGCGTTCTATATCTATCAGTGAGTCCATAGTGTTCTATATCTATCAGTGAGTCCATAGCGTTCTATATCTATCAGTGAGTCCATAGTGTTCTATATCTATCAGTGAGTCCATAGTGTTCTATATCTATCAGTGAGTCTATAGCGTTCTATATCTATCAGTGAGTCCATAGTGTTCTATATCTATCAGTGAGTCTCTGCTGGTGAGTCCATAGTGTTCTATATCTATCAGTGAGTCTCTGCTGGTGAGTCCATAGTGTTCTATATCTATCAGTGAGTTTCTGCTGGTGAGTCCATAGCGTGATATATCTATCAGTGAGTCCATAGTGTTCTATATCTATCAGTGAGTCTCTGCTGGTGAGTCCATAGCGTTCTATATCTATCAGTGAGTCTCTGCTGGAGAGTCCATAGCGTTCTATATCTATCAGTGAGTCTCTGCTGGTGAGTCCATAGCGTTCTATATCTATCAGTGAGTCCATAGTCTTCTATATCTATCAGTGAGTCCATAGTGTTCTATATCTATCAGTGAGTCCATAGTGTTCTATATCTATCAGTGAGTCCATAGCGTTCTATATCTATCAGTGAGTCCATAGTGTTCTATATCTATCAGTGAGTCCATAATGTTCTATATCTATCAGTGAGTCTCTGCTGGTGAGTCCATAGTGTTCTATATCTATCAGTGAGTCTCTGCTGGTGAGTCCATAGTGTTCTATATCTATCAGTGAGTCCATAGTGTTCTATATCTATCAGTGAGTCTCTGCTGGTGAGTCCATAGCGTTCTATATCTATCAGTGAGTCTCTGCTGGTGAGTCCATAGTGTTCTAAATCTATCAGTGAGTCCATAACGTTCAATATCTATCAGTGAGTCCATAGTGTTCTATATCTATCAGTGAGTCCATAGTGTTCTATATCTATCAGTGAGTCTATAGCGTTCTATATCTATCAGTGAGTCCATAGTGTTCTATATCTATCAGTGAGTCTCTGCTGGTGAGTCCATAGTGTTCTATATCTATCAGTGAGTCTCTGCTGGTGAGTCCATAGTGTTCTATATCTATCAGTGAGTTTCTGCTGGTGAGTCCATAGCGTGATATATCTATCAGTGAGTCCATAGTGTTCTATATCTATCAGTGAGTCTCTGCTGGTGAGTCCATAGTGTTCTAAATCTATCAGTGAGTCCATAACGTTCAATATCTATCAGTGAGTCCATAGTGTTCTATATCTATCAGTGAGTCCATAGTGTTCTATATCTATCAGTGAGTCTATAGCGTTCTATATCTATCAGTGAGTCCATAGTGTTCTATATCTATCAGTGAGTCTCTGCTGGTGAGTCCATAGTGTTCTATATCTATCAGTGAGTCTCTGCTGGTGAGTCCATAGTGTTCTATATCTATCAGTGAGTTTCTGCTGGTGAGTCCATAGCGTGATATATCTATCAGTGAGTCCATAGTGTTCTATATCTATCAGTGAGTCTCTGCTGGTGAGTCCATAGCGTTCTATATCTATCAGTGAGTCTCTGCTGGAGAGTCCATAGCGTTCTATATCTATCAGTGAGTCTCTGCTGGTGAGTCCATAGCGTTCTATATCTATCAGTGAGTCCATAGTGTTCTATATCTATCAGTGAGTCCATAGTGTTCTATATCTATCAGTGAGTCTCTGCTGGTGAGTCCATAGTGTTCTATATCTATCAGTGAGTCTCTGCTGGAGAGTCCATAGCGTTCTATATCTATCAGTGAGTCCATAGTGTTCTATATCTATCAGTGAGTCTCTGCTGGAGAGTCCATAGCGTTCTATATCTATCAGTGAGTCCATAGTGTTCTATATCTATCAGTGAGTCCATAGTGTTCTATATCTATCAGTGAGACTCTGCTGGAGAGTCCATAGCGTTCTATATCTATCAGTGAGTCCATAGTGTTCTATATCTATCAGTGAGTCCATAGTGTTCTATATCTATCAGTGAGTCCATAGTGTTCTATATCTATCAGTGAGTCTCTGCTGGTGAGTCCATAGTGTTCTATATCTATCAGTGAGTCCATAGTGTTCTATATCTATCAGTGAGTCCATAGTGTTCTATATCTATCAGTGAGTCCATAGTGTTCTATATCTATCAGTGAGTCCATAGTGTTCTATATCTATCAGTGAGTCCATAGTGCTCTATATCTATCAGTGAGTCCATAGTGTTCTATATCTATCAGTGAGTCCATAGTGTTCTATATCTATCAGTGAGTCCATAGTGTTCTATATCTATCAGTGAGTCTCTGCTGGTGAGTCCATAGTGTTCTATATCTATCAGTGAGTCCATAGTGTTCTATATCTATCAGTGAGTCCATAGTGTTCTATATCTATCAGTGAGTCCATAGTGTTCTATATCTATCAGTGAGTCCATAGTGTTCTATATCTATCAGTGAGTCCATAGTGTTCTATATCTATCAGTGAGTCCATAGTGTTCTATATCTATCAGTGAGTCCATAGCGTTCTATATCTATCAGTGAGTCTCTGCTGGTGAGTCCATAGTGTTCTATATCTATATCTCCTCTTCCATCCTATCATCTCTCTGCTCAATCCTTCTCCCTCCAATCTCCTGATTCTGCCTCCTCAACCCTCCTCTCCTCCCTTTCTGCATCCTTTGACTCTCTGTGTCCCCTATCCTCCCGGCCGGCTCGGTCCTCCCCTCCAGCTCCGTGGCTTGATGACTCATTGCGAGCTCACAGAACAGAGCTCCGGGCAGCGGAGCGGAAATGGAAGAAAACTAAACTCCCTGCCGACCTGGCATCTTTTCACTCCCTCCTCTCTACATTTTCTTCATCTGTTTCTGCTGCTAAGGCCACTTTCTACCACTCTAAATTCCAAGCATCTGCCTCTAACCCTAGGAAGCTCTTTGCCACTTTTTCCTCCCTGCTGAATCACCCCCCCCCCCCTCCTCTCTCTCTGTGGATGACTTCGTCAACCACTTTGAAAAGAAGGTTGACGACATCTGATCCTCGTTTGTTAAGTCTAATGACACTGCTGGTCCTACTCACACTGCCCTACCCTATGCTTTGACTTCTTTCTCCCCTCTCTCTCCAGATAAAATCCTGCGACTTGTGACTGCAGGCCGCCCAACAACCTGCCCGCTTGACCCCATCCCCTCCTCTCTTCTCCAGACCATCTCCGGTGACCTTCTCCCCTACCTCACCTCGCTGATCAACTCATCCTTGACCGCTGGCCATGTCCCTTCCGTCTTCAAGAGAGCGAGAGTTGCTCCCCTTCTCAAAAAACCAACACTCGATCCCACTGATGTCAACAACTACAGACCAGTATCCCTTCTTTCTTTTCTTTCCAAAACTATTGAGTCTTTAGCCAACTCTCTTGCTATCTCTCTCAGAATGACCTTCTTGATCCAAACCAGTCAGGTTTCAGGACTGGTCATTCAACTGAGACTGCTCTTCTCTGTGTCACGGAGGCTCTCTGCACTGCTAAAGCTAACTCTCTCTCCTCTGCTCTTGTCCTTCTAGACCTGTCTGCTGCCTTTGATACTGTGAACCATCAGATCCTCCTCTCCACCCTCTCCGAGCTGGGCATCTCCGGCGCGGCTCACTCCTGGATTGCGTCCTACCTGACCGGTCGCTCCTACCAAGTGGCGTGGCGAGAAGCTGTCTCCGCACCACGTGCTCTCACCACTGGTGTCCCCCAGGGCTCAGTTCTAGGCCCTCTCCTATTCTCCCTATACACCAAGTCACTTGGCTCTGTCATATCCTCACATGGCCTCTCCTATCATTGCTACGCTGACGATACACAACTAATCTTCTCCTTTGCCCCTTCTGATAACCAGGTGGCGAATCGCATCTCTGCATGTCTGGCAGACATATCAGTATGGATGACGGATCACCACCTCAAGCTGAACCCTGGCAAGACGGAGCTGCTCTTCCTCCCGGGGAAGGACTGCCCGTTCCATGATCTCGCCATCACGGTTGACAACTCCGTTGTGTCCTCCTCCCAGAGTGCGAAGAGCCTTGGCGTGACCCTGGACAACACCCTGTCGTTCTCCGCTAACATCAAGGCGGTGACCTACAACATTCGGAGAGTACGACCCTGCCTTACACAGGAAGCGGCACAGGTCCTAATCCAGGCACTTGTCATCTCCCGTCTGGATTACTGCAACTCGCTGTTGGCTGGCCTCCCTGCCTGTGCCATTAAACCCCTACAACTCATCCAGAATGCCGCAGCCCGTCTGGTGTTCAACCTTCCCAAGTTCTCTCACGTCACCCCCCTCCTCCGCACACTCCACTGGCTTCCAGTTGAAGCTCGCATCCGTTACAAGACCATGGTGCTTGACTATGGAGCAGTGAGGGGAACGGCACCTCCGTACCTTCGGGCTCTGATCAGTCCCTACACCCAAACGAGGGCATTGCGTTCATCCACCTCTGGCCTGATGGCTCCCCTTCCTCTGCGGAAGCATAGTTCCCGCTCAGCCCAGTCAAAACTGTTCGCTGCTCTGGCACCCCAATGGTGGAACAAGCTCCCTCACAACGCCAGGACAGCGGAGTCACTCACCACCTTCCGGAGACATTTGAAACCCCACCTCTTTAAAGAATACCTGGGATAGGATAAAGTAATCCTTCCACCCCTTCTATCAGTGAGTCCATAGCGTTCTATATCTATCAGTGAGTCCATAGTGTTCTATATCTATCAGTGAGTCTCTGCTGGTGAGTCCATAGTGTGCTATATCTATCAGTGAGTCCATAGTGTTCTATATCTATCAGTGAGTCCATAGTGTTCTATATCTATCAGTGAGTCTCTGCTGGTGAGTCCATAGTGTTCTAAATCTATCAGTGAGTCTCTGCTGGTGAGTCCATAGTGTTCTATATATATCAGTGAGTCTCTGCTGGTGAGTCCATAGTGTTCTATATCTATCAGTGAGTCTCTGCTGGTGAGTCCATAGCGTTCTATATCTATCAGTAAGTCCATAGTGTTCTATATCTATCAGTGAGTCCATAGTGTTCTATATCTATCAGTGAGTCCATAGTGTTCTATATCTATCAGTGAGTCCATAGCGTTCTATATCTATCAGTGAGTCTCTGCTGGTGAGTCCATAGCGTTCTATATCTATCAGTGAGTCTCTGCTGGTGAGTCCATAGCGTTCTATATCTATCAGTGAGTCCATAGTGTTCTATATCTATCAGTGAGTCTCTGCTGGTGAGTCCATAGCGTTCTATATCTATCAGTGAGTCTCTGCTGGAGAGTCCATAGTGTTCTATATCTATCAGTGAGTCTCTGCTGGTGAGTCCATAGCGTTCTATATCTATCAGTGAGTCCATAGTGTTCTATATCTATCAGTGAGTCTCTGCTGGTGAGTCCATAGTGTTCTATATCTATCAGTGAGTCTCTGCTGGTGAGTCCATAGTGTTCTATATCTATCAGTGAGTCTCTGCTGGTGAGTCCATAGTGTTCTATATCTATCAGTGAGTCCATAGTGTTCTATATCTATCAGTGAGTCTCTGCTGGTTAGTCCATAGTGTTCTATATCTATCAGTGAGTCCATAGTGTTCTATATCTATCAGTGAGTCCATAGTGTTCTATATCTATCAGTGAGTCCATAGTGTTCTATATCTATCAGTGAGTCCATAGTGTTCTATATCTATCAGTGAGTCTCTGCTGGTGAGTCCATAGCGTTCTATATCTATCAGTGAGTCTCTGCTGGTGAGTCCATAGTGTTCTATATCTATCAGTGAGTCTCTGCTGGTGAGTCCATAGTGTTCTATATCTATCAGTGAGTCCATAGTGTTCTATATCTATCAGTGAGTCCATAGTGTTCTATATCTATCAGTGAGTCCATAGTGTTCTATATCTATCAGTGAGTCCATAGTGTTCTATATCTATCAGTGAGTCCATAGTGTTCTATATCTATCAGTAAGTCCATAGTGTTCTATATCTATCAGTGAGTCCATAGTGTTCTATATCTATCAGTGAGTCCATAGTGTTCTATATCTATCAGTGAGTCCATAGTGTTCTATATCTATCAGTGAGTCCATAGTGTTCTATATCTATCAGTGAGTCCATAGTGTTCTATATCTATCAGTGAGTCTCTGCTGGTGAGTCCATAGTGTTCTATATCTATCAGTGAGTCCATAGTGTTCTATATCTATCAGTGAGTCCATAGCGTTCTATATCTATCAGTGAGTCTCTGCTGGTGAGTCCATAGTGTTCTATATCTATCAGTGAGTCTCTGCTGGTGAGTCCATAGTGTTCTATATCTATCAGTGAGTCCATAGTGTTCTATATCTATCAGTGAGTCCATAGTGTTCTATATCTATCAGTGAGTCCATAGTGTTCTATATCTATCAGTGAGTCCATAGTGTTCTATATCTATCAGTGAGTCCATAGTGTTCTATATCTATCAGTGAGTCCATAGTGTTCTATATCTATCAGTGAGTCCATAGTGTTCTATATCTATCAGTGAGTCCATAGTGTTCTATATCTATCAGTGAGTACATAGCGTTCTATATCTATCAGTGAGTCTCTGCTGGTGAGTCCATAGCGTTCTATATCTATCAGTGAGTCTCTGCTGGAGAGTCCATAGTGTTCTATATCTATCAGTGAGTCCATAGTGTTCTATATCTATCAGTGAGTCTCTGCTGGTGAGTCCATAGCGTTCTATATCTATCAGTGAGTCCATAGTGTTCTATATCTATCAGTGAGTCCATAGTGTTCTATATCTATCAGTGAGTCCATAGTGTTCTATATCTATCAGTGAGTCCTAGTGTCTATCGGTGAGTCCATAGCGTTCTATATCTATCAGTGAGTCTTCTGCTGCAGTGAGTCCATAGTGTTCTATATCTATCAGTGAGTCTCTGCTGGTGAGTCCATAGTGTTCTATATCTATCAGTGAGTCTCTGCTGGTGAGTCCATAGCGTACTATATCTATCAGTGAGTCTCTGCTGGTGAGTCCATAGCGTTCTATATCTATCAGTGAGTCCATAGTGTGCTATATCTATCAGTGAGTCCATAGTGTTCTATATCTATCAGTGAGTCTCTGCTAGTGAGTCCATAGCGTTCTATATCTATCAGTGAGTCTCTGCTGGTGAGTCCATAGTGTTCTATATCTATCAGTGAGTCCATAGTGTTCTATATCTATCAGTGAGTCCATAGTGTACTATATCTATCAGTGAATCCATAGTGTTCTATATCTATCAGTGAGTCCATAGTGTTCTATATCTATCAGTGAGTCCATAGTGTGCTATATCTATCAGTGAGTCCATAGTGTTCTATATCTATCAGTGAGTCCATAGTGTTCTATATCTATCAGTGAGTCCATAGTGTTCTATATCTATCAGTGAGTACATAGTGTTCTATATCTATCAGTGAGTCCATAGTGTTCTATATCTATCAGTGAGTCCATAGTGTTCAATATCTATCAGTGAGTCCATAGTGTGCTATATCTATCAGTGAGTCCATAGTGTTCTATATCTATCAGTGAGTCTCTGCTGGTGAGTCCATAGCGTTCTATATCTATCAGTGAGTCCATAGTGTTCTATATCTATCAGTGAGTCCATACTGTTTCTATATCTATCAGTGAGTCCTCTGCCTGGTGAGTCCATAGCGTTCTATTATCTATCAGTGAGTCTCTGCTGGTGAGTCCATATTGTTCTATATCTATCAGTGAGTCCATAGTGTTCTATATCTATCAGTGAGTCCATATTCTTCTATATCTATCAGTGAGTCCATAGTGTTCTATATCTATCAGTAAGTCCATAGCGTTCTATATCTATCAGTGAGTCCATAGTGTTCTATATCTATCAGTGAGTCCATAGTGTTCTATATCTATCAGTGAGTCCATATTGTTCTATATCTATCAGTGAGTCCATAGTGTTCTATATCAATCAGTAAGTCCATAGCGTTCTATATCTATCAGTGAGTCCATAGTGTTCTATATCTATCAGTGAGTCCATAGTGTTCTATATCTATCAGTGAGTCTCTGCTGGTGAGTCCATAGTGTTCTATATCTATCAGTGAGTCCATAGTGTTCTATATCTATCAGTGAGTCCATAGTGTTCTATATCTATCAGTGAGTCCATAGTGTTCTATATCTATCAGTGAGTCCATAGTGTTCTATATCTATCAGTGAGTCCATAGTGTTCTATATCTATCAGTGAGTCCATAGAGTTCTATATCTATCAGTGAGTCCATAGTGTTCTATATCTAATCAGTGAGTCCATAGTGTTCTATATCTATCAGTGAGTCCATAGGTGTTCTATATCTATCAGTGAGTCTCTGCTGGTGAGTCATAGTGTTCATATATCTATCAGTGAGTCTCTGCTGGTGAGTCCATAGCGTTCTATATCTATCAGTGAGTCTCTGCTGGTGAGTCCATAGTGTTCTATATCTATCAGTGAGTCCATAGTGTTCTATATCTATCAGTGAGTCCATAGTGTTCTATATCTATCAGTGAGTCTCTGCTGGTGAGTCCATAGTGTTCTATATCTATCAGTGAGTCTCTGCTGGTGAGTCCATAGTTTTCTATATCTATCAGTGAGTCCATAGTGTTCTATATCTATCAGTGAGTCCATAGTGTTCTATATCTATCAGTGAGTCCATAGAGTTCTATATCTATCAGTGAGTCTCTGCTGGTGAGTCCATAGTGTTCTATATCTATCAGTGAGTCCATAGTGTTCTATATCTATCAGTGAGTCCATAGCTTTCTATATCTTTCAGTGAGTCGATATTGTTCTATATCTATCAGTGAGTCCATAGTGTTCTATATCTATCAGTGAGTCTCAGCTGGTGAGTCCATAGTGTTCTATATCTATCAGTGAGTCCATAGTGTTCTATATCTATCAGTGAGTCCATATTGTTCTATATCTATCAGTGAGTCCATAGTGTTCTATATCTATCAGTAAGTCCATAGCGTTCTATATCTATCAGTGAGTCCATAGTGTTCTATATCTATCAGTGAGTCCATAGTGTTCTATATCTATCAGTGAGTCCATATTGTTCTATATCTATCAGTGAGTCCATAGTGTTCTATATCAATCAGTAAGTCCATAGCGTTCTATATCTATCAGTGAGTCCATAGTGTTCTATATCTATCAGTGAGTCCATAGTGTTCTATATCTATCAGTGAGTCTCTGCTGGTGAGTCCATAGTGTTCTATATCTATCAGTGAGTCCATAGTGTTCTATATCTATCAGTGAGTCCATAGTGTTCTATATCTATCAGTGAGTCCATAGTGTTCTATATCTATCATTGAGTCCATAGTGTTCTATATCTATCAGTGAGTCCATAGTGTTCTATATCTATCAGTGAGTCCATAGCGTTCTATATCTATCAGTGAGTCCATAGTGTTCTATATCTATCAGTGAGTCCATAGTGTTCTATATCTATCAGTGAGTCCATAGTGTTCTATATCTATCAGTGAGTCTCTGCTGGTGAGTCCATAGTGTTCTATATCTATCAGTGAGTCCATAGTGTTCTATATCTATCAGTGAGTCCATAGCTTTCTATATCTTTCAGTGAGTCCATATTGTTCTATATCTATCAGTGAGTCCATAGTGTTCTATATCTATCAGTGAGTCTCTGCTGGTGAGTCCATAGTGTTCTAATCTATCAGTGAGTCCATAGTGTTCTATACTGTTCAGTGAGTCTATCTGTGAGTCCATAGCGTCTATATCTATTCAGTGAGTCATAGTGTTCTATATCTATCCAGTGAAGTCCAAGTGTTCTATATCTATCAGTGAGTCCATAGTGTTCTATATCTATCAGTGAGTCCATAGTGTTCTATATCTATCAGTGAGTCCATAGTGTTCTATATCTATCAGTGAGTCCATAGTGTTCTATATCTATCAGTGAGTCCATAGTGTTCTATATCTATCAGTGAGTCCATAGTGTTCATATATCTATCAGTGAGTCCATAGTGTTCTATATCTATCAGTGAGTCATAGTGTTCTATATCTAACAGTGAGGTCCATAGTGTTCTATATCTATCAGTGAGTCTCTGCTGGTGAGTCCATAGTGTTCTATATCTATCAGTGAGTCTCTGCTGGTGAGTCCATAGCGTGACTCTATATCTATCAGTTCCCTGAGTCCAATAGTGTTTCTATCTATCAGTGAGTCCATAGTGTTCTATATCTATCAGTGAGTCTCTGCTGGTGAGTCCATAGTGTTCTATATCTATCAGTGAGTCTCTGCTGGTGAGTCCATAGCGTTCTATATCTATCAGTGAGTCTCTGCTGGTGAGTCCATAGTGTTCTATATCTATCAGTGAGTCCATAGTGTTCTATATCTATCAGTGAGTCCATAGTGTTCTATATCTATCAGTGAGTCTCTGCTGGTGAGTCCATAGTGTTCTATATCTATCAGTGAGTCTCTGCTGGTGAGTCCATAGTTTTCTATATCTATCAGTGAGTCCATAGTGTTCTATATCTATCAGTGAGTCCATAGTGTTCTATATCTATCAGTGAGTCCATAGTGTTCTATATCTATCAGTGAGTCTCTGCTGGTGAGTCCATAGTGTTCTATATCTATCAGTGAGTCCATAGTGTTCTATATCTATCAGTGAGTCCATAGCTTTCTATATCTTTCAGTGAGTCCATATTGTTCTATATCTATCAGTGAGTCCATAGTGTTCTATATCTATCAGTGAGTCTCTGCTGGTGAGTCCATAGTGTTCTATATCTATCAGTGAGTCCATAGTGTTCTATATCTCTCAGTGAGTCCATATTGTTCTATATCTATCAGTGAGTCCATAGTGTTCTATATCTATCAGTAAGTCCATAGCGTTCTATATCTATCAGTGAGTCCATAGTGTTCTATATCTATCAGTGAGTCCATAGTGTTCTATATCTATCAGTGAGTCCATATTGTTCTATATCTATCAGTGAGTCCATAGTGTGCTATATCAATCAGTAAGTCCATAGCGTTCTATATCTATCAGTGAGTCCATAGTGTTCTATATCTATCAGTGAGTCCATAGTGTTCTATATCTATCAGTGAGTCTCTGCTGGTGAGTCCATAGTGTTCTATATCTATCAGTGAGTCCATAGTGTGCTATATCTATCAGTGAGTCCATAGTGTTCTATATCTATCAGTGAGTCCATAGTGTTCTATATCTATCAGTGAGTCCATAGTGTTCTATATCTATCAGTGAGTCCATAGTGTTCTATATCTATCAGTGAGTCCATAGTGTTCTATATCTATCAGTGAGTCCATAGTGTTCTATATCTATCAGTAGAGTCCATAGTGTTCTATATCTATCAGTGAGTCTCTGCTGGTGAGTCCATAGTGTTCTATATCTATCAGTGAGTCCATAGGTCTGCTGGTGAGTCCATAGTGTTCTATATCTATCAGTGAGTCCATAGTGTTCTATATCTATCAGTGAGTCCATAGTGTTCTATATCTATCAGTGAGTCCATAGTGTTCTATATCTATCAGTGAGTCCATAGTGTTCTATATCTATCAGTGAGTCCATAGTGTTCTATATCTATCAGTGAGTCCATAGTGTTCTATATCTATCAGTGAGTCCATAGTGTTCTATATCTATCAGTGAGTCCATAGTGTTGTGTTCTATATCTATCAGTGAGTCCATAGTGTTCAATATCTATCAGTGAGTCCATAGTGTGCTATATCTATCAGTGAGTCCATAGTGTTCTATATCTATCAGTGAGTCTCTGCTGGTGAGTCCATAGCGTTCTATATCTATCAGTGAGTCCATAGTGTTCTATATCTATCAGTGAGTCCATACTGTTCTATATCTATCAGTGAGTCTCTGCTGGTGAGTCCATAGCGTTCTATATCTATCAGTGAGTCTCTGCTGGTGAGTCCATATTGTTCTATATCTATCAGTGAGTCCATAGTGTTCTATATCTATCAGTGAGTATCTGCTGGTGAGTCCATAGCGTTCTATATCTATCAGTGAGTCCATAGTGTTCTATATCTATCAGTGAGTCCATATTGTTCTATATCTATCAGTGAGTCTCTGCTGGTGAGTCCATAGCGTTCTATATCTATCAGTGAGTCTCTGCTGGTGAGTCCATAGTGTTCTATATCTATCCTATCAGTGAGTCCATAGTGTTCTATATCTATCAGTGAGTCCATAGTGTTCTATATCTATCAGTGAGTCCATAGTGTTATATATCTATCAGTGAGTCCATAGTGTTCTATATCTATCAGTGAGTCCATATTGTTCTATATCTATCAGTGAGTCCATAGTGTTCTATATCAATCAGTAAGTCCATAGCGTTCTATATCTATCAGTGAGTCCATAGTGTTCTATATCTATCAGTGAGTCCATAGTGTTCTATATCTATCAGTGAGTCTCTGCTGGTGAGTCCATAGTGTTCTATATCTATCAGTGAGTCCATAGTGTTCTATATCTATCAGTGAGTCCATAGTGTTCTATATCTATCAGTGAGTCCATAGTGTTCTATATCTATCAGTGAGTCCATAGTGTTCTATATCTATCAGTGAGTCCATAGTGTTCTATATCTATCAGTGAGTCCATAGTGTTCTATATCTATCAGTGAGTCCATAGTGTTCAATATATATCAGTGAGTCCATAGTGTTCTATATCTATCAGTGAGTCCATAGTGTTCTATATCTATCAGTGAGTCTCTGCTGGTGAGTCCATAGCGTTCTATATCTATCAGTGAGTCCATAGTGTTCTATATCTATCAGTGAGTCCATAGTGTTCAATATCTATCAGTGAGTCCATAGTGTTCTATATCTATCAGTGAGTCCATACTGTTCTATATCTATCAGTGAGTCTCTGCTGGTGAGTCCATAGCGTTTTATATCTATCAGTGAGTCTCTGCTGGTGAGTCCATATTGTTCTATATCTATCAGTGAGTCCATAGTGTTCTATATCTATCAGTGAGTATCTGCTGGTGAGTCCATAGCGTTCTATATCTATCAGTGAGTCCATAGTGTTCTATATCTATCAGTGAGTCCATAGTGTTCTATATCTATCAGTGAGTCCATAGTGTTCTATATCTATCAGTGAGTCCATAGTGTTCTATATCTATCAGTGAGTCCATAGTGTTCTATTCTATATCTATCAGTGAGTCCATAGTGTTCTATATCTATCAGTGAGTCTCTGCTGGTGAGTCCATAGCGTTCTATATCTATCAGTGAGTCCATAGTGTTCTATATCTATCAGTGAGTCCATACTGTTCTATATCTATCAGTGAGTCTCTGCTGGTGAGTCCATAGCGTTCTATATCTATCAGTGAGTCTCTGCTGGTGAGTCCATATTGTTCTATATCTATCAGTGAGTCCATAGTGTTCTATATCTATCAGTGAGTATCTGCTGGTGAGTCCATAGCGTTCTATATCTATCAGTGAGTCCATAGTGTTCTATATCTATCAGTGAGTCCATATTGTTCTATATCTATCAGTGAGTCTCTGCTGGTGAGTCCATAGCGTTCTATATCTATCAGTGAGTCTCTGCTGGTGAGTCCATAGTGTTCTATATCTATCAGTGAGTCCATAGTGTTCTATATCTATCAGTGAGTCCATAGTGTTCTATATCTATCAGTGAGGTGAGTCCATAGTGTTCTATATCTATCAGTGAGTCCATAGTGTTCTATATCTATCAGTGAGTCCATATTGTTCTATATCTATCAGTGAGTCCATAGTGTTCTATATCAATCAGTAAGTCCATAGCGTTCTATATCTATCAGTGAGTCCATAGTGTTCTATATCTATCAGTGAGTCCATAGTGTTCTATATCTATCAGTGAGTCTCTGCTGGTGAGTCCATAGTGTTCTATATCTATCAGTGAGTCCATAGTGTTCTATATCTATCAGTGAGTCCATAGTGTTCTATATCTATCAGTGAGTCCATAGTGTTCTATATCTATCAGTGAGTCCATAGTGTTCTATATCTATCAGTGAGTCCATAGTGTTCTATATCTATCAGTGAGTCCATAGTGTTCTATATCTATCAGTGAGTCCATAGTGTTCAATATCTATCAGTGAGTCCATAGTGTTCTATATCTATCAGTGAGTCCATAGCATAGTGTTCTATATCTATCAGTGAGTCTCTGCTGGTGAGTCCATAGCGTTCTATATCTATCAGTGAGTCCATAGTGTTCTATATCTATCAGTGAGTCCATAGTGTTCAATATCTATCAGTGAGTCCATAGTGTTCTATATCTATCAGTGAGTCCATACTGTTCTATATCTATCAGTGAGTCTCTGCTGGTGAGTCCATAGCGTTTTATATCTATCAGTGAGTCTCTGCTGGTGAGTCCATATTGTTCTATATCTATCAGTGAGTCCATAGTGTTCTATATCTATCAGTGAGTATCTGCTGGTGAGTCCATAGCGTTCTATATCTATCAGTGAGTCCATAGTGTTCTATATCTATCAGTGAGTCCATAGTGTTCTATATCTATCAGTGAGTCCATAGTGTTCTATATCTATCAGTGAGTCCATAGTGTTCTATATCTATCAGTGAGTCCATAGTGTTCTATATCTATCAGTGAGTCCATAGCATAGTGTGCTATATCTATCAGTGAGTCCATAGTGTTCTATATCTATCAGTGAGTCCATAGTGTTCTATATCTATCAGTGAGTCCATAGTGTTCTATATCTATCAGTGAGTACATAGTGTTCTATATCTATCAGTGAGTCCATAGTGTTCTATATCTATCAGTGAGTCCATAGTGTTCAATATCTATCAGTGAGTCCATAGTGTGCTATATCTATCAGTGAGTCCATAGTGTTCTATATCTATCAGTGAGTCTCTGCTGGTGAGTCCATAGCGTTCTATATCTATCAGTGAGTCCATAGTGTTCTATATCTATCAGTGAGTCCATACTGTTCTATATCTATCAGTGAGTCTCTGCTGGTGAGTCCATAGCGTTCTATATCTATCAGTGAGTCTCTGCTGGTGAGTCCATATTGTTCTATATCTATCAGTGAGTCCATAGTGTTCTATATCTATCAGTGAGTATCTGCTGGTGAGTCCATAGCGTTCTATATCTATCAGTGAGTCCATAGTGTTCTATATCTATCAGTGAGTCCATATTGTTCTATATCTATCAGTGAGTCTCTGCTGGTGAGTCCATAGCGTTCTATATCTATCAGTGAGTCTCTGCTGGTGAGTCCATAGTGTTCTATATATATCAGTGAGTCCATAGTGTTCTATATCTATCAGTGAGTCCATAGTGTTCTATATCTATCAGTGAGTCCATAGTGTTCTATATCTATCAGTGAGTCCATAGTGTTCTATATCTATCAGTGAGTCCATATTGTTCTATATCTATCAGTGAGTCCATAGTGTTCTATATCAATCAGTAAGTCCATAGCGTTCTATATCTATCAGTGAGTCCATAGTGTTCTATATCTATCAGTGAGTCCATAGTGTTCTATATCTATCAGTGAGTCTCTGCTGGTGAGTCCATAGTGTTCTATATCTATCAGATCAGTGAGTCCATAGTGTTCTATATCTATCAGTGAGTCCATAGTGTTCTATATCTATCAGTGAGTCCATAGTGTTCTATATCTATCAGTGAGTCCATAGTGTTCTATATCTATCAGTGAGTCCATAGTGTTCTATATCTATCAGTGAGTCCATAGTGTTCTATATCTATCAGTGAGTCCATAGTGTTCAATATCTATCAGTGAGTCCATAGTGTTCTATATCTATCAGTGAGTCCATAGTGTTCCAGATCTATCAGTGAGTCTCTGCTGGTGAGTCCATAGCATTCTATATCTATCAGTGAGTCCATAGTGTTCTATATCTATCAGTGAGTCCATACTGTTCTATATCTATCAGTGAGTCTCTGCTGGTGAGTCCATAGCGTTCTATATCTATCAGTGAGTCTCTGCTGGTGAGTCCATATTGTTCTATATCTATCAGTGAGTCCATAGTGTTCTATATCTATCAGTGAGTATCTGCTGGTGAGTCCATAGCGTTCTATATCTATCAGTGAGTCCATAGTGTTCTATATCTATCAGTGAGTCCATATTGTTTTATATCTATCAGTGAGTCTCTGCTGGTGAGTCCATAGCGTTCTATATCTATCAGTGAGTCTCTGCTGGTGAGTCCATAGTGTTCTATATCTATCAGTGAGTCCATAGTGTTCTATATCTATCAGTGAGTCCATAGTGTTCTATATCTATCAGTGAGTCCATAGTGTTCTATATCTATCAGTGAGTCCATAGTGTTCTATATCTATCAGTGAGTCCATATTGTTCTATATCTATCAGTGAGTCCATAGTGTTCTATATCAATCAGTAAGTCCATAGCGTTCTATATCTATCAGTGAGTCCATAGTGTTCTATATCTATCAGTGAGTCCATAGTGTTCTATATCTATCAGTGAGTCCATAGTGTTCTATATCTATCAGTGAGTCCATAGTGTTCTATATTATATCTATCAGTGACTCCATAGTGTTCTATATCTATCAGTGAGTCCATAGCGTTCTATATCTATCAGTGAGTCCATAGTGTTCTATATCTATCAGTGAGTCCATAGTGTTCTATATCTATCAGTGAGTCTCTGCTGGTGAGTCCATAGTGTTCTATATCTATCAGTGAGTCTCTGCTGGTGAGTCCATAGCGTTCTATATCTATCAGTGAGTCTCTGCTGGTGAGTCCATAGTGTTCTATATCTATCAGTGAGTCCATAGTGTTCTATATCTATCAGTGAGTCCATAGTGTTCTATATCTATCAGTGAGTCTCTGCTGGTGAGTCCATAGTGTTCTATATCTATCAGTGAGTCTCTGCTGGTGAGTCCATAGTGTTCTATATCTATCAGTGAGTCCATAGTGTTCTACATCTATCAGTGAGTCCATAGTGTTCTATATCTATCAGTGAGTCCATAGTGTTCTATATCTATCCTATCAGTGAGTCCATAGTGTTCTATATCTATCAGTGAGTCCATAGTGTTCTATATCTATCAGTGAGTCTCTGCTGGTGAGTCCATAGTGTTCTATATCTATCAGTGAGTCCATAGTGTTCTATATCTATCAGTGAGTCCATATTGTTCTATATCTATCAGTGAGTCCATAGTGTTCTATATCTATCAGTAAGTCCATAGCGTTCTATATCTATCAGTGAGTCCATAGTGTTCTATATCTATCAGTGAGTCCATAGTGTTCTATATCTATCAGTGAGTCCATATTGTTCTATATCTATCAGTGAGTCCATAGTGTTCTATATCTATCAGTGAGTCCATAGTGTTCTATATCTATCAGTGAGTCTCTGCTGGTGAGTCCATAGTGTTCTATATCTATCAGTGAGTCCATAGTGTTCTATATCTATCAGTGAGTCCATAGTGTTCTATATCTATCAGTGAGTCCATAGTGTTCTATATCATATCTATCAGTGAGTCCATAGTGTTCTATATCTATCAGTGAGTCCATAGTGTTCTATATCTATCAGTGACTCCATAGTGTTCTATATCTATCAGTGAGTCCATAGTGTTCTATATCTATCAGTGAGTCCATAGTGTTCTATATCTATCAGTGAGTCCATAGTGTTCTATATCTATCAGTGAGTCCATAGTGTTCTATATCTATCAGTGAGTCTCTGCTGGTGAGTCCATAGTGTTCTATATCTATCAGTGAGTCTCTGCTGGTGAGTCCATAGCGTTCTATATCTATCAGTGAGTCTCTGCTGGTGAGTCCATAGTGTTTTATATCTATCAGTGAGTCCATAGTGTTCTATATCTATCAGTGAGTCCATAGTGTTCTATATCTATCAGTGAGTCTCTGCTGGTGAGTCCATAGTGTTCTATATCTATCAGTGAGTCTCTGCTGGTGAGTCCATAGTGTTCTATATCTATCGTCTCTGCTAGTGAGTCCATAGTGTTCTATATCTATCAGTGAGTCCATAGTGTTCTATATCTATCAGTGAGTCCATAGTGTTCTATATCTATCAGTGAGTCCATAGTGTTCTATATCTATCAGTGAGTCCATAGTGTTCTATATCTATCAGTGAGTCCATAGTGTTCTATATCTATCAGTGAGTCCATAGTGTTCTATATCTATCAGTGAGTCCATAGTGTTCTATATCTATCAGTGAGTACATAGCGTTCTATATCTATCAGTGAGTCCATAGTGTTCTATATCTATCAGTGAGTCCATAGTGTTCAATATCTATCAGTGAGTCCATAGTGTTCTATATCTATCAGTGAGTCCATAGTGTTCTATATCTATCAGTGAGTCTCTGCTGGTGAGTCCATAGCGTTCTATATCTATCAGTGAGTCCATAGTGTTCTATATCTATCAGTATCAGTGAGTCCATACTGTTCTATATCTATCAGTGAGTCTCTGCTGGTGAGTCCATAGCGTTCTATATCTATCAGTGAGTCTCTGCTGGTGAGTCCATATTGTCCTATATCTATCAGTGAGTCCATAGTGTTCTATATCTATCAGTGAGTATCTGCTGGTGAGACCATAGCGTTCTATATCTATCAGTGAGTCCATAGTGTTCTATATCTATCAGTGAGTCCATATTGTTCTATATCTATCAGTGAGTCTCTGCTGGTGAGTCCATAGCGTTCTATATCTATCAGTGAGTCTCTGCTGGTGAGTCCATAGTGTTCTATATCTATCAGTGAGTCCATAGTGTTCTATATCTATCAGTGAGTCCATAGTGTTCTATATCTATCAGTGAGTCCATAGTGTTCTATATCTATCAGTGAGTCCATAGTGTTCTATATCTATCAGTGAGTCCATAGCGTTCTATATCTATCAGTGAGTCCATAGCGTTCTATATCTATCAGTGAGTCCATAGCGTTCTATATCTATCAGTGAGTCCATAGTGTTCTATATCTATCAGTGAGTCCATAGTGTTCTATATCTATCAGTGAGTCCATAGTGTTCTATATCTATCAGTGAGTCTCTGCTGGTGAGTCCATAGCGTTCTATATCTATCAGTGAGTCCATAGTTTTCTATATCTATCAGTGAGTCTCTGTTGGTGAGTCCATAGTGTTCTATATCTATCAGTGAGTCTCTGCTGGTTAGTCCATAGTGTTCTATATCTATCAGTGAGTCTCTGCTGGTGAGTCCATAGTGTTCTATATCTATCAGTGAGTCTCTGCTGGTGAGTCCATAGTGTTCTATATCTATCAGTGAGTCCATAGTGTTCTATATCTATCAGTAAGTCTCTGCTGGTGAGTCCATAGCGTTCTATATCTATCAGTGAGTCTCTGCTGGAGAGTCCATAGTGTTCTATATCTATCAGTGAGTCCATAGTGTTCTATATCTATCAGTGAGTCTCTGCTGGTGAGTCCATAGCGTTCTATATCTATCAGTGAGTCCATAGTGTTCTATATCTATCAGTGAGTCCATAGTGTTCTATATCTATCAGTGAGTCCATAGTGTTCTATATCTATCAGTGAGTCTCTGCTGGTGAGTCCATAGCGTTCTATATCTATCAGTGAGTCTCTGCTGGTGAGTCCATAGCGTTCTATATCTATCAGTGAGTCTCTGCTGGTGAGTCCATAGTGTTCTATATCTATCAGTGAGTCTCTGCTGGTGAGTCCATAGCGTTCTATATCTATCAGTGAGTCTCTGCTGGTGAGTCCATAGCGTTCTATATCTATCAGTGAGTCCATAGTGTGCTATATCTATCAGTGAGTCCATAGTGTTCTATATCTATCAGTGAGTCTCTGCTGGTGAGTCCATAGCGTTCTATATCTATCAGTGAGTCTCTGCTGGTGAGTCCATAGTGTTCTATATCTATCAGTGAGTCTCTGCTGGTGAGTCCATAGCGTTCTATATCTATCAGTGAGTCCATAGTGTTCTATATCTATCAGTGAGTCCATAGTGTTCTATATCTATCAGTGAGTCCATAGTGTTCTATATCTATCAGTGAGTCCATAGTGTTCTATATCTATCAGTGAGTCCATAGTGTTCTATATCTATCAGTGAGTCCATAGTGTTCTATATCTATCAGTGAGTCCATAGTGTTCTATATCTATCAGTGAGTCCATAGTGTTCTATATCTATCAGTGAGTCCATAGTGTTCTATATCTATCAGTGAGTCTCTGCTGGTGAGTCCATAGTGTTCTATATCTATCAGTGAGTCCATCGTGTTCTATATCTATCAGTGAGTCCATAGCGTTCTATATCTTTCAGTGAGTCCATAGTGTTCTATATCTATCAGTGAGTCTCTGCTGGTGAGTCCATAGTGTTCTATATCTATCAGTGAGTCCATAGTGTTCTATATCTATCAGTGAGTCCATATTGTTCTATATCTATCAGTGAGTCCATAGTGTTCTATATCTATCAGTAAGTCCATAGCGTTCTATATCTATCAGTGAGTCCATAGTGTTCTATATCTATCAGTGAGTCCATAGTGTTCTATATCTATCAGTGAGTCCATATTGTTCTATATCTATCAGTGAGTCCATAGTGTTCTATATCAATCAGTAAGTCCATAGCGTTCTATATCTATCAGTGAGTCCATAGTGTTCTATATCTATCAGTGAGTCCATAGTGTTCTATATCTATCAGTGAGTCTCTGCTGGTGAGTCCATAGTGTTCTATATCTATCAGTGAGTCCATAGTGTTCTATATCTAATCTATCAGTGAGTCCATAGTGTTCTATATCTATCAGTGAGTCCATAGTGTTCTATATCTATCAGTGAGTCCATAGTGTTCTATATCTATCAGTGAGTCCATAGTGTTCTATATCTATCAGTGAGTCCATAGCGTTCTATATCTATCAGTGAGTCCATAGTGTTCTATATCTATCAGTGAGTCCATAGTGTTCTATATCTATCAGTGAGTCCATAGTGTTCTATATCTATCAGTGAGTCTCTGCTGGTGAGTCCATAGTGTTCTATATCTATCAGTGAGTCTCTGCTGGTGAGTCCATAGCGTTCTATATCTATCAGTGAGTCTCTGCTGGTGAGTCCATAGTGTTCTATATCTATCAGTGAGTCCATAGTGTTCTATATCTATCAGTGAGTCCATAGTGTTCTATATCTATCAGTGAGTCCATAGTGTTCTATATCTATCAGTGAGTCCATAGTGTTCTATATCTATCAGTGAGTCTCTGCTGGTGAGTCCATAGTGTTCTATATCTATCAGTGAGTCCATCGTGTTCTATATCTATCAGTGAGTCCATAGCGTTCTATATCTTTCAGTGAGTCCATAGTGTTCTATATCTATCAGTGAGTCTCTGCTGGTGAGTCCATAGTGTTCTATATCTATCAGTGAGTCCATAGTGTTCTATATCTATCAGTGAGTCCATATTGTTCTATATCTATCAGTGAGTCCATAGTGTTCTATATCTATCAGTAAGTCCATAGCGTTCTATATCTATCAGTGAGTCCATAGTGTTCTATATCTATCAGTGAGTCCATAGTGTTCTATATCTATCAGTGAGTCCATATTGTTCTATATCTATCAGTGAGTCCATAGTGTTCTATATCAATCAGTAAGTCCATAGCGTTCTATATCTATCAGTGAGTCCATAGTGTTCTATATCTATCAGTGAGTCCATAGTGTTCTATATCTATCAGTGAGTCTCTGCTGGGTGAGTCCATAGTGTTCTATATCTATCAGATCAGTGAGTCCATAGTGTTCTATATCTATCAGTGAGTCCATAGTGTTCTATATCTATCAGTGAGTCCATAGTGTTCTATATCTATCAGTGAGTCCATAGTGTTCTATATCTATCAGTGAGTCCATAGTGTTCTATATCTATCAGTGAGTCCATAGCGTTCTATATCTATCAGTGAGTCCATAGTGTTCTATATCTATCAGTGAGTCCATAGTGTTCTATATCTATCAGTGAGTCCATAGTGTTCTATATCTATCAGTGAGTCTCTGCTGGTGAGTCCATAGTGTTCTATATCTATCAGTGAGTCTCTGCTGGTGAGTCCATAGCGTTCTATATCTATCAGTGAGTCTCTGCTGGTGAGTCCATAGTGTTCTATATCTATCAGTGAGTCCATAGTGTCCTATATCTATCAGTGAGTCCATAGTGTTCTATATCTATCAGTGAGTCTCTGCTGGTGAGTCCATAGTGTTCTATATCTATCAGTGAGTCTCTGCTGGGCTGGTGAGTCCATAGTTTTCTATTTCTATCAGTGAGTCCATAGTGTTCTATATCTATCAGTGAGTCCATAGTGTTCTATATCTATCAGTGAGTCCATAGTGTTCTATATCTATCAGTGAGTCTCTGCTGGTGAGTCCATAGTGTTCTATATCTATCAGTGAGTCCATAGTGTTCTATATCTATCAGTGAGTCCATAGCTTTCTATATCTTTCAGTGAGTCCATATTGTTCTATATCTATCAGTGAGTCCATAGTGTTCTATATCTATCAGTGAGTCTCTGCTGGTGAGTCCATAGTGTTCTATATCTATCAGTGAGTCCATAGTGTTCTATATCTATCAGTGAGTCCATATTGTTCTATATCTATCAGTGAGTCCATAGTGTTCTATATCTATCAGTAAGTCCATAGCGTTCTATATCTATCAGTGAGTCCATAGTGTTCTATATCTATCAGTGAGTCCATAGTGTTCTATATCTATCAGTGAGGTGAGTCCATATTGTTCTATATCTATCAGTGAGTCCATAGTGTTCTATATCAATCAGTAAGTCCATAGCGTTCTATATCTATCAGTGAGTCCATAGTGTTCTATATCTATCAGAGAGTCCATAGTGTTCTATATCTATCAGTGAGTCTCTGCTGGTGAGTCCATAGTGTTCTATATCTATCAGTGAGTCCATAGTGTTCTATATCTATCAGTGAGTCCATAGTGTTCTATATCTATCAGTGAGTCCATAGTGTTCTATATCTATCATTGAGTCCATAGTGTTCTATATCTATCAGTGAGTCCATAGTGTTCTATATCTATCAGTGAGTCCATAGCGTTCTATATCTATCAGTGAGTCCATAGTGTTCTATATCTATCAGTGAGTCCATAGTGTTCTATATCTATCAGTGAGTCCATAGTGTTCTATATCTATCAGTGAGTCCATAGTGTTCTATATCTATCAGTGAGTATAGTGTTCTATATCTATCAGTGAGTCCATAGTGTTCTATATCTATCAGTGAGTCCATAGTGTTCTATATCTATCAGTGAGTCCATAGTGTTCTATATCTATCAGTGAGTCCATAGTGTTCTATATCTATCAGTGAGTCCATAGTGTTCTATATCTATCAGTGAGTCCATAGTGTTCTATATCTATCAGTGAGTCTCTGCTGGTGAGTCCATAGCGTTCTATATCTATCAGTGAGTCCATAGTGTTCTATATCTATCAGTGAGTCCATACTGTTCTATATCTATCAGTGAGTCTCTGCTGGTGAGTCCATAGCGTTCTATATCTATCAGTGAGTCTCTGCTGGTGAGTCCATATTGTCCTATATCTATCAGTGAGTCCATAGTGTTCTATATCTATCAGTGAGTATCTGCTGGTGAGACCATAGCGTTCTATATCTATCAGTGAGTCCATAGTGTTCTATATCTATCAGTGAGTCCATATTGTTCTATATCTTATCTATCAGTGAGTCTCTGCTGGTGAGTCCATAGCGTTCTATATCTATCAGTGAGTCTCTGCTGGTGAGTCCATAGTGTTCTATATCTATCAGTGAGTCCATAGTGTTCTATATCTATCAGTGAGTCCATAGTGTTCTATATCTATCAGTGAGTCCATAGTGTTCTATATCTATCAGTGAGTCCATAGTGTTCTATATCTATCAGTGAGTCCATAGTGTTCTATATCTATCATTGAGTCCATAGTGTTCTATATCTATCAGTGAGTCCATAGTGTTCTATATCTATCAGTGAGTCCATAGCGTTCTATATCTATCAGTGAGTCCATAGTGTTCTATATCTATCAGTGAGTCCATATTGTTCTATATCTATCAGTGAGTCCATAGTGTTCTATATCAATCAGTAAGTCCATAGCGTTCTATATCTATCAGTGAGTCCATAGTGTTCTATATCTATCAGTGAGTCCATAGTGTTCTATATCTATCAGTGAGTCTCTGCCTCTGCTGGTGAGTCCATAGTGTTCTATATCTATCAGTGAGTCCATAGTGTTCTATATCTATCAGTGAGTCCATAGTGTTCTATATCTATCAGTGAGTCCATAGTGTTCTATATCTATCAGTGAGTCCATAGTGTTCTATATCTATCAGTGAGTCCATAGTGTTCTATATCTATCAGTGAGTCCATAGCGTTCTATATCTATCAGTGAGTCCATAGTGTTCTATATCTATCAGTGAGTCCATAGTGTTCTATATCTATCAGTGAGTCCATAGTGTTCTATATCTATCAGTGAGTCTCTGCTGGTGAGTCCATAGTGTTCTATATCTATCAGTGAGTCTCTGCTGGTGAGTCCATAGCGTTCTATATCTATCAGTGAGTCTCTGCTGGTGAGTCCATAGTGTTCTATATCTATCAGTGAGTCCATAGTGTCCTATATCTATCAGTGAGTCCATAGTGTTCTATATCTATCAGTGAGTCTCTGCTGGTGAGTCCATAGTGTTCTATATCTATCAGTGAGTCTCTGCTGGTGAGTCCATAGTTTTCTATTTCTATCAGTGAGTCCATAGTGTTCTATATCTATCAGTGAGTCCATAGTGTTCTATATCTATCAGTGAGTCCATAGTGTTCTATATCTATCAGTGAGTCTCTGCTGGTGAGTCCATAGTGTTCTATATCTATCAGTGAGTCCATAGTGTTCTATATCTATCAGTGAGTCCATAGCTTTCTATATCTTTCAGTGAGTCCATATTGTTCTATATCTATCAGTGAGTCCATAGTGTTCTATATCTATCAGTGAGTCTCTGCTGGTGAGTCATAGTGTTCTATATCTATCAGTGAGTCCATAGTGTTCTATATCTATCAGTGAGTCCATATTGTTCTATATCTATCAGTGAGTCCATAGTGTTCTATATCTATCAGTAAGTCCATAGCGTTCTATATCTATGTCTCTATCAGTGAGTCCATAGTGTTCTATATCTATCAGTGAGTCCATAGTGTTCTATATCTATCAGTGAGTCCATAGTGTTCTATATCTATCAGTGAGTCATAGTGTTCTATATCAATCAGTAAGTCCATAGCGTTCTATATCTATCAGTGAGTCCATAGTGTTCTATATCTATCAGAGAGTCCATAGTGTTCTATATCTATCATGAGTCTCTGCTGGTGAGTCCATAGTGTTCTATATCTATCAGTGAGTCCATAGTGTTCTATATCTATCAGTGAGTCCATAGTGTTCTATATCTATCAGTGAGTCCATAGTGTTCTATATCTATCAGTGAGTCCATAGTGTTCTATATCTATCAGTGAGTCCATAGTGTTCTATATCTATCAGTGAGTCCATAGTGTTCTATATCTATCAGTGAGTCCATAGTGTTCTATATCTATCAGTGAGTCCATAGTGTTCTATATCTATCAGTGAGTCCATAGTGTTCTATATCTATCAGTTCAGTGAGTCCATAGTGTTCTATATCTATCAGTGAGTCCATAGTGTTCTATATCTATCAGTGAGTCCATAGTGTTCTATATCTTTCAGTGAGTCCATAGTGTTCTATATCTATCAGTGAGTCCATAGTGTTCTATATCTATCAGTGAGTCCATAGTGTTTCTATACTATCATCAGTGAGTCCATAGTGTTCTATATCTATCAGTGAGTCCATAGTGTTCTATATCTATCAGTGAGTCTCTGCTGGTGAGTCCATAGCGTTCTATATCTATTAGTGAGTCCATAGGGTGTTCTATATCTATCAGTGAGTCCATACTGTTCTATATCTATCAGTGAGTCTCTGCTGGTGAGTCCATAGCGTTCTATATCTATCAGTGAGTCTCTGCTGGTGAGTCCATATTGTCCTATATCTATCAGTGAGTCGAGTCCATAGTGTTCTATATCTATCAGTGAGTATCTGCTGGTGAGACCATAGCGTTCTATATCTATCAGTGAGTCCATAGTGTTCTATATCTATCAGTGAGTCCATATTGTTCTATATCTATCAGTGAGTCTCTGCTGGTGAGTCCATAGCGTTCTATATCTATCAGTGAGTCTCTGCTGGTGAGTCCATAGTGTTCTATATCTATCAGTGAGTCCATAGTGTTCTATATCTATCAGTGAGTCCATAGTGTTCTATATCTATCAGTGAGTCCATAGTGTTCTATATCTATCAGTGAGTCCATAGTGTTCTATATCTATCAGTGAGTCCATAGTGTTCTATATCTATCATTGAGTCCATAGTGTTCTATATCTAATCAGTGAGTCCATAGTGTTCTATATCTATCAGTGAGTCCCATAGCGTTCTATATCTATCAGTGAGTCCATAGTGTTCTATATCTATCAGTGAGGTGAGTCCATAGTGTTCTATATCTATCAGTGAGTCCATAGTGTTCTATATCTATCAGTGAGTCCATAGTGTTCTATATCTATCAGTGAGTCCATAGTGTTCTATATCTATCAGTGAGTCTCTGCTGGTGAGTCCCATAGCGTTCTATATCTATCAGTGAGTCCATAGTGTTCTATATCTATCAGTGAGTCCATAGTGTTCTATATCTATCAGTGAGTCTCTGCTGGTGAGTCCATAGCGTCTCAATATCTATCAGTGAGTCCATAGTTTTCTATATCTATCAGTGAGTCTCTGTTGGTGAGGTCCATAGTGTTCTATATCTATCAGTGAGTCTCTGCTGGTTAGTCCATAGTGTTCTATATGCTATAGTGAGTCTCTGCTGGTGAGTCATAGTGTTCTATATCTATCAGTGAGTCTCTGCTGGTGAGTCCATAGTGTTCTATATCTATCAGTGAGTCCATAGTGTTCTATATCTATCAGTAAGTCTCTGGGTGAGTCCATAGTGTTCTTTATCTATCAGTGAGTCCTCTGCTGGAGAGTCCATAGTGTTCTATATCTATCAGTGAGTCCATAGTGTTCTATATCTATCAGTGATTCTCTGCTGGTGAGTCCATAGCGTTCTATATCTATCAGTGAGTCCATAGTGTTCTATATCTATCAGTGAGTCCATAGTGTTCTATATCTATCAGTGAGTCCATAGTGTTCTATATCTATCAGTGAGTCTCTGCTGGTGAGTCCCATAGCGTTCTATATCTATCAGTGAGTCTCTGCTGGTGAGTCCATAGCGTTCTATATCTATCAGTGAGTCTCTGCTGGTGAGGTCCATAGTGTTCTATATCTATCAGTGAGTCTCTGCTGGTGAGTCCATAGCGTTCTATATCTATCAGTGAGTCTCTGCTGGTGAGGTCCATAGCGTTCTATATCTATCAGTGAGTCCATAGTGTGCTATATCTATCAGTGAGTCCAATAGTGTTCTATATCTATCAGTGAAGTGAGTCTCTGCTGGTGAGTCCATAGCGTTCTATATCTATCAGTGAGTCTCTGCTGGTGAGTCCATAGTGTTCTATATCTATCAGTGAGTCTCTGCTGGTGAGTCCATAGCGTTCTATATCTATCAGTGAGTCCATAGTGTTCTATATCTATCAGTGAGTCCATAGTGTTCTATATCTATCAGTGAGTCATAGTGTTCTATATCTATCCAGTGAGTCCATAGTGTTCTATATCTATCAGTGAGTCCATATTGTTTCTATATCTATCAGTGAGTCCATAGTGTTCTATATCTATCAGTGAGTCCATAGTGTTCTATATCTATCAGTGAGTCCATAGTGTTCTATATCTATCAGTGAGTCCATAGTGTTCTATATCTATCAGTGAGTCCATAGTGTTCTATATCTATCAGTGAGTCTCTGCTGGTGAGTCCATAGCGTTCTATATCTATCAGTGAGTCTCTGCTGGTGAGTCCATAGTGTTCTATATTATACTACAGTGAGTCCATAGTGTTCTATATCTATCAGTGAGTCCATAGTGTTCTATATCTATCAGTGAGTCCATAGTGTTCTATATCTATCAGTGAGTCCATAGTGTTCTATATCTATCAGTGAGTCCATAGCGTTCTATATCTATCAGTGAGTCCATAGCGTTCTATATCTATCAGTGAGTCCATAGCGTTCTATATCTATCAGTGAGTCCATAGTGTTCTATATCTATCAGTGAGTCCATAGTGTTCTATATCTATCAGTGAGTCCATAGTGTTCTATATCTATCAGTGAGTCTCTGCTGGTGAGTCCATAGCGTTCTATATCTATCAGTGAGTCCATAGTTTTCTATATCTATCAGTGAGTCTCTGTTGGTGAGTCCATAGTGTTCTATATCTATCAGTGAGTCTCTGCTGGTTAGTCCATAGTGTTCTATATCTTTCAGTGAGTCTCTGCTGGTGAGTCGAGTCCATAGTGTTCTATATCTATCAGTGAGTCTCTGCTGGTGAGTCCATAGTGTTCTATATCTATCAGTGAGTCCATAGTGTTCTATATCTATCAGTAAGTCTCTGCTGGTGAGTCCATAGCGTTCTATATCTATCAGTGAGTCTCTGCTGGAGAGTCCATAGTGTTCTATATCTATCAGTGAGTCCATAGTGTTCTATATCTATCAGTGAGTCTCTGCTGGTGAGTCCATAGCGTTCTATATCTACTCAGTGAGTCCATAGTGTACTTATATCTATCAGTGAGTCCATAGTGTTCTATATCTATCAGTGAGTCCATAGTGTTCTATATCTATCAGTGAGCTCTCTGCTGGTGAGTCCATAGCGTTCTATATCTATCAGTGAGTCTCTGCTGGATGAGTCCATAGCGTTCTATATCTATCAGTGAGTCTCTGCTGGTGAGTCCATAGTGTTCTATATCTATCAGTGAGTCTCTGCTCTGCTGTTGAGTCCATAGCGTTCTACTATCTATCAGTCAGTCTCTGCTGGTGAGTCCATAGCGTTCTATATCTATCAGTGAGTCCATAGTGTGCTATATCTATCAGTGAGTCCATAGTGTTCTATATCTATCAGTGAGTCTCTGCTGGTGAGTCCATAGCGTTCTATATCTATCAGTGAGTCTCTGCTGGTGAGTCCCATAGTGTTCTATATCTATCAGTGAGTCTCTGCTGGTGATGTCCATAGCGTTCTATATCTATCAGTGAGTCCATAGTGTTCTATATCTATCAGTGAGGCCATAGTGTTCTATATCTATCAGTGAGTCCATAGTGTTCTATATCTATCAGTGAGTCCATAGTGTTCTATATCTATCAGTGAATCCATAGTGTTCTATATCTATCAGTGAGTCCATAGTGTTCTATATCTATCAGTGAGTCCATAGTGTTCTATATCTATATCAGTGAGTCCATAGTGTTTCTATATCTATCAGTGAGCTCCATAGTGTTCTACTATCTATCAGTGAGCTCCATAGTGTTCTATATCTATCAGTGAGTCTCGAGCTGGTGAGTCCATAGTGTTCTATATCTTTCAGTGAGCTCCATCGTGTTCTATATCTATCAGTGAGTCCATAGCGTTCTATATCTTTCAGTGAGTCCATAGTGTTCTATATCTATCAGTGAGTCTCTGCTGGTGAGTCCATTAGTCGTTTATATCTATCAGTGAGTCCATAGTGTTCTATATCTATCAGTGAGTCCATATGTTCTATATCTATCAGTGAGTCCATAGTGTTCTATATCTATCAGTAAGGTCCATAGTCGTTCTATATCTATCAGTGAGTCCATAGTGTTCTATATCTATCAGTGAGTCCATAGTGTTCTATATCTATCAGTGAGTCCATATTGTTCTATATCTATCAGTGAGTCCATAGTGTGCTATATCAATCAGTAGAGTCCATACCATAGCGTTCTATATCTATCAGTGAGTCCATAGTGTTCTATATCTATCAGTGAGTCCATAGTGTTCTATATCTATCAGTGAGTCTCTGCTGGTGAGTCCATAGTGTTCTATATCTATCAGTGAGTCCATAGTGTCTATATCTATCAGTGAGTCCATAGTGTTCTTATCAATCAGTGAGTCCATAGCGTTCTATATCTATCAGTGAGTCCATAGTGTTCTATATCTATCAGTGAGTCCATAGTGTTCTATATCTATCAGTGAGTCCATAGTGTTCTATATCTATCAGTGAGTCTCTGCTGGTGAGTCCATAGTGTTCTATATCTATCAGTGAGTCTCTGCTGGTGAGGCTCCATAGCTTTCTATATCTATCAGTGAGTCTCTGCTGGTGAGTCCATAGTGTTCTATATCTATCAGTGAGTCCATAGTGTTCTATATCTATCAGTGAGTCCATAGTGTTCTATATCTATCAGTGAGTCTCTGCTGGTGAGTCCATAGTGTTCTATATCTATCAGTGAGTCTCTGCTGGTGAGTCCATAGTTTTCTATATCTATCAGTGAGTCCATAGTGTTCTATATCTATCAGTGAGTCCTGGTTATAGTGTTCTATATCTATCAGTGAGTCCATAGTGTTCTATATCTATCAGTGAGTCCCTCTGCTGGTGAGTCCATAGTGTTTCTATATCTATCAGTGAAGTCCATAGTGTTTCTATATCTATCAGTGAGTGGTGAGTCCATAGCTTTCTATATCTATTCAGTGAGTCCATATTGTTCTATATCTATTCAGTGAGTCCATAGTGGTTCTATATCTAATCAGTGAGTCTCTGCTGGTGAGTCCATAGTGTTCTATATCTATCAGTGAGTCCATAGTGTTCTATATCTATCATGAGTCCATAGTTGTTCCTATATCTATCAGTGAGTCCATAGTGTTCTATATCTATCGTTGAGTCCATAGTGTTCTATATCTATCATATCAGTGAGTCCATAGTGTTCTATATCTATCAGTGAGTCCATAGCGTTCTATATCTATCAGTGAGTCCATAGTGTTCTATATCTATCAGTGAGTCCATAGTGTTCTATATCTATCAGTGAGTCCATAGTGTTCTATATCTATCAGTGAGTCCATAGTGTTCTATATCTATCAGTGAGTCTCTGCTGGTGAGTCCATAGTGTTCTATATCTATCAGTGAGTCTCTGCAGGTGAGTCCATAGCGTTCTATATCTATCAGTGAGTCTCTGCTGGTGAGTCCATAGTGTTCTATATCTATCAGTGAGTCCATAGTGTTCTATATCTATCAGTGAGTCCATAGTGTTCTATATCTATCAGTGAGTCTCTGCTGGTGAGTCCATAGTGTTCTATATCTATCAGTGAGTCTCTGCTGGTGAGTCCATAGTGTTCTATATCTATCAGTGAGTCCATAGTGTTCTAATCTATCAGTGAGTCCATAGTGTACTATATCTATCATGAGTCCATATAATCAGTGTTCTATATCTATCAGTGAGTTCCATAGTGTTCTATATCTATCAGTGAGTCCATGCTGGTGAGTGTTCTATATCTATCAGTGATCTCTGTGGTGAGTCCATATGTTCTATATCTATCAGTGAGTTTCCATAGTGTTCTATATCTATCAGTGAGTCCATAGTGTTCTCTATAATCTATCAGTGAGTACATAGTGTTCTATATCTATCAGTGGAGTCCATAGTGTTCTATATCTATCAGTGAGTTCCTATAGCGGGTGTTCAATAGCGTCTATCAACATGAGTCCATAGTGTGCTATATCTATCAGTGAATCCATAGTGTTCTATATCTATCAGTGAGTCTCTGCTGGTGAGTCCATAGCGTTCTATATCTATCAGTGAGTCCATAGTGTTCTATATCTATCAGTGAGTCCATACTGTTCTATATCTATCAGTGAGTCTCATGCTAATATAATCATGGTGAGTCCATAGCGTTCTATATCTATCAGTGAGTCTCTGCTGGTGAGTCCATATTGTTCTATAAACTATCAGTGAGTCCATAGTGTTCCTATATCTATCCAGTGAGTATCTGCTGGTGAGTCCATAGCGTTCTATATCTATCAGTGAGTCCATAGTGTTCTATATCTATCAGTGAGTCCATATTGTTCTATATCTATCAGTGATCTCTGCTGGTGAGTCCATAGCGTTCTATATCTATCAGTGAGTCTCTGCTGGTGAGTCCATAGTTTATCTATATCTATCAGTGAGTCCATAGTGTTCTATATTCTATCAGTGAGTCCATAGTTGTTTCTATATCTATCAGTGAGTCCATAGTGTCTATATCTATCGTTGAGTCCATAGTGTTCTATATCTATCAGTGAGTCCATAGTGTTCTATATCTATCAGTGAGTCCATAGCGTTCTATATCTATCAGTGAGTCCATAGTGTTCTATATCTATCAGTGAGTCCATAGTGTTCTATATCTATCAGTGAGTCCATAGTGTTTCTATATCTATCAGTGAGTCCATAGTGTTCTATATCTATCATGAGTCTCTGCTGTGAGTCCATAGTGTTCTATATCTATCAGTGAGTCTCAAGTGTTCTATATCTATCATGAGCCTCCATAGTTCTATATCTATCAGTGAGTCTCTGCTGGTGAGTCCATAGTTTTTTTCTATATCTATCAGTGAGTCCATGCGGGAGTCCATATGTTCTATATCCATCAGTGAAGTCCAAGTGGGTTCTATATCTATCAGTGAGTCTCTGCTGGTGAGTCCATAGTGTTCTATATCTATCAGTGAGTCCTTGTGAGTCCATAGTGTTCTATATCTATCAGTGAGTCCATAAGTTTTCTATATCTATCAGTGAGTCCATAGTGTTCTATATCTATCATGAGTCCATAGTGTTCTATATCATCAGTGAGTCCATAAGTGTTCTATATCTATCAGTGGTTCCATAGTTTGTTCTATATCTATCAGTGAGTCCATAGTGTTCTATATCTATCAGTGAGTCTCATAGTGTTCTTTCTATATCTACAGTGAGTCCTAGTGTGGTCTATATCTATCAGTGATTACATAGTTTCTATATCTATCAGTGAGAGTCCATAGTGTTCTATATCTATCAGTGAGTCCATAGTGTTCCTATATCTATCAGTGAGTCCATAGTGTTCGCTATATCTATCAGATGAGTCCATAGTGTTCTATATGCTATCAGTGAGTCTCTGCTGGTGAGTCCATAGCGTTCTATATCTATCAGTGAGTCCATAGTGTTCTATATCTATCAGTGAGTCCATACTGTTCTATATCCTATCAGTGAGTCTCTGCTGGTGAGTCCATAGCGTAGTTCTATAATCTATCAGTGAGTCAATCTGCTGGTATCTATCATTGAGTCCCATAGTGTTCTATATCTATCAGGGAGTCTCTGCTGGAGAGTCCATAGTGTTCTATATCTATGCAGTGATCTCTGCTGGTGATCCATAGCGTTCTATATCTATCCATAGTGTTCTATAATCTATCAGTGAGTCCATAGTGTTCTATATCTATCAGTGAGTCTCTGCTGGTGAGTCCATAGTGTTCTATATCTATCAGTGAGTCTCTGCCTGGTGAGTCCATTGTGTTTCTATATCTATCAGTGAGTCATAGTGTTCTTATATCTATCAGTGAGGGTCCATTGTGTCTATATCTATCAGTGAGTCCATAGTGTTCTATATCTATCAGTGAGGTCATAGTGTTCTATATCTATCAGTGGTCTTGCTGGTGAGTCCATAGTGTTCTATATCTATCAGTGAGTCCATAGTTGTCCTATATCTATCAGTAGAGCTCCAATAGCGTTCTATATCTATCAGTGAGTCCATATGGTTCTATATCTATCAGTGAGTCCATAGTGTTCTATATCTATCAGTGAGTCTCTGCTGGTGAGTCATAGGTGTTCCTTATATATCTATCAGTGAGATCCATAGTGTTCTATATACTATCAGGTGAGTCCATATTGTTTCTCTAAATCTCTCAGTGAGTCTCATAGGTGAGCCAAGCGTCTATATCATATCAGTAAAGTCCATATCGTTCTATTCTATCAGTGAGTCCATAGTGTTCTATATCTATCAGTGAGTCTCTGCTGGGTGAGTCCATAGCTGTTCTATATCTATCAGTGAGTCCATAGTGATTCTATATCTATCAGTGAGTCCATAGTGTTCTATATCTATCAGTGAGTCTCTGCTGGTGAGTCATAGCGGTCCATAGGTCTATCTATCAGTGAGTCTCTGACAATAGCTCAGTGAGTCCATAGTGTTATATCTTATCCGTGAGTTCCATAGGTGTTCTATATCTATCAGTGAGTCCATAGTGTTCTATATCTATCAGTGAGTCCATAGTGTTCTGATATACTATCAGTGAGTCCGATAGTATTCTATATCTATCAGTGCAGTCCATATTGTTCTATAATCTATCAGTGAGTCCATAGTGTTCTTATATCAATCAGTGAGTCCATAGTGTTCTATATCTATCAGTGAGTATCTGCTGGTGAGTCCATAGCGTTCTATATCTATCAGTGAGTCCATAGTGTTCTATATCTATCAGTGAGTCCATAGTGTTCTATATCTATCAGTGAGTCTCTGCCTGGTGATCCATTGCGTTCTATATCTATCAGTGAGTCCTCTGTGGTGAGTCCATAGGTTCTATATCTATCAGTGAGTCCATAGTGTGTCTATATCTATCAGTGAGTCCATAGTGTTCTATATCTATCAGTGAGTCCATAGTGTTCTATATCTATCAGTGAGTCCATAGTGTTCTATATCTATCAGTGAGTCCTGCTGGTTATATAGTGTTCTAATATCTATCAGTGAGTCCTAGTGTTCTAGTGTTCTATATCAAACTCAGTGAGTTCTTGTGGTGAGAGTCCATAGTGTTTCTATATCTATCAGTGAGTCTTGCATGGTGAGTCCATAGTTCTATATCTATCAGTGAGTCCATAGTGTCCATCTATATATCTATCAGTGAGTCCTGCTGGTGATAGTGTTCTATAGAAATCAATCAGTGAGTCCTCTGCATAGTGTTCTATATCTATCAGTGAGTTTTTTTTTCCCCCCCCCCCCCCCCCCCCCCCCAAAAAAAATAGTGTTTCTATATCTATCAGTGAGTCCTGCTGGGGATATAGCGTTCTATATCTATCAGTGAGTCCATAGTGTTCTATATCTATCATCAGTGAGTCCATAGTGTTCTATATCTATCAGTGAGTCCTGTGTTCTATATCTATCTGTGAGTCCCATAAGTGTTCGATATATCTATCAGTGTGTTTAGTGTGTCTATGAGATATCTGCAGTCAGGTGATCCATAGCTGTTCTATATCTATCATAGTCCATCTGCTGGTTTATATCTCATTGAGTCATAGTGTTCTATATCTATCAGTGAGTTCCATAGTGTTCTATATCTATCAGTGAGTCCATAGTGTCTATATCTATCAGTGAGTCCATCTGTTCTACTATCTATCAGTGAGTCCATAGTGTTCTATATCTATCAGTGAGTCTCTGCTGGTGAGTCCATAGTGTTCTATATCTATCAGTGAGTCCATAGTGTTCTATATCTATCAGTGAGTCCATATGTTCTATATCTATCAGTGAGTCCATAGTGTTCTATATCTATCAGTGAGTCCATAGTGTTCTATATCTATCATGAGTCCCTAGTGTTCTGAATCTATCTGGTGAGTCCATAGTGTTCTATATCTATCAGTGATCCATAGTGTCCTATATCTATCAGTGAGTCCATAGTGTTCTATATCTATTTCAGTGAGTCCATAGTGTTCTATATCTATCATGAGTCATAGTGTTCTATATCTATCAGTGAGTCTCTGCTGGTGAGTCCATAGTGTTCTATATCTATCAGTAGTCCACCATAGTGTTCTATATCTATCAGTGAGTCCATATGTTCTATATCTATCAGTGAGATCCATAGTGTTTCTATATCTATCAGTGAAGTCCATAGCGTCTATATCTCTATCAGTGAGTCCATAGTGTTCTATATCTATCAGTGAGTCTCTGCTGTAGGTCCATAGTGTTCTATATCTATCAGTGAGACTCCATAAGCTGGTTCTATATTTCTATCAGTGAGTCCATAGTGTTCTATATCTATCAGTGAGTCCTCTGGCTGGTGAGTCCATATATGTTCTATATCTATCAGTGCGAGTCCATAATGTTCTATATCTATCAGTGAGTCCATAGTGTTCTATATCTATCAGTGAGTCCATAGTGTTCTATATCTATCAGTGAGTCCATAGTGTTCTATATCTATCAGTGAGTCCATAGTGTTCTATATATCTATCAGTGAGTCCATGCTGGTGAGTCCTATTGTTCTATAAACTATCAGTGAGTCTTTGCTGGGTGAGTCATAGGTGTTTCTATATCTATCAGTGAGTCCATGCTGGTGAGTCCATACGTTCTCCCCTATATCTATCAGTGATCCATAGTGTTCTATATCTATCAGTGAGTCCATACTGTTCTATATCTATCAAGTGAGTCCATAGTGTTCTATATCTATCAGTGAGTCCATGGTTAGACCATGTTCTATATCTTATCAGTGAGTCTCTGCTGTGAGTCCGTATAGTGTTCTATATCTATCAGTTGATCTCTGCTGGTGAGTCCATAGCGTTCTATATCTATTCAGTGAGTCTCTGCTGGTGAGTCCATAGTGTTTTTCTATATCTATCAGTGAGTCCTGCTGGAAGAGTCCATTTGCGTTTCTATATCTATGAGTCAGTGCTGGTGAGTCCATAGTGTTTCTATATCTATCAGCAAGTAATCCATAGCGTTCTATATCTATCAGTGAGAGTCCATAGTGTTCTTATATCTATCAGTGAGTCTCTGCTGGTGAGTCCATAGTGTTCTATATCTATCAGTGAGTCCTAGTGTTCTATATCTATCAGTGAGTCCATAGTGTTCTATATCTATCAGTGAGTCTCTGCTGTTTAGTTTTTCTATCAGAGTCATAGTGTTCTATATCTATCAGTGAGTCCATAGTGTGTCATATTATCTATCATGGGTGAGTCCATAGTGTTCTATATCTATCAGTGA
>CM062508.1:2644174-2673683 GCA_031479575.1 Coregonus ussuriensis | reverse complement strand
GTGTGACTGACCGTTTGTATAGGTACCAGGGGGTGTGACTGACCGTTTGTATAGGTACCAGGGGGTGTGACTGACCGTTTGTATAGGTACCAGGGGGTGTGACTGACCATTTGTATAGGTACCAGGGGGTGTGACTGACCGTTTGTATAGGTACCAGGGGGTGTGACTGACCGTTTGTATAGGTACCAGGGGGTGTGACTGACCATTTGTATAGGTACCAGGGGGTGTGACTGACCATTTGTATAGGTACCAGGGGGTGTGACTGACCGTTTGTATAGGTACCAGGGGGTGTGACTGACCGTTTGTATAGGTGCCAGGGGGTGTGACTGACCGTTTGTATAGGTGCCAGGGGGTGTGACTGACCGTTTGTATAGGTACCAGGGGGTGTGACTGACCGTTTGTATAGGTGCCAGGGGGTGTGACTGACCGTTTGTATATGTACCAGGCGGTGTGACTGACCGTTTGTATAGGTGCCAGGGGGTGTGACTGACCGTTTGTATAGGTGCCAGGGGGTGTGACTGACCGTTTGTATAGGTACCAGGGGGTGTGACTGACCGTTTGTATAGGTACCAGGGGGTGTGACTGACCGTTTGTATAGGTGCAAGGGGGTGTGACTGACCGTTTGTATATGTACCAGGCGGTGTGACTGACCGTTTGTATAGGTACCAGGGGGTGTGACTGACCGTTTGTATAGGTACCAGGGGGTGTGACTGACCGTTTGTATATGTACCAGGCGGTGTGACTGACAGTTTGTATAGGTGCCAGGGGGTGTGACTGACCGTTTGTATATGTACCAGGCGGTGTGACTGACCGTTTGTATAGGTACCAGGGGGTGTGACTGACCGTTTGTATAGGTACCAGGGGGTGTGACTGACCGTTTGTATATGTACCAGGCGGTGTGACTGACAGTTTGTATAGGTGCCAGGGGGTGTGACTGACCGTTTGTATATGTACCAGGCGGTGTGACTGACAGTTTGTATAGGTGCCAGGGGGTGTGACTGACCGTTTGTATATGTACCAGGCGGTGTGACTGACCGTTTGTATAGGTGCCAGGGGGTGTGACTGACCGTTTGTATATGTACCAGGCGGTGTGACTGACAGTTTGTATAGGTGCCAGGGGGTGTGACTGACCGTTTGTATAGGTGCCAGGGGGTGTGACTGACCGTTTGTATAGGTGCCAGGGGGTGTGACTGACCATTTGTATAGGTGCCAGGGGGTGTGACTGACCGTTTGTATAGGTGCCAGGGGGTGTGACTGACCGTTTGTATATGTACCAGGCGGTGTGACTGACAGTTTGTATAGGTACCAGGCGGTGTGACTGACAGTTTGTATAGGTACCAGGGGGTGTGACTGACAGTTTGTATAGGTACCAGGGGGTGTGACTGACAGTTTGTATAGGTACCAGGCGGTGTGACTGACAGTTTGTATAGGTACCAGGGGGTGTGACTGACCGTTTGTATAGGTACCAGGGGGTGTGACTGACAGTTTGTATAGGTACCAGGGGGTGTGACTGACAGTTTGTATAGGTACCAGGGGGTGTGACTGACAGTTTGTATAGGTACCAGGGGGTGCGAACCCCAGGTCTCCTGACTATGTTAGCCGCTCAGCTCCCTAGTCTACAGGTCTAAGTAAAGGTCACATGACCATGGTTCATCAAACTACAGTGACACACCCATTCACTTTGATGTTTTGTACATGGAACAGCTTCTCTCCCCTTTACTCTCTCGCTGAATATGTTTCTTTGTAAATCAACAACACAGCATATGTCCCACACAGCACAATCCCCTCCCTCCTTCCCTCCTGCCCTCTCTCTCCTCCCCCTCCCTCCCTCTCCCTCCCTCTCTCTCTCTCTCTCTCTCTCTCTCTCCCTTTCTTATCTCCAGGGACAATCGATACTGGCCTCCCTGTTCTGTTCTGTTCTGCCACCAAGGTGAGCATAGTATCAGAATGAAAATCAATTCCAACCAAGGACAGACACAGTAAGAGGTCAGCAGTCCAGGGGTCCAGCTATCCACCTATCACTGAGTTACAGAGGACCACACTGAGTTACAGAGGACCACACTGAGTTAAAGAGGACCACACTGAGTTACAGAGGACCACACTGAGTTACAGAGGACCATACTGAGTTACAGAGGACCACACTGAGTTACAGAGGACCACACTGAGTTACAGAGGACCACAATGAGTTACAGAGGACCACACTGAATTACAGAGGACCACACTGAGTTACAGAGGACCACATTATGTGCTGTAACAAATTGCCTACTCTGTTCAAATAGAATACATAACAGCATGTCAGCAGCCCTTTTCACTTAATCAACTCAGTACTCATGTATGGTTGGCCGGCATCAGAGTACGCTGCTACTGTACTATGTTCTAATATAGAGCAGTCTGCCAGTGGGCCCAGATGTTTAGAGTTGTGCCCTACCATTAATGGTCCACTGCTGTACGCTAGTCTTGTCATTACATACTGTACATTAACTAACATTTACATTTTTTAGTCATTTTAGCAGACGCTCTTATCCAGAGCGACTTACAGGAGCAATTAGGGTTAAGTGCCTTGCTCAAGGGCACATCGACAGATTTTTTTTCACCTAGTCGGCTCAGGGATTAGAACCAGCGACCTTTCGTTTACTGGCACAACGCTCTTAACCACTGAGCTACCTGTGTATGAGTTAGTGATTACTAAGCAGGAACAAGATCACAGACTTCTACTTGTTTTGTAGGGACCGGTGTCGGGGTGAATTCCATTTCAATTCAGTCAATCGGAATATTAATTTGCTGAATGGAATTTGACCCCAACTGTCATTACTCAAAACTTTTGTGGAAAACCCATTCCACTACCATATCAGAGAACAGCTACTTGAAGTGAGTTTGTAGTCGTTACTCAAAACGATAGTCCCTGTGACCCTGTAGGGGTCCAGATTTGAATTGTATCAGCTTGAACATTTTGAGTAAGTCAAGAAAGGTTTTAAATAAATTGAACTTTAAGCTCATTGTTAATTAAATGCTAAATGTATTAGTGGCTTTAACTCTAAACAGACTCAGAACAGAAATTGTTAATATTGTCGATTAAACAATTTGTAAAATAAAAACGTTTGTTACATAAGCTGTTGCTACTTAAAAATATACAGTGAGGGGAAAAAAGTATTTGATCCCCTGCTGATTTTGTACGTTTGCCCACTGACAAAGAAATGATCTGTCTATAATTTTAATGGTAGGTTTATTTGAACAGTGAGAGACAGAATAACAACAAAAAAATCCAGAAAAATGCATGTAAAAATTTTTATAAATTGATTTGCATTTTAATTAGGGAAATAAGGTCAACTGTAAGTGTTGTTATTGTGAAGTGGAAACATCTAGGAGCTACAACGGCTCAACTGCGAAGCAGTAGGCCACACAAACTCACAGAATGGGACCGCCGAGTGCTGAAGCGCGTAGCGCGTAAAAATCGTCTGTCCTCGGCTGCAACACTCACTACCGAGTTCCAAACTGCCTCTGGAAGCAACGTCAGCACAAGAACTGTTCGTTGGGAGCTTCATTAAATGGTTTTCCATGTTCGAACAGCCGCACACAAGCCTAAGATCACCATGCGCAATGCCCATTGTCGGAGGTCTGGGGCTGTTTTTCATGGTTCGGGCTAGGCCCCTTAGTTCCAGTCAGTGGAGGCTGGTGGGAGGATCTATAGGAGGACAGGGCTCATTGTAATGGCTGGAATGGAATAAATGGAACGGAGTCAAACATGTGGTTTCCATATCTTTGATGTGTTTGATACCGTTCCATTAATTACATTCTAGCCATTACAATGAGCCTGTCCTCCTATAGCTCCTCCCACCAGTCTCCACTGGTTCCAGTGAAGGGAAATCTTAAGGTTACAATGACATTCCAGATGATTCTGTGCTTCCAACTTTGTGGCAACAGTTTGGGGAAGGCCCTTTCCTCTTTCAGCATGACAATCAATCAATTTCAATCCAATTTTATTTATAAAGCCCTTTTTAAATCAGAAGATGTCACAAAGTGCTATATTATCTGCCATGACTATAAGGTCTGATAGGAATTCAGGGAACTCAGTGAGGAACTCTGTATACGGCCCAGGAGGCCTGTAAACAGTAGCTATAAAAAGTGATTGGTGATTTTAATATTCACATGGAAAAGTCCACAGACCCACTCCAAAAGGCTTTCGGAGTCATCATCGACTCAGTGGGTTTTGTCCAACATGTCTCCGTACCTACTCATTGCCACAGTCATACCCTGGATCTAGTTTTGTCCCGTGGAATAAATATTGTGGATCTAAATGTTTTTCCTCATAACCTTGGACTATCCGACCACCATCTTATTACGTTTGCAATCGCAACAAAAAATCTGCTCAGACCTCAACCAAGGACCATCAAAAGCCATGCTATAAATTCTCGGACAACCCAAAGATTCCTAGAGGCCCTTCCAGACTCCCTCCACCTACTCAAGGACGTCGAAGTACAGAACATCAGTTAACGACCTAACTGAAGATCTAATACCCTAGATGCAGTCGCACCCCTAAAAACAAACAACATTGGTATAAATAGCTCCCTGGTATACAGAAAATACCCTGAGCCCTGAAGAAAGCCTCCAGAAAATTGGAACAGAAATGGCGCTCCACCAAAATGGAAGTCTTCCTACTAGCTTGGAAAGAAAGTATTGTGCAATATCGAAGAGCCCTCACTGCTGCTCGATCATCCTATTTCTCCAACCTAATTGAGGAGAATATGAACAATCCAACATTTCTATTTGATACTGTCGCAAAGCTAACTAAAAAGCGGCATTCAACAAGAGAGGATGCCTTTCACTTCAGCAGTGATGAATTCATGATCTTCTTCTTCTTCGACGAAAACACAGTCATTTTTTGGGGGGTAAATTGGGGTTCTCTCAAACGTTGTCGTAAAGTTCAGGGTGATGGACGGTCTCTCAAACGTTGTCGTAAAGTTCAGCGTGATGGATGGTCTCTCAAACGTTGTCGTAAAGTTCAGCGTGATGGACGGTCTCTCAAACGTTGTCGTAAAGTTAAGCATGATGGACGGTCTCTCAAACGTTGTCGTAAAGTTCAGCGTGATGGATGGTCTCTCAAACATTGTCGTAAAGTTCAGCGTGATGGACGGTCTCTCAAACGTTGTCGTAAAGTTCAGCGTGATGGACGGTCTCTCAAACGTTGTCGTAAAGTTCAGCGTGATGGATGGTCTCTCAAATGTTGTCGTAAAGTTCAGCGTGATGGACGGTCTCTCAAACGTTGTCGTAAAGTTCAGCGTGATGGACGGTCTCTCAAACGTTGTCGTAAAGTTCAGCGTGATGGATGGTCTCTCAAACGTTGTCGTAAAGTTCAGCGTGATGGACGGTCTCTCAAACGTTGTCGTAAAGTTCAGCGTGATGGATGGTCTCTCAAACGTTGTCGTAAAGTTCAGCGTGATGGATGGTCTCTCAAACGTTGTCGTAAAGTTCAGCGTGATGGATGGTCTCTCAAACGTTGTCGTAAAGTTCAGCGTGATGGATGGTCTCTCAAACGTTGTCGTAAAGTTCAGCGTGATGGATGGTCTCTCAAAAGTTGTCGTAAAGTTCAGCGTGATGGATGGTCTCTCAAACGTTGTCGTAAAGTTCAGCGTGATGGATGGTCTCTCAAACGTTGTCGTAAAGTTCAGCGTGATGGATGGTCTCTCAAACGTTGTCGTAAAGTTCAGCGTGATGGATGGTCTCTCAAACGTTGTCGTAAAGTTCAGCGTGATGGATGGTCTCTCAAACGTTGTCGTAAAGTTCAGCGTGATGGATGGTCTCTCAAACGTTGTCGTAAAGTTCAGCGTGATGGATGGTCTCTCAAACGTTGTCGTAAAGTTCAGCGTGATGGATGGTCTCTCAAACGTTGTCGTAAAGTTCAGCGTGATGGACGGTCTCTCAAACATTGTCGTAAAGTTCAGCGTGATGGACGGTCTCTCAAACGTTGTCGTAAAGTTCAGCGTGATGGACGGTCTCTCAAACGTTGTCGTAAAGTTCAGCGTGATGGATGGTCTCTCAAATGTTGTCGTAAAGTTCAGCGTGATGGACGGTCTCTCAAACGTTGTCGTAAAGTTCAGCGTGATGGACGGTCTCTCAAACGTTGTCGTAAAGTTCAGCGTGATGGATGGTCTCTCAAACGTTGTCGTAAAGTTCAGCGTGATGGACGGTCTCTCAAACGTTGTCGTAAAGTTCAGCGTGATGGACGGTCTCTCAAACGTTGTCGTAAAGTTCAGCGTGATGGATGGTCGCTCAAACGTTGTCGTAAAGTTCAGCGTGATGGATGGTCTCTCAAACGTTGTCGTAAAGTTCAGCGTGATGGATGGTCTCTCAAACGTTGTCGTAAAGTTCAGCGTAATGGATGGTCTCTCAAAAGTTGTCGTAAAGTTCAGCGTGATGGATGGTCTCTCAAACGTTGTCGTAAAGTTCAGCGTGATGGATGGTCTCTCAAACGTTGTCGTAAAGTTCAGCGTGATGGATGGTCTCTCAAACGTTGTCGTAAAGTTCAGCGTGATGGATGGTCTCTCAAACGTTGTCGTAAAGTTCAGCGTGATGGATGGTCTCTCAAACGTTGTCGTAAAGTTCAGCGTGATGGATGGTCTCTCAAACGTTGTCGTAAAGTTCAGCGTGATGGATGGTCTCTCAAACGTTGTCGTAAAGTTCAGCGTGATGGATGGTCTCTCAAACGTTGTCGTAAAGTTCAGCGTGATGGATGGTCTCTCAAACGTTGTCGTAAAGTTCAGCGTGATGGATGGTCTCTCAAACGTTGTCGTAAAGTTCAGCGTGATGGATGGTCTCTCAAAAGTTGTCGTAAAGTTCAGCGTGATGGATGGTCTCTCAAACGTTGTCGTAAAGTTCAGCGTGATGGATGGTCTCTCAAACGTTGTCGTAAAGTTCAGCGTGATGGATGGTCTCTCAAACGTTGTCGTAAAGTTCAGCGTGATGGATGGTCTCTCAAACGTTGTCGTAAAGTTCAGCGTGATGGATGGTCTCTCAAACGTTGTCGTAAAGTTCAGCGTGATGGACGGTCTCTCAAACATTGTCGTAAAGTTCAGCGTGATGGACGGTCTCTCAAACGTTGTCGTAAAGTTCAGCGTGATGGACGGTCTCTCAAACGTTGTCGTAAAGTTCAGCGTGATGGATGGTCTCTCAAATGTTGTCGTAAAGTTCAGCGTGATGGACGGTCTCTCAAACGTTGTCGTAAAGTTCAGCGTGATGGACGGTCTCTCAAACGTTGTCGTAAAGTTCAGCGTGATGGATGGTCTCTCAAACGTTGTCGTAAAGTTCAGCGTGATGGACGGTCTCTCAAACGTTGTCGTAAAGTTCAGCGTGATGGACGGTCTCTCAAACGTTGTCGTAAAGTTCAGCGTGATGGATGGTCGCTCAAACGTTGTCGTAAAGTTCAGCGTGATGGATGGTCTCTCAAACGTTGTCGTAAAGTTCAGCGTGATGGATGGTCTCTCAAACGTTGTCATAAAGTTCAGCGTAATGGATGGTCTCTCAAAAGTTGTCGTAAAGTTCAGCGTGATGGATGGTCTCTCAAACGTTGTCGTAAAGTTCAGCGTGATGGATGGTCTCTCAAACGTTGTCGTAAAGTTCAGCGTGATGGATGGTCTCTCAAACGTTGTCGTAAAGTTCAGCGTGATGGATGGTCTCTCAAACGTTGTCGTAAAGTTCAGCGTGATGGATGGTCTCTCAAACGTTGTCGTAAAGTTCAGCGTGATGGATGGTCTCTCAAACGTTGTCGTAAAGTTCAGCGTGATGGATGGTCTCTCAAACGTTGTCGTAAAGTTCAGCGTGATGGATGGTCTCTCAAACGTTGTCGTAAAGTTCAGCGTGATGGACGGTCTCTCAAACGTTGTCATAAAGGAACTATCAGGAGTACATTTTTTATTTTTATTTTAATTGTTTTTTTGGGGGGGGGGGTTGATCAGCTTAATATTGCAGATAGATTGCGGCTTCCATCAATGTAATTGTCTGCATCACTTCCAATCCCCCATGTTTTTTATATATATATATTCCCCTTTATTACTTTCCAACCCCGCCATCCTTTCCCTACTTGGGGTAAATTAGGACATTGTTTACGCTGCTTCAAACAGGCAGATACAAAGTACTGTGGGTACGGAGTTTGGGCTGGGTTTATCAAGGTACTGTAGAACAATTATAGTATGCACTAAATTATAGTATGCACTAAATTATAGTATGCACTAAATCAATTTGGCTAGTGGAGTATATCTAGCTACCTCTCCATCATGTGGTGGAGTATATCTAGCTACCTCTCCATCATATAGTGGAGTATATCTAGCTACCTCCCCATCATATAGTGGAGTATATCTAGCTACCTCTCCATCATATAGTGGAGTATATCTAGCTACCTCTCCATCATATAGTGGAGTATATCTAGCTACCTCTCCATCATGTAGTGGAGTATATCTAGCTACCTCTCCATCATATAGTGGAGTATATCTAGCTACCTCCCCATCATATAGTGGAGTATATCTAGCTACCTCTCCATCATATAGTGGAGTATATCTAGCTACCTCTCCATCATATAGTGGAGTATATCTAGCTACCTCTCCATCATATAGTGGAGTATATCTAGCTACCTCTCCATCATATAGTGGAGTATATCTAGCTACCTCTCCATCATATAGTGGAGTATATCTAGCTACCTCTCCATCATGTAGTGGAGTATATCTAGCTACCTCTCCATCATGTGGTGGAGTATATCTAGCTACCTCTCCATCATATAGTGGAGTATATCTAGCTACCTCTCCATCATATAGTGGAGTATATCTAGCTACCTCCCCATCATATAGTGGAGTATATCTAGCTACCTCTCCATCATATAGTGGAGTATATCTAGCTACCTCTCCATCATATAGTGGAGTATATCTAGCTACCTCTCCATCATATAGTGGAGTATATCTAGCTACCTCTCCATCATATAGTGGAGTATATCTAGCTACCTCTCCATCATATAGTGGAGTATATCTAGCTACCTCTCCATCATATAGTGGAGTATATCTAGCTACCTCTCCATCATATAGTGGAGTATATCTAGCTACCTCTCCATCATATAGTGGAGTATATCTAGCTACCTCTCCATCATATAGTGGAGTATATCTAGCTACCTCTCCATCATATAGGTAGATACCTCTCCATCCTTTTTCATTATCAATCACCTCTGAAGGTTTTTTGAGGGGAGAAACATGCTGATCTGTGTTGTGTTTTTACAATAATCCGCTACAGTCTCGACCTCAGCCCTGCCTACTGCCTCTGCACCGCAACACGCCCACGTTCTGCAGATCTCTTGGCGCCGGTGAATCACTGTCAGATCTTAGGAAATATCATGCTAGGGTTTATTTTATATATTTCGCACCAGATGCGGCTGCATCCCCTGTCTATCCCTTTCTATCCCTGTTGTCTATCCCTGTCTATCCCTGTCTATCCCTGTCTATCCCTGTCTATCCCTGTCTATCCCTGTTGTCTATCCCTGTCTATCCCTGTCTATCCCTGTTGTCTATCCCTGTCTATCCCTTTCTATCCCTGTTGTCTATCCCTGTCTATCCCTGTTGTCTATCCCTGTCTATCCCTGTCTATCCCTGTCTATCCCTGTCTATCCCTGTTGTCTATCCCTGTCTATCCCTGTCTATCCCTGTCTATCCCTGTCTATCCCTGTCTATCCCTGTCTATCCCTGTTGTCTATCCCTGTCTATCCCTGTCTATCCCTGTTGTCTATCCCTGTCTATCCCTGTTGTCTATCCCTGTCTATCCCTGTTTACTCCTGTCTATCCCTGTCTATCCCTGTCTATCCCTGTTTACTCCTGTCTATCCCTGTCTATCCCTGTTGTCTATCCCTGTCTATCCCTGTCTATCCCTGTTGTCTATCCCTGTCTATCCCTGTTGTCTATCCCTGTCTATCCCTGTCTATCCCTGTCTATCCCTGTCTATCCCTGTTGTCTATCCCTGTCTATCCCTGTCTATCCCTGTTGTCTATCCCTGTCTATCCCTGTTGTCTATCCCTGTCTATCCCTGTCTATCCCTGTTGTCTATCCCTGTCTATCCCTGTCTATCCCTGTTGTCTATCCCTGTCTATCCCTGTTGTCTATCCCTGTCTATCCCTGTCTATCCCTGTCTATCCCTGTTGTCTATCCCTGTCTATCCCTGTTGTCTATCCCTGTCTATCCCTGTTGTCTATCCCTGTCTATCCCTGTCTATTCCTTTCTATCCCTGTCTATCCCTGTTGTCTATCCCTGTCTATCCCTGTTGTCTATCCCTGTCTATCCCTGTTGTCTATCCCTGTCTATCCCTGTTGTCTATCCCTGTCTATCCCTGTTGTCTATCCCTGTCTATCCCTGTTGTCTATCCCTGTCTATCCCTGTCTATCCCTTTCTATCCCTGTCTATCCCTGTCTATCCCTGTCTATCCCTGTCTATCCCTGTTGTCTATCCCTGTCTATCCCTGTCTATCCCTGTTGTCTATCCCTGTCTATCCCTGACTATCCCTGTCTATCCCTGTTGTCTATCCCTGTCTATCCCTTTCTATCCCTGTCTATCCCTGTTGTCTATCCCTGTCTATCCCTGTTGTCTATCCCTGTCTATCCCTGTCTATCCCTGTTGTCTATCCCTGTCTATCCCTGTCTATCCCTGTCTATCCCTGTCTATCCCTGTTGTCTATCCCTGTCTATCCCTGTCTATCCCTGTCTATCCCTGTCTGTCCCTGTCTATCCCTGTCTATCCCTTTCTATCCCTGTCTATCCCTGTTGTCTATCCCTGTCTATCCCTGTTGTCTACCCCTGTCTATCCCTGTTGTCTATCCCTGTCTATCCCTGTCTATCCCTGTTGTCTATCCCTGTCTATCCCTGTCTATCCCTGTCTATCCCTGTCTATCCCTGTCTATCCCTGTCTATCCCTGTTGTCTATCCCTGTCTATCCCTGTCGTCTATCCCTGTCTATCCCTGTTTATCCCTGTTGTCTATCCCTGTCTATCCCTGTCTATCCCTGTCTATCCCTGTCTATCCCTGTTGTCTATCCCTGTCTATCCCTGTTGTCTATCCCTGTCTATCCCTGTTGTCTATCCCTGTCTATCCCTGTTGTCTATCCCTGTCTATCCCTGTCTATCCCTGTTGTCTATCCCTGTCTATCCCTGTCTATCCCTGTCTATCCCTGTTGTCTATCCCTGTCTATCCCTGTCTATCCCTGTTGTCTATCCCTGTCTATCCCTGTTGTCTATCCCTGTCGTCTATCCCTGTCGTCTATCCCTGTCTATCCCTGTCTATCCCTGTCTATCCCTGTTGTCTATCCCTGTCTATCCCTGTCTATCCCTGTCTATCCCTGTTGTCTATCCCTGTCTATCCCTGTCTATCCCTGTCTATCCCTGTCTATCCCTGTTGTCTATCCCTGTTGTCTATCCCTGTTGTCTATCCCTGTTGTCTATCCCTGTTGTCTATCCCTGTCTATCCCTGTCTATCCCTGTTGTCTATCCCTGTCTATCCCTGTCTATCCCTGTCTAAACCTGTCTATCTTTCCCTGACTGTCGAGGAAGAAGTCAGTTGGCTGGTCCATCTGTACCTATGTTTTCATTCTGTAGATACGTTATATATATGGGCTCCCGAGTGGCGCAGCGGTCTAAGGCACTGCATCTCAGTGCTTGAGGCGTCACTACAGACCCCCTGGTTCGATTCCAGGCTGTATCACAACCGGCCGTGATTGGGAGTCCCATAGATAGGGCGGGGCACAATTGGCCCAGTGTCGTCCGGGTTTGGCCGGTGTAGGCCGTCATTGTAAATAAGAATTTGTTCTTAACTGACTTGCCTAGTTAAATAAAGGTTAAATGATAATAATAAGGTGTTCAGCAGAGCCAAATAGAGCAACATCTTAATCACGGAATATCCCTGGTGTTGTATCACCCAACAACACCACAGGCAAAACTTTGCCAGCTGTTGCTTCGTCTGGATAATAACACTGCTTACACATTTAGCCCAATGCAAAAAAGATTCTACACCAGCCTATCAAAGATCTTAACCTTTTTCTCCACAAACCAATGGCATTTCTTAGGATAGGTCAACTTGGCCACCAGAGGGACGCTTTTAAACCTCCAAATTATAATAATATGCCACTTTAGCAGACGCCTTTATCCAAAGCGACTTACAGTCATGCGTGGATACATTTTTGTGTATGGGTGGTCCCGGGGATCGAACCCACTACCTCGGCGTTACAAGCGCCGTGCTCTACCAGCTGAGCTACAGGGGACCAATTCCAATTCAAGGTTTACTTCTGTTCCCCTTCACTTGGTCTGTCTCAAGTGCAGAGTACCAACATTGCATGATCATCGCATCCTTGACTAGGATACTCATTAACGTTACATTTCTCATATATGACTTAATCTAATGTGTTCTCATGTATGATCAAATCTAATGTGTTCTCATATATGACTTAATCTAAAGTGTTCTCATATATGACTTAATCTAATGTGTTCTCATGTATGATCAAATCTAATGTGTTCTCATATATGACTTAATCTAACGTGTTCTCATGTATGATCAAATCTAACGTGTTCTCATATATGACTTAATCTAATGTGTTCTCATGTATGATCAAATCTAATGTGTTCTCATATATGACTTAATCTAATGTGTTCTCATGTATGATCAAATCTAACGTGTTCTCATATATGACTTAATCTAATGTGTTCTCATGTATGATCAAATCTAATGTGTTCTCATATATGACTTAATCTAATGTGTTCTCATGTATGATCAAATCTAACGTGTTCTCATATATGACTAATCTAATGTGTTCTCATATATGACTAATCTAATGTGTTCTCATATATGACTTAATCTAACGTGTTCTCATGTATGATCAAATCTAACGTGTTCTCATGTATGACTAATCTAATGTGTTCTCATATATGACTTAATCTAACGTGTTCTCATGTATGATCAAATCTAACGTGTTCTCATGAATGACCAAATCTAACGTGTTCTCATGTATGACCAAATCTAACGTGTCCTCATGAATGACCAAATCTAACATGTTCTCATGTATGACCAAATCTAATGTGTTCTCATGTATGATCAAATCTAACGTGTTCTCATATATGACTTAATCTAATGTGTTCTCATGTATGATCAAATCTAACGTGTTCTCATATATGACTTAATCTAACGTGTTCTCATGAATGACCAAATCTAACGTGTTCTCATATATGACTTAATCTAACGTGTTCTCATGAATGACCAAATCTAACGTGTTCTCATGTATGACCAAATCTAACGTGTTCTCATGTATGACTTAATCTAACGTGTTCTCATGTATGATCAAATCTAACGTTTCTGCTCATCTGTTCCACATACATCCATGTGCGTTTACGGAGGAAATATAAAACAGCTCTAGACAACATATACGTTTATCGTACATCGTAAAAAAAAAAGTTGAATAGCCTTATGCAATATAACTACCGTAATCATCACTGCTTTCCTTATGGACTTGTCAAATAGCGTGGTGGAAAAAGTACTCAATTGTCATACTTGAGTATGATACCTTAATAGAAAATGACTCAAGTAAAAGTGAAAGTCACCCAGTAAAATACTACTTGAGTAAAAGTCAAAGTATTTGGTTATAAATATAGTATCAACAGTAAAAGTAAAAGTATAAACCATTTCAAATTCCTTATATTAAGCAAACCAGATGGCAAACATATATATATATATATATTTTTTTTTATTGACAGATAGCCAGGGGCACACTCCAACACTCAGACATAATTTACAGATAGCCAGGGGCACACTCCAACACTCAGACATAATTTACAGATAGCCAGGGGCACACTCCAACACTCAGACATCATTTACAGATAGCCAGGGGCACACTCCAACACTCAGACATCATTTACAGATAGCCAGGGTCACACTCCAACACTCAGACATCATTTACAGATAGCCAGGGTCACACTCCAACACTCAGACATCATTTACAGATAGCCAGGGTCACACTCCAACACTCAGACATAATTTACAGATAGCCAGGGGCACACTCCAACACTCAGACATCATTTACAGATAGCCAGGGACACACTCCAACACTCAGACATCATTTATAGATAGCCAGGGGCACACTCCAACACTCAGACATAATTTACAGATAGCCAGGGGCACACTCCAACACTCAGACATCATTTACAGATAGCCAGGGGCACACTCCAACACTCAGACATCATTTACAGATAGCCAGGGGCACACTCCAACACTCAGACATCATTTACAGATAGCCAGGGGCACACTCCAACACTCAGACATCATTTACAGATAGCCAGGGGCACACTCCAACACTCAGACATCATTTATAGATAGCCAGGGGCACACTCCAACACTCAGACATCATTTACAGATAGCCAGGGGCACACTCCAACACTCAGACATCATTTACAGATAGCCAGGGTCACACTCCAACACTCAGACATCATTTACAGATAGCCAGGGGCACACTCCAACACTCAGACATCATTTACAGATAGCCAGGGGCACACTCCAACACTCAGACATCATTTACAGATAGCCAGGGTCACACTCCAACACTCAGACATCATTTATAGATAGCCAGGGGTACACTCCAACACTCAGACATAATTTACAGATAGCCAGGGGCACACTCCAACACTCAGACATCATTTACAGATAGCCAGGGTCACACTCCAACACTCAGACATCATTTACAGATAGCCAGGGACACACTCCAACACTCAGACATCATTTATAGATAGCCAGGGGCACACTCCAACACTCAGACATAATTTACAGATAGCCAGGGGCACACTCCAACACTCAGACATCATTTACAGATAGCCAGGGTCACACTCCAACACACAGACATCATTTACAGATAGCCAGGGGCACACTCCAACACTCAGACATCATTTACAGATAGCCAGGGTCACACTCCAACACTCAGACATCATTTACAGATAGCCAGGGGCACACTCCAACACTCAGACATCATTTACAGATAGCCAGGGGCACACTCCAACACCCAGACATCATTTACAAATGAAGCGTTTGTGTTTAGTGAGTCAGATGCAGTAGGGATGACCAGGGATGTTCTCTTGATAAGTGTGTGAATTGGACCATTTTCTGGTCGAAATGTAACGAGTACTTTTGGGTGTCAGGGAAAATGTATGGAGTAAAAAGTACATTATTTTCTTTAGGAATGTAGTGAAGTAAAAGTAAAAGTTGGCCAAAATATAAATAGTAAAGTAAAGTACAGATACCCCAAAAAACTACTTAAGTAGTACTTTAAAGTATTTTTACTTAAGTACGTTACACCACTGGTCAAAATAGCTGTCATGTACCGTAACCATCACTGGTCAACACTAAAGCGGTTGACTTGAAAACGGCAGCGCTCATTAACCGTGGGTTCGAGCCTCAAGCATTTTTGTTAACGAAAACACTGTTCACTGCTTGTCTACGCATATGTGATGAAGTGGATGATTTTAATAATGCATATAAAACAATGTAGGCCTACACTTCCTTGTAATATAGCCTATGTAATATATCCATAGTAGTGTGTTTGTCTGCAAGGTTGAAGAAAGAGGTAGCTCCTTATTAAATACATGTTAAATCTTCGTTTTCAAGCTGTTGGCTGTAGGCTACATCTGTTCTCAAAACACTACCACAATACATCTAATTCTACATTTCAAAGGGAGTGGGCGGGGGTGGGGGGGGATACGTGAGATTCAAACCCTTGTCACAATTTGCAACAACGGAAGTAGTCACCCAACACAGAGAGCAATTTGACCAGTCGGTCAAATACACCTGATGTAGTTGCTTTGATTATCAGAATGTGCTGTTGAACTTTCTGTTAAGGACGCTTCAATAAACAAGTGTTGGAACACGTCCAACTACGTCAACGATTTTAATTGGCTGATACAGAATTTGTTACAATAAATAATCACGGGCACCTGGTGAGGTTAGCACAGGGCTAAATCTGCAAGCTAATGAAATGGAAACAGCTCTAATCACGTGCGTAGACGTCAACTCAACCTTCAACTTCTAAAGTATGGCTCCAATGTGTTTACCGTAGCGTGGACAATAGATCATGGTTGTTGTTTTGAAAGCACCTTGAAGATACCTGACTCTGTCAGCAACATTATCAATCCAATTCCTCTGTAGGTGACCCCAGAAGTCCACAGCATGCTAATCTTCCTTCTAACGGAGCCGGGCAGTCTCTATAATGTGGCTACAGCAAGCAAGCGGAGTGATTGGTCGAATGGAGGCTCGCTAGATAGTCAGTGAGGTGTATCTTTATCCTGTAAACGTTTCAGTAGCTCTTTAGAGCACACTGTCCCTTGCCATGTCCCGCAGGCGCACAACGTCCATTCATCCATCCTATAGGTGACCATGTGTCTAAAATGACACCCTACTCCCTAATCACTTTATAGTGCACTACTTTTGACCAAGGCTCTATATAGGGAATAGGGTGGTATTTGGGACACAGGCCAGAAGGTGACCAGGGACAGTGTGACAATACACTAGGACCAGATAGGACCAGGGGCAGTGTGAAAATGCACTAGGACCAGATGGGACCAGGGGCTAGTATGAGGTTAATGTAATCACTGCCTACAGTCCCTCAGACAGACAGACAGCCTGTCTACATCTCTACAGTAACCACATGTCTTGTCCTATTCCTTCCTGTCTACATCTCTACAGTAACCACATGTCTTGTCCTATTCCTTCCTGTCTACATCTCTACAGTAACCACATGTCTTGTCCTATTCCTTCCTGTCTACATCTCTACAGTAACCACATGTCTTGTCCTATTCCTTCCTGTCTACATCTCTACAGTAACCACATGTCTTGTCCTATTCTTTGTCTACATCTCTACAGTAACCACATGTCTTGTCCTATTCCTTCCTGTCTACATCTCTACAGTAACCACATGTCTTGTCCTATTCCTTCCTGTCTACATCTCTACAGTAACCACATGTCTTGTCCTATTCCTTCCTGTCTACATCTCTACAGTAACCACATGTCTTGTCCTATTCCTTCCTGTCTACATCTCTACAGTAACCACATGTCTTGTCCTATTCCTTCCTGTCTACATCTCTACAGTAACCACATGTCTTGTCCTATTCCTTCCTGTCTACATCTCTACAGTAACCACATGTCTTGTCCTATTCCTTCCTGTCTACATCTCTACAGTAACCACATGTCTTGTCCTATTCCTTCCTGTCTACATCTCTACAGTAACCACATGTCTTGTCCTATTCCTTCCTGTCTACATCTCTACAGTAACCACATGTCTTGTCCTATTCCTTCCTGTCTACATCTCTACAGTAACCACATGTCTTGTCCTATTCCTTCCTGTCTACATCTCTACAGTAACCACATGTCTTGTCCTATTCCTTCCTGTCTACATCTCTACAGTAACCACATGTCTTGTCCTATTCCTTCCTGTCTACATCTCTACAGTAACCACATGTCTTGTCCTATTCCTTCCTGTCTACATCTCTACAGTAACCACATGTCTTGTCCTATTCCTTCCTGTCTACATCTCTACAGTAACCACATGTCTTGTCCTATTCCTTCCTGTCTACATCTCTACAGTAAACACCCTCACTTTATTCAGAGACCAAAATTCCACTTTTTACTGGTGACATAGTCTGGCTGGATGTGACTTGTCTCACACACACACACACACACACACACACACACACACACACTTGGTCACTCACACACACACTTGGTCACTCACACACCAGGGGACTCCTGTTAGCTAGCGGTTCTCCTGTTAGGTAGGGGTAACAGGCCCACAAGGTAAAAAATAATCTAGTTGTTTCAACTCATTATTATTAAGTAACAGACATTGTGTCGAGCAGGAAGATTGGAATGCTGTGAACCAAGAGGTTGTGAGTTCAAGTCCCAGGTGAGGACATGTTGAATAATAACTACTGTGTAAATGAAGATGCAAAACATAATCATGTATTTCAACATGTGTCAAATATGTACTGTAAGTTGAAAACATTGTTTGTCAAATTAGGTCAACAGCCTTTTTTAGGTAAAATGCCCAAATAATATTTTCAAGTTGAATGAACATATGAGACAAGTTGAGCAAAAACATAATTCTAAATTGACATCATTTTTGTTGGAGCAAAATTTGGGCCACATTTTTATTTTTTCAGGTAACACTTGGATTGAAAAGTTTAGTTGACAAAAATAAAAAAGGCTGTGGAAACAGTTACTTAATAATAATTAATTGATACAACTAGATTTTTTGTACAGCGTATCTGGACCATTCATTTCTACCTTATGTGTCCCCTCTAAAATATATTTCACACCATCATTCCCCATCTATTCAGTGCTGTCATGTTATTTCGTTAAAATAAAACTTAATGGGGAACCATGAAACGTAACTAAATGAATTTATATTGTGTTTGACATTCAAATTAATATAGGCAGACTGTCTCTGGGCTTTCAGCCAACGTTGGTGCCACAGCTATTTCATCTTCCAGGCCTGTTTCCAATGAGCCATTCATATTTATGAAAGTCCCAATGATTATTTTAATGATATTCCTGTTCCTGATGGCTCTGAGAATTCTTTTTTTCCCACAGAGATTAAACATCAACGCATGTTCCATCAACCGACTATCAACCGAGTGGGCAGCGCGCTTCTTCCCACTGGACAGAGAGCACACAACCAAAGGCGCCCCGCGCGTCAATCCCGCTTCAAACATAGAGAATTGTATCCTTCTGTGAATTCAGATAGAGATGAGAGAACGGATTGTGAGAAACCTTGATTAAAGTGGAAAGTTCTGAGCTATAACATGAGTTCATCATACCTACCATTGGCCTATATGTTTTCTGATTTTGACGGCAATGCATATGGATGGATATGCAGTAGTTTATACTTGGTCTAACGACATGTCTGTAGACAATTAGAATGCGACAAGTGTCACTGGTCAAAACAGTCTGTTTCCTTGTCACACAGACATAAAGGAAGTTGAAGACTCTGCGAGCCGGTGTTGCCAACTTAGCGACTTTGTCGCTATATTTAACGAGTATTCAGACCCCTCTAGCGACACATTTTCAAAAAAAAGCGACTAGCGACGAATCTAGCGACCTTTTCTGGTGTTATTGGAGACTTTTGGAGACTCTGACGTGAAAGCACATATCGTTCTTACTCTTCTCAACGAGCAGCGGGCGCTGCCGTGGGCCCCCCCCCCCCCCGTCCCCCCCCGTCCCCCCACCGTCCCAAAGCACTCACAGGCGGCCCAGTCCTCGCGCAGCAGTCCCTCCCAGCTGCAGTCAGAGCAGAAGATGTTCACCCCTCCGCGTCCAGACTGCAAATTAATGAAAGAAAGTTCATTTGTAGTTCTAAACATTTTTAGGGTGTTTTTTACTCCCTTTCTGTCTCTCCTACAGCGTTATTCCTCTCTCCTACAGCGTTATTCCTCTTCTCCTACAACGTTATTCCTCTCTCCTACAACGTTATTCCTCTCTCCTACAGCGTTATTCCTCTCTCCTACAACGTTATTCCTCTCTCCTACAGCGTTATTCCTCTCTTCTACAGCGTTATTCCTCTCTCCTACAACGTTATTCCTCTCTCCTACAACGTTATTCCTCTCTCCTACAACGTTATTCCTCTCTCCTACAATGTTATCCCTCTCTCCTACAACGTTATTCCTCCTCTCCTAGAGTGTCCGTCACAATTACAATGAGGGAAAAAAGTATTTGATCCCCTGCTGATTTTGTACGTTTGCCCACTGACAAAGAAATTATCTGTCTATCATTTTAGTGGTAGGTTTATTTGAACAGTGAGAGACAAATCAATCCAGAAAAACGCATGTCAAAAATGTTATAAATTGATTTGTATTTTAATGAGGGAAATAAGTATTTGACCCCCTCTCAATCAGAAAGATTTCTGGCTCCCAGGTGTCTTTTATACAGGTAACGAGCTGAGATTAGGAGCACACTCTTAAAGGGAGTGCTCCTAATCTCAGTTTGTTACCTGTATAAAAGACACCTGTCCACAGAAGCAATCAATCAATCAGATTCCAAACTCTCCACCATGGCAAAGACCAAAGAGCTCTCCAAGGCTGTCAGGGTCAAGATTGTAGACCTACACAAGGCTGGAATGGGCTACATGATCATCGCCAAGCAGCTTGGTGAGAAGGTGACAACAGTTGGTGCAATTATTCGCAAATGGAAGAAACACAAAATAACTGTCAATCTCCCTCGGCCTGGGGCTCCATGCAAGATCTCATCTTGTGGAGTTGCAATGATCATGAGAACAGTGAGGAATCAGCCCAGAACTACACGGGAGGATCTTGTCAATGATCTCAAGGCAGCTGGGACCATAGTCACCAAGAAAACATTTGGTAACACACTACGCCGTGAAGGACTGAAATCCTGCAGCGCCCGCAAGGTCCCCCTGCTCAAGAAAGCACATATACAGGCCTGTCTGAAGTTTGCCAATGAACATTTGTAAAGTGGTTGTCCCACTGGCTATAGGGTGAATGCACCAATTTGTGAGTCGCTCTGGATAAGAGCGTCTGCTTAATGACGTAAATGTGCCCTTGAGCAAGGCACTTAACCCTAATTGCTCCTGTAAGTCGCTCTGGATAAGAGCGTCTGCTAAATGACTAAAATGTAAAATGTAAATGTAACATCTGAATGATTCAGAGGAGAACTGGGTGAAAGTGTTGTGGTCAGATGAGACCAAAATCGAGCTCTTTGGCATCAATTCAACTCGCCGTGTTTGGAGGAGGAGGAATGCTGCCTATGACCCCAAGAACACCATCCCCACCGTCAAACATGGAGGTGGAAACATTATGCTTTGGGGGTGTTTTTCTGCTAACGGGACAGGACAACTTCACCGTATCAAAGGGACGATGGACGGGGCCATGTACCGTCAAATCTTGGGTGAGAACCTCCTTCCCTCAGCCAGGGCATTGAAAATGGGTCGTGGATGGGTATTCCAGCATGACAATGACCCAAAACACACAGCCAAGGCAACAAAGGAGTGGCTCAAGAAGAAGCACATTAAGGTCCTGGAGTGGCCCAGCCAGTCTCCAGACCTTAATCCCATAGAAAATCTGTGGAGGGAGCTGAAGGTTCGAATTGCCAAACTTCAGCCTCGAAACCTTAATGACTTGGAGAAGATCTGCAAAGAGGAGTGGGACAAAATCCCTCCTGAGATGTGTGCAAACCTGGTGGCCAACTACAAGAAACGTCTGACCTCTGTGATTGCCAACAAGGGTTTTGCCACCAAGTACTAAGTCATGTTTTGCAGAGGGGTCAAATACTTATTTCCCTCTTTAAAATGCAAATCAATTTATAACATTTTTGACATGCGTTTTTCTGGATTTTTTTGTTGTTATTCTGTCTCTCACTGTTCAAATAAACCTACCATTAAAATGATGGACTGATCATGTCTTTGTCAGTGGGAAAACGTGCAAAATCAGCAGGGGATCAAATACTTTTTTTGCCTCACATGGCCATTTATGCAAATTTGGTGATGACGTCATTTAGCGACTTCTAGCTACTTCTAGGACAGCCAATAGCTACTTTCCTTAATGAGGAGTTGGCAACACTGTCTGCGACTGACGCAACATCCGATGTCTTGGTTACCGGACTGCCACAGCAACCAGACCGAATCCTCCTGGGACTGCCACAGCAACCAGACCGAATCCTCCTGAGACTGCCACAGCAACCAGACCGAATCCTCCTGAGACTGCCACAGCAACCAGACCGAATCCTCCTGAGACTGCCACAGCAACCAGACTGTATCCTCCTGAGACTGCCACAGCAACCAGACTGAATCCTCCTGAGACTGCCACAGCAACCAGACCGAATCCTCCTGAGACTGCCACAGCAACCAGACCGAATCCTCCTGAGACAGGATGATGCCGGAGTTCTACAATTCTCAGATAGAATGACTTACTTTTATTTCTTCACGGTGTGGCCATAAGCTATTTTCTGTAAGCTCGCCATTACCTTGGAAATAATTATGTTGTTTTGAGTTTATTTTCCTGATATAATGAATCAAAAGTAGCTAAAGTTAAGACATTGTCAGTTATGCTCTGGTCATTAATTATTTGAACTGGATAGCCTCTAGCTAACTAGCTAGCAACGAAATTGCTTTTAGTTGCCTGGCTTGCTAGGTTGACATTTACTGAATACATGTTCAAACTGATGGGTTTATTGGTGTTAAAATAGAGAAAGTTTCCTAATTGGAGCCCCGTGCTGCTGATGTCATGCAGAGGCTGTCATTTTGGGTTTATACTTTACATAACGACAATGACAAGTTTGATGTCGCCACGACAATAGAATGTTCATGATGTCGCCACGACAATTGTCTACAGACATGTTGATAGACGTGTAGGTACCGGAGTGCCAAGTCTAGGTCCAAAAGGCTTCTTAACAGCTTCTACCCCAAAGCCATAAGACTCCTGAACAGCTAATCATGGCTACCCGGACTATTTGCACTGCCCCCCCCCCCACCCCATCTTTTTACGCTGCTGCTACTCTGTTAATTATTTATGCATAGTCACTTTAACTCTACCCACATGTACATATTACTTCAACTACCTCAACTAGCCGGTGCCCCCGCACATTGACTCTGCAACGGTACCCCCCTGTATATATAGCCTCCCTACTGTTAATTATTTTACTTCTGCTCTTTTTTTCTCAACACTTTTTTGTTGTTGTTTTATTTTACTTTTTTATTAAAAAATAAATGCACTGTTGGTTAAGGGCTGTAAGTAAGCATTTCACTGTAATGTCTGCACCTGTTGTATTCGGCGCATGTGGCCAATAAAATTTGATTTGATTTGAGGTTGCTGTATGTAGCTCTGTGAATGGATGGATGGGTGGGTGGAAGGATGGATGGATGGATGGATGGATGGATGGATGGATGGATGGATGGATGGATGGATGGATGGATGGATGGATGGATGGATGGATGGATGGATGAATACACTAAGTAAATCATTACGTTTCCACTGTCTTCAAAGAAGCCTTTGCTGTAGATGCCCAGTGATTGTATCAACTGCATCTTGAGTGAAAGCATGGGAATACAAGCAAGAATGTCCTCCCCATTTAGCAAAGGGCACGCATGCAATTATACAGTATGACTATGGTTAATGACTATGGTTAGTGAATATGGTTAGTGAATATGGTTAATGAATATGGTTAATGACTATGGTTAATGAATATGGTTAATGACTATGGTAAATAACTATGGTAAATGACAGTCTCTACATAAGGAAGTCAAGGAGCTATAATCATGGATTAGGGTTGACTGAATAGGCCTATGTAATGGCTGGCTATTAAGAGATGTTATGGTGTTAATTATGCGTAAGTAATTCAGTAGTAATGTGTTAATAATCACTGGCTAATTAGAAACAGATTTGTTAAATTGCCAAGTGAAGGCTACTTGTAAAAGTTGAGGTGAACGATCAAGTCAACATGTTAAATAAGTTTGAATAATTTAAGCTTATTTTAAAACAATTCAGCACACTAAATGGTGGATTAAATATTGTAGCTTGTACCCACAGCATTTACCCACCAACCTATCGTCGGCGACAGCGCATACGATGTCCACGTTTCCAGTTGGATATTCTGTTTTGGCACAGTGAGCTAGAATCAGCTACGTCACTAGAGAAACATAAGAAAGACATGACAAAAATATTCAATATTAACTTACTTGCTGTGACCAGAAACATGTCACTGGCGAAGAGCCACAGGACAGCACAGTTCACCAACACCAGCAGACGAGACATGGCTTGGTGTTTTATTCTTCCCAGATCTATAGATCAAAATGTATAAACGTCCGATGTTCTTCAAGTACCCACTTGTAGGCTACTTAATGCTTGCAATTTATAGCAAATTATGACAACGATTCCTTTAACGAATCATCCCTATTATCCGAAGTGACCGTTGAAACCCTGTTCAGAGCAGGTCAGTTACCTTCATATATGGGACAAAAGAGATCATATTCACAAACATTTTGTCAACATGTCCCGGTATATTAATGTCAACAATAATCCCATATGTATTCGTTAACCATCACACCAATATCAGAGCCTCCTCGCCTCCTCTCCTCTCTCAGACCGCCTTGTCCAAATGAAATCTCATGGCTTTCTGACGCCTTCGATCTTCTCCAAGGATTTATTAAAGAGAGGCTTCTACCAAATCGAACGCTCATGCCATCTTCAAGTGTGATTCTCAATCTCCTATGAGCTCTTCGTGTATCATTGTACAATGCATAGGCTACAGGTAACCTGTGATTGGACAGTGAGGGAATGCGTTGAGACTTTCACCACCTCGGACAGCGCTCCAGCAGCACCATAGGCTACAGACAGCGCCCCGGCAGCAGGAAGCGCGCCTCAACATCTAGTCAGCACTGCTTTCTGATAGTTCATTCAGGTATATCTCTCTCTCTCTCTCTCTCAATTTCAATTTCAATGTAAGGGTTTTATTGGCATGGGAAACGTACGTTAACATTGCCAAAGTAAGTGAAGTAGATTGTAAACAAAAGTGAAATAAACAGTAACAATTAACAGTAACCATTACACTCACAAAAGTTCCAAAGGAATAAAGACATTTCAAAAGTCATATAAAATCAAATCAAATCAAATGTTATTGGCCACATGCGCCAAATACAACAGGTGCAGACATTACAGTGAAATGCTTACTTACAGCTCTTAACCAACAGTGCATTTATTTTTTAATAAAAAAGTAAAATAAAACAACATAAAAGTGTTGAGAAAAAAAGAGCAGAAGTAAAATAAAATAACAGTAGGGAGGCTATATACAGGGGGGTACCGTTGCATAGTCAATGTGCGGGGGCACCGGCTAGTTGAGGTAGTTGAAGTAATATGTACATGTGGGTAGAGTTAAAGTGACTATGCATAAATAATTAACAGAGTAGCAGCAGCATAAAAAGGATGGGGTGGGGGGGCAGTGCAAATAGTCCGGGTAGCCATGATTAGCTGTTCATTATCTATATATACAGTGTTGTAACGATGTGCAAATAGTTAAAGTACAAAAGGGAAAATAAATCAACATAAACATAAATATGGGTTGTATTTACAATGGTGTTTCTTTTTCACCAGAAGGGCAACGGTCACAAACCTTGCTGCTGTGATTGCACAATGTGGTATTTCACCCAATAGATATGGTAGGTTATCAAAATTGGATTTGTTTTCAAATTCTTTATGGGTCTTTGTAATCTAAGGAAACACAGTGCATTGGGAAAGTATTCAGACCCCTTAACTTTTTCCACATGTTGTCACCTTACAGTCTTATTCTAAAATAGATTAAATTGTCCCCCCCCCCCCCCCCCCCCCTCATCAATCTACACACAATACCCCATAATGACAAAGCAAAAACGGGTTTTTGAAATATCACATTTACATAAGTATTCAGACCCTTTACTCAGTACTTTGTTAAAGCACTTTTGACAGCGATTACAGCCTCGAGTCTTCTTGGGTATGATGCTACAAGCTTGGCATACCTCTATTTAGGGAGTTTCTCCCATTCTTCTCTGCAGATCCTCTCAAGCTCTGTCAGGTTGGATGGGGAGTGTCGCTGCACAGCTATTTTCAGGTCTCTCCAGAGATGTTCGATCGGGTTCAAGTCCGGGCTCTGGCTGGGCCACTCAAGGACATTCAGAGACTTGTCCCGAAGCCGAAGTGTGCTTAGGGTCGTTGTCCTGTTGGAAGGTGAACTTTCTCCCCATTCTGAGGTCCTGAGCTCTCTGGAGTAGGTTTTCATCAAGGGTCCCCTGTAGCTCAGTTGGTAGAGTATGGTGCTTGCAACACCAGGGTTGTGGGTTCGTTTCCCACGGGGGGGCCAGTATGAAAATGTATGCACTCACTAAACTGTAAGTCGCTCTGGATAAGAGCGTCTGCTAAATGACTAAAATGTAAAAATGTACTTTACTCCATTCATTTTTCCCTCGATCCTGACACGTCTCCCAGTCCCTGCCGCTGAAAAACATCCCCACATGATGCTGCCACCACCATGCTTCACCATAGGGATGGTGCCAGGTTTCCTCCAGATGTGACGCTTGGCATTCAGGCCAAAGAGTTCAATCTTGGTTTCATCAGACCAGAAAATCTTGTTTCTGAGGGTCTTTAGGTGCCTTTTGGCAAACTCCAAGCGGGCTGTCATGTGCCTTTTACTGAGGAGTGGCTTCCTGTCTGGCCACTCTACCATAAAGGCATGATTGGTGGAGCGCTGAAGAGATGGTTGTCCTTCTGCAAATTTCTCCCATCTCCACAGAGGAACTCTGGAGCTCTGTCAGAGTGACCATCGGGTCCTTGGTCACCTCCCTGACCAAGGCCCTTCTCCCCCGATGGCTCAGTTTGGCCCGGGCGGCCAGCTCTAGGAAGAGTCTTGGTGGTTCCAAACTTCTTCCATTTAAGAATGATAGAGGCCACTGTGTTCTTGGGGACCTTCAATGCTGCAGAAATTTTTTGGTACCCTTCCCCAGCTCTGTGCCTCTGTGCCATAGCAAAGGGTCTGAATAATTATGTAAATAAGGTGTTTCTGTTTTTTTTTTTTTTTTTATACATTTGCAAACATTCTAAAAACCTGTTTTCGCTTTGTCATCATGGGGTATTGTGTATAGATTCATGAGGAAAAAATGAATTTAATAAATTTTAGAATAAGGCTGTAACCTAACAAAATGTGGAAAAAGTCAAGGGGTCTGAATACTTTCCGAATGCACTGTATGTGTCTCTAATATGGTCATACATTTGACAGTAGGTTAGGAAGTGCAGTTCAGTTTCCACCTCATTTTGTGGGCAGTGTGCACATAGCCTGTCTTCTCTTGAGAGCCAGGTCTGCCTACAGGGGCCTTTCTCAATAGCAAGGCTATGCTCACTGAGTCTGTACATAGTCAAAGCTCTCCTTAACGGTGTTCCCGAGTTGCGCAGCGGTCTAAGGCACTGCATCTCAGTGCTAGAGGCGTCACTACAGACCTTGGTTCCATTCCAGGCTGTATCACAATCCGGCCGTGATTGGGAGTCCCATAGGGCGGCGCAACAATTGGCCCAGCGTCATCCGGGTTTGGCCCGGTGTAGGCCGTCACTGTAAATAAGAATTTGTTCTTAACTGACTTGCCTAGTTAAATAAAGGTAATGTCACGTATACTCCCCCTCTGGCCTCTAGGCCACCAGGCTGCTCTTTGTTTACGCATACCTGTCACCATCGTTAAGCGCACCGGCGCCTCATCAGACTCACCCGGACTCCATCACCTTCCTGATTACCTCCCCTATATATGTCACTCCCTTTGGGTTCCTTCCCCATTCTGTAACTCTGTTCCTGTCTGTACGCTACTCTTGTTTTGTTCCATGTTTTATTTATCATTAAATGCACTCTCTGTACTTGCTTTCCGACTCCCAGCGTACACTGTTACAGGTAAAATAACAAATCATTTTGGGTCAGTCACAGTGGTCAGGTGTTCTGCCGCTGTGTACTCTCTGTTAAGGGCCAAATAGTATTCTAGTTTTCACTGTTTTTTTTTGTTGTTAATTCTTTCCAATGTGTCAAGTAATTATCTTTTTGTTTTCTCATGATTTGGTTGGGTGTAATTGTAAAGGCTCTGTGAGGTCTGTTTGTGCTTGTGAACAGAGCCCCAGGACCAGCTTGCTTAGGGGACTCTTCTCCAGGTTCGTCTCTCTGTAGGTGATGGCTTTGTTATGGAAGGTTTGGAATCACTTCTTCTTAGGTGGTTGTAGAATTTAACGGCTAATTTCAGGGTTTTGATAATTAGCGGATATCGGCCTAATTCTGCCCTGCATGCCGTATTTGGTCTCTCTCTCTGCTCCAATTGCATTCTGACGCCACAACCTTGTATCTAGTGTTATGGTACACAGTGATGTCCAATTGGAGCAGGTGTTTAATTCGAGATGATAGTAATTGAAGCTCTATATCGAAAGATTCCAGTGAGTGGCCCGTCTCTTCTTACTGCTAACTCACAGCCAGCAGAAACCGTGTTCACAACAATATGATTTAGCAAGACACTTGTAGCGTAGCGGTAGCCTAAAAATCACCGGGGGTTCTGACTACAGAGCGAACATGGATCCGTGGAAAGTTTTCTACCATCAATATCAGCCACGGAGATGTTAACAGAGCTGTTATTCTGTATGGATGTTGCCATGGTTTCTATGTGCTCAACATCATCAGCCTAGTGTGGAGACGGCCTGAGTCCCAAACAGCACCCTATTCCCTACATAGTGCACTACTTTTCACCAGGGCCCATAGGACCCTATATAGGGAATAGAGTCTAATTCGGGACTCAACATAGAGCTTTTTTGTCCAGCCCAACTATTAAATATGACAGAGTTGCCATGGCAGCTGTCCTGATCCCACATAGTCTATTTGTAGAAATAACCTGACTTCTTTTTGCAGGGTATTGGGGATCTATTGTGGATGACTGCTCTCTATAACACAACCTGTATGCTCTCTACATTGCTTGTGAAGATCTTTTTTTTTTTTTTTTTTTTTTTCCATTGCAGGATCATTATTATTATAATGTTGGGTAAGCTTTAGTAGGCAGTACATGATGACCACTGTCCAGGGAATTGGGGATCTATTGTGAATAAATGCTCCCTTTTCACAGAACCTGTACAGTCCTGTGACTACAGTATTTTATATATCATATATATATATATATATATATATATATATATATATATATATTGTTAAGGTTAATTAAGTTAAGTATTTTTTAGATGTTCTTATTTTCTCAACAATTTCTCGACCAAATTGCTAATTCCAATAGCTGTTAAATAGATGTTCTATTGCAAGTGACAGTGTTTTTACAGTGGAGGACCTGCGGTACGTTGACACGTAGTTATAGCATGATAGTCTTATTATTTCACTGTAGAGAATGTGTCCTCTTAATGGGCTTACCTTAGGGGACATGCTGTCACTATCGGTCTACAGTGAGGGGGAAAAAAGTATTTGATCCCCTGCTGATTTTGTACGTTTGCCCACTGACAAAGAAATGATCAGTCTATCATTTTAATGGTAGGTTTATTTGAACAGTGAGAGACAGAATAACAGCAACAAGATCCAGAAAAACGTATGTCAAAAATGTTATAAATTGATTAGCATTTTGTGTCAAGAAGCAGTGCTGCTTGGCAGGGTCGTGTTTCAGAGGACGCATGGCCCTCGACCTTCGCCTCTCCCGAGTCCGTATGGGAGTTGCAGCGATGGGACAAGACTGTAACTACCAATTGGATATCATGACAAAAGGGGTAAAAAATACAAAAAAAAAGAAGGAAAAAAAAAGCCTTTGTTTAGCCACCCATGGCCCGGGAGAGGAGAGAGAGAGGCAGCCGACGTGCTAGATTAGATCTAGATGCAATCTAAACATGAATTAAATTATATCATGCTGGGCGTCTGTGTGCTGCAGCAGCTGTGTGTGTGTGTGTGTGTGTGTGTGTGTGTGTGTGTGTGTGTGTGTGTGTGTGTGTGTGT
>CM062508.1:2626674-2641674 GCA_031479575.1 Coregonus ussuriensis | reverse complement strand
TAATGATGACCAGGGGAAAGCCAGAATAATGATGACCAGGGGAAAGCCAGAATAATGATGACCAGGGGACAGCCAGAATAATGATGACCAGGGGACAGCCAGAATAATGATGACCAGGGGAAAGCCAGAATAATGATGACCAGGGGAAAGCCAGAATAATGATGACCAGGGGAAAGCCAGAATAATGATGACCAGGGGAAAGCCAGAATAATGATGACCAGGGGAAAGACAGAATAATGATGACCAGGGGAAAGCCAGAATAATGATGACCAGGGGAAAGCCAGAATAATGATGACCAGGGGAAAGCCAGAATAATGATGACCAGGGGAAAGCCAGAATAATGATGACCAGGGGAAAGCCAGAATAATGATGACCAGGGGAAAGCCAGAATAATGATGACCAGGGGAAAGCCAGAATAATGATGAGGTTCGTCCACCATATTGTTTTCACGTGTCACATCTTTCTTTTCCAGTCAGTGAAGGGAAGAAGTCCAGAAGGTAGACAGTGAGGAACAGTCCAACAAACACCATCTAATGGCTTTCTAGGAATCCAGAAGGAAGACAGTGAGGAACAATCAGACAAACACTGTCATCACCAGTAATATAAAGAGAGGAGGTAATCACCAGAGAGAGGTGATCATCACCAGAGAGAGGAGGTCATCACCAGAGAGAGGAGTTCATCGGCAGTAATTTAGAGGGAAGTGGTTATCACCAGTAATATAGAGAGAGGAGGTCATCACCAGAGAGAGGAGTTCATCACCAGAGAGAGGAGTTCATCACCAGAGAGAGGAGGTCATCACCAGAGAGAGGAGGTAATCACCAGAGAGAGGAGGTAATCACCAGAGAGAGGAGGTCATCACCAGAGAGAGGAGTTCATCACCAGAGAGAGGAGGTCATCACCAGAGAGAGGAGTTCATCACCAGAGAGAGGAGGTCATCACCAGAGAGAGGAGTTCATCACCAGAGAGAGGAGGTAATCACCAGAGAGAGGAGGTCATCACCAGAGAGAGGAGTTCATCACCAGAGAGAGGAGTTCATCACCAGAGAGAGGAGTTCATCACCAGAGAGAGGAGTTCATCACCAGAGAGAGGAGTTCATCACCAGAGAGAGGAGGTCATCACCAGAGAGAGGAGTTCATCACCAGAGAGAGGAGGTAATCACCAGAGAGAGGAGTTCATCACCAGAGAGAGGAGGTCATCACCAGAGAGAGGTGATCATCACCAGAGAGAGGAGGTCATCACCAGAGAGAGGAGTTCATCGGCAGTAATTTAGAGGGAAGTGGTTATCACCAGTAATATAGAGAGAGGAGGTCATCACCAGTAATATAGAGAGAGGAGGTCATCACCAGTAATATAGAGAGAGGAGGTAATCACCAGTAATATAGAGAGAGGAGGTCATCACTAGAAAGAGGAGGTCATCAGAAGAGAGAGGAGGCTTTCTCCAGTAATATAGAGAGAGGAGGTAATCACCAGCAATACAGAGAGAGGAGGTCATCACCAGTAATATAGAGAAATGATTTCTTCACCAGTAATATAGAGAGAGGAGGTCATCACCAGTAATATAGAGAGAGGAGGTAATCACCAGTAATATAGAGAGAGGTGATCATCACCAGAGAGAGGAGGTCATCGGCAGTAATTTAGAGGGAAGTGGTTATCACCAGTAATATAGAGAGAGGAGGTCATCACCAGTAATATAGAGAGAGGAGGTCATCACCAGTAATATAGAGAGAGGAGGTAATCACCAGTAATATAGAGAGAGGAGGTCATCACTAGAAAGAGGAGGTCATCAGAAGAGAGAGGAGGCTTTCTCCAGTAATATAGAGAGAGGAGGTAATCACCAGCAATACAGAGAGAGGAGGTCATCACCAGTAATATAGAGAAATGATTTCTTCACCAGTAATATAGAGAGAGGAGGTCATCACCAGTAATATAGAGAAAGAGGAGGTCATCACCAGTAATATAGAGAGTGGAGGTCATCACCAGTAATATAGAGAGAGGATGTCATCACCAGTAATATATAGAGAGGATGTCATCACCAGTAATATAGAGAGAGGATGTCATCACCAGTAATATATAAAGTCATCACCAGAGAGAGATAGTCATCACCAGTAATATATAGAGAGGAGGTCATCACCAGTAATATATAGAGTGGAGGTCATCACCGGTAATATAGAGAGAGGAGGTCATCACCAGCAATATAGAGAAAGAGGAGGTCATCACCAGTAATATATAGAGAGGAGGTCATCACCAGTAATATAGAGAGGGGTGGTCATCACCAGTAATATATAGAGAGGAAGTCATCACCAGTAATATATAGAGGGGAGGTCATCACCAGTAATATATAGAGAGGAGGTCATCACCAGTAAAATAGCGAAAGAGGGGATCATCACCAGTAATATATAGAGAGGAGGTCATCACCAGTAATATAGAGAAAGAGGAGGTCATCACCAGTAATATATAGAGAGGAGGTCATCACCAGTAATATAGAGAGAGGAGATCATCACCAGTTATATAGAGAAAGAGGAGGTCATCACCAGTAATATATAGAGAGGAGGTCATCACCAGTAATATAAAGAGAGGATGTCATCGCCAGAGAGAGGAGGTCATCACCTGTAATATAGAGAGTGGAGGTCATCACCAGTAATATAAAGAGAGGAGGTCATCACCAGAGAGAGGAGGTTATCATCTGTAATATATAGAGAGGGTGTCATATATATAGAGGGGTGGTCATCACCAGTAATATAGAGAGGAGGTCATCACCAGTAATATAGAGAGGAGGTCATCACCAGTAATATAGAGAGAGGAGGTCATCACCAGTAATATAGAGAGGAGGTCATCACCAGTAATATAGAGAGAGGAGGTCATCACCAGTAATATAGAGAGGAGGTCATCACCAGTAATATAGAGAGAGGAGGTCATCACCGGTAATATAGAGAGAGGAGGTCATCACCAGAGAGAGATAGTCATCACCAGTAATATATAGAGAGGAGGTCATCACCAGTAATATATAGAGAGGAGGTCATCACCAGTAATATATAGAGTGGAGGTCATCACCGGTAATATAGAGAGAGGAGGTCATCAGCAGTAATATAGAGAGGAGGTCATCAGCAGTAATATAGAGAGAGGAGGTCATCACCAGTAATATAGAGAGGAGGTCATCACCAGTAATATAGAGAGGAGATCATCACCAGTAATATAGAGAGAGGAGGTCATCACCAGTAATATAGAGAGAGGAGGTTATCACCAGTAATATATAGAGAGGAGGTCATCACCAGTAATATAGAGAGAGGAGGTCATCACCAGTAATATATAGAGAGGAGGTCATCACCAGTAATATAGAGAGAGGAGGTCATCAGCAGTAATATAGAGAGGAGGTCATCAGCAGTAATATAGAGAGAGGAGGTCATCAGCAGTAATATAGAGAGAGGAGGTCATCAGCAGTAATAGAGAGAGAGGAGGTCATCAGCAGTAATATAGAGAGGAGGTCATCAGCAGTAATATAGAGAGAGGAGGTCATCAGCAGTAATATAGAGAGGAGGTCATCAGCAGTAATATAGAGAGAGGAGGTCATCAGCAGTAATATAGAGAGGAGGTCATCAGCAGTACTATAGAGAGAGGAGGTCATCAGCAGTAATATAGAGAGAGGAGGTCATCAGCAGTAATATAGAGAGAGGAGGTCATCAGCAGTAATATAGAGAGAGGAGGTCATCAGCAGTAATATAGAGAGAGGAGGTCATCACCAGTAATATAGAGAGAGGAGGTCATCAGCAGTAATAGAGAGAGAGGAGGTCATCAGCAGTAATATAGAGAGAGGAGGTCATCACCAGTAATATAGAGAGAGGAGGTCATCAGCAGTAATATAGAGAGAGTAGGTCATCAGCAGTAATATAGAGATAGGAGGTCATCAGCAGTAATATAGAGAGGAGGTCATCAGCAGTAATATAGAGAGAGGCGGTGACATCTTTCTTCTTAGCGCTTCCTGGTACTGTAATTAAAACACAGTTAAATGTTGCCTTTTAGGACTTCTTCTCTCTGTCAAGGTAAGGCGCAGTCCAAATTCCAGCACCATGCATCACCTACCTAATGGTACACTAATGTTGTTGGAAAGACTGGTCTTCGGCTTCTGTCGTTATGGAAGGGAAGTTGTGGATCAAAATAACCTTCCCTAGTAAGGGGTTGAAAATAGCTGCTTAAAAACCTGTCAAAGGCAGGCAGGGTTTTAAGAGCGCTCTGTGTGCTGCAAGCACTTTCATAGAGAAAACCTTACAGTCAGCCATAGACTCCAGGATGTACAACAACAATGATCTGAGGTGGTCTCCTTGAGCATCATATGTTGAAATCAAAATCCATATCAAGCAATGGAAACATTTACACTCAACACATTTCATCCAGTATCAACATTGGATTTTACTGGTTGATGTTATGTTTTTGTAACTGAATTTTTTATGGTCATCATTAATTTAATGATATCAATGCTATCATGGACAAAAACTGTTTTGTGAAAATCTTATTGACTACAGCAAACAGGGGCATGATAAATGGAAAATCAATCAACCTCCATTTATTCATATCTGCAGTGGCATCCATCAGGGCTACCCGAGTGGCGCAGCGGTCTAAGGCACTGCATCTCACTGCTTGAGGCGTCACTACAGACCGAGTGGCGCAGCGGTCTAAGGCACTGCATCTCACTGCTTGAGGCGTCACTACAGACTGAGTGGCGCAGCGGTCTAAGGCACTGCATCTCACTGCTTGAGGCGTCACTACAGACACCCTTGTTCGATTCCAAGCTGTATCACAACCGGCCGTGATTGGGAGTCCCATAGGGTGGCGCAACAATTGGCCCAGCGTCGTCCGGGTTTGGTCCGGTGTAGGCCGTCATTGTAAATAAGAATTTGTTCTTAACTGACTTGCCTGGTAAAATAAATAGAAATGAAATGACCAACTGACTGTGTCATTGGAAATCCTCTTACTGTTTTTTTTCATACTGGCCCCCCTGACTAGCTGACTGACTTGCCTAGTTAAATAAAGGGGTGTACAGTGACAGAGATCCCCCAGCCATCAGGACCCATTATTATCTAGTTAGAAGGCCAACCTTGCCTCCACACATTCACTTTCTGTCTGTCCACTTCTCTCCTATCCATCACACTAGAGAGGAAAGGGAATTGAAACTGTATTTATCACAAATTGTGATGTTATGTCTTATTATGGGCTGCTGTGAGCTGTTGATTGGTTTGGTGATTGGTTGATTGATTTGGTGATTGGTTGATTGGTTTGGTGATTGGTTGAGTGGTTTGGTGATTGGTTGAGTGGTTGAGTGGTTTGGTGATTGGTTGATTGGTTTGGTGATTGGTTGATTGGTTTGGTGATTGGTTGATTGGTTTGGTGATTGGTTGAGTGGTTTGGTGATTGGTTGATTGGTTTGGTGATTGGTTGAGTGGTTTGGTGATTGGTTGATTGGTTTGGTGATTGGTTTGGTGATTGGTTGAGTGGTTTGGTGATTGGTTGATTGGTTTGGTGATTGGTTGAGTGGTTTGGTGATTGGTTGATTGGTTTGGTGATTGTGTCCCAATATCTTCTGCTTCATGAGAAGGCCTAATAATGGGTAAAATAATCTGAAATGTTAAACATTTTAAATTGCTTTCACATATCCAAGTCTTTTCAATTAGGGGTTATCAAAAGGAGATGAGGCAAGGAAATGATGTAAGGAAAGGAACACTATTTGACAATATTGGGACACAGCCAATGAATCGATAAAGCCTTGGCCGCTACTTTAACTTCCCTCTTTTGAATACCTTTTTTTGTTGTTTTATCGTTTTTGACTTCCACCCAGGGAAGTTTCAAATTAAGTGACTCTAATCTTGTAAAATGTTTCTCTGGCAGACATTCAGCGGCCAAATGTCACCCTATTCCCTACATAGTGCACTACTTTTGACCAGGGCTCTATGGGCTTCTGTTCAAATGTAGTGCACTATATAGGGAATGGGGTGCCATTTGGGAAACATTCAGAGCATCCCAACGATCCGGGCCTGTGGTTTACAGAGTAGAGAAACTAAGGCACAAAGGAAAACCCATAATATGATAATAAAACTGAGTTTTCTCTAAAATGCAAAAAGGCCATTAGAAGAAACCACCGTACGTCTGACTCGTAATGAAGACATGGTAGAGTAATTTATCAACACTGCCTGCATCCCAAATGGCAACCTATTCCCTGCATAGTGCACTACTGTTGACCAGAGAATGGCACCCTATTCCCTATATAGTGCACTACTGTTGACCAGAGAATGGCACCCTATTCCCTATATAGTGCACTACTGTTGACCAGGGCCCTGTTTAAACATCATGCACTATATACTGTAGGCAATAGAGTGCCGTTTGGGTTCGCAGCCTGATATTTGTCAAGGTCACATGGGGGGGGGGGTAGAGATAATTAGCACCTCTCTGTCTGTATTCAGCGTGAAGATTACAGGCAAAAACGACATCAAAACATTGATCAAACAGTCTACTAGAAGGATTGCAGTACTAATGGAATCTTGCATCATCTCACTCAGTTTGACCTATACCACGATCACTTTCAGATACTCGTTCCCCCCCTAATATGAAATATTATGACCAATATACAGTTTTTTTTTTATGCAAATAGATGCAGCCCACTTTTCACATTTGAGATCCTTCTGGTGATACTTGATACTACTCATCCATATACGGTAGGTAACCCTATCCCAGGCTCACCCTTCCTAAGTACCTAAATCTCTGTCCCTCATTGCACACCACCCCTGCTCTTCTACCCTCTTCACTTCTTGACATATGCTAAGCGGGATCCTTGGGACATCCCTATCCTAAATACTAACTAACCCTAACCCCTACACTTACCTTAACTATAACCCTTACCTAAGCCCCTATCCTAACCCCTACCCTTACCCTAACCGCTAACCCTTACGTTAACCGTTACATTTTTTTAAAAACTTCAATGGGGTGACGTCAGAGTTGGACATCCCAAGGATCCCTCTTAGACATTTCCTTCACTTCTCTCTCAATACAATTTCCTACAGCGCAGTTCCCCCTGAGAGCCAGTCAGCCATTGTGTGACACTGACCTCTGCAGGATTCAGGAAGATTCTAAAAAGAAAAATATTCATGTTTGAAAGGTTATTTCTTAAAAGTTTCTAAATTGACATATGGAATTGTTTTAAGATGGTCATTCTAAGGATCATTTATTTGATTCAGAATTTTAGAACCCCTTTAGGTATCAAAAACAAATATTACAAAATGATTTGATAAAATATTGAATTTGGCCTTTACTACTACAGCCCAGAGAAATGCATTATGAGTTTAAAGACAATACGCTACAAGATTATGCACTAGGGGCTCGATTCAATCAGTATCGTGGAAGTTCAGCACTATAGTGCGATTGAAATTTAAAAAGGCAATGTTCGCGCATTCGCGGAGACTGCATTCACGGTAAACGCTGCATACAGTATGTCTGCTCAATCAGAAACAACCTTTACATTTCAATCGTGGTAGAACTCTAAACTTCCGCGATACGGATTGAGCCCTAAATCATATGATTCAGATTGTGCACAATATGCTCCTCCTTCCTAAACAATCTAAAAGGTATGCAGACGTGAAATGCAATTACTCAGACGAAGAAGTCCATCATATGATAAAGTGAGTCGTACCACTGGTCGAAGCCTCTCTAGAATGTATCATACATTCTCAAAGAAAAGTATTTTCCTCATCCGCCTGTAATCTTTCCAATAGGATTATTCTTGTAGTATTTTTGCAGATAAATGATGAAACATTAGGCTGATTGTCCCTCGCCTGGTGTAGGTATAGCAAAGACATATGACACAAACATGATGAAGCATATTCTGACATGTATTGTTGTCCAAAGTTGCTGTTCAGTCCTTTTTTAATGAATGGGATGAAGTGACCGTTAATAAATGTAATGGTGGAATGCACTCAACATAATCAACCATTAGCCTTGTAGGAAGGTACGGAGTTATTGTGATTGGTTGGTTACTTGGATATGATGTGTTTGTCATTTTCTCTCTCTCTCTCTCTCTCTCTCTCTCTCTCTCTCCTTACTCAGAAAACAGGCTTCTGGCAAACAGTCGTGGCAAATCTTCAGCCAGTTTGCCGCATGCTTATATTTTTACATGCAAATTGGTTTTGTGGCAAACTGTTGTGGCAAATTTGCGGCGACTTGTGAACTTCTGGCAGTCAATGCTGGAAAACTTGTGGCAAACATTTTACTGTTTGCTAAAAATTCACTGCAAACTCATGATGAATATGCAAATTAGATACGTTTTTGTTGTTGTAATAATATTCCATTTAGCAGATGCTTTTATCCAAAGCGACTTACAGTCATGTGTGCACACATTTTTACGTATGGGTGGTCCCGGGGATCGAACCCACTACCCTGGCATTACAAGCGCCATGCTCTACCAATTGAGCTAGAGAGGACCACCCAAATGTTGTGTATTAACAACATTTAAATGACGTATCTACTTAAACCAAATCACATATAACTTTAAATTAACTTTATTCTCACAGAAAAAACTAAACAAAACATACTAAATATACTAAATTTACAAAAAAATATTTATTCAATGTCTTACCAGATAACAATAAATCCAATACAACTTGAAATCATCAGCATGCTAATGAAGAAAAGGGCAAAGACGAAATATTTCCCAAATAAATTGTTAATTTAATATTTTTATGTAGATACAATGGCAGCTTCATTAAATATTACCCGCAAAACACCAGTCTCAACATCAACAGTGAAGAGGCGACTCCGGGATGCTTACCTTCTAGGCAGCATCCCGGAGTCGCCTCTTCACTGTTGACGTTGAGACTGGTGTTTTGTGGGTACTATTTAATGAAGCTGCCAGTTGAGGACCTGTGAGGCATCTGTTTCTCAAACTAGACACTCTATTGTATTTGTCCTCTTGCTCAGTTGTGCACCGGGGCCTCCCACTCCTCTTTCTATTCTGGTTAGAGCCAGTTTGCGCTGTTCTGTGAAGGGAGTAGTACACAGCGTTGTACAAGATGTTCAGTTTCTTGGCAATTTCTCGCATAGAGTAGCCTTCATTTCACAGAACAAGAATAGACTGACGAGTTTCAGAAGAAAGTTATTTGTTTCTGGCCATTTTGAGCCTGTAATCGAACCCACAATTGCTGATGCTCCAGTTACTCAGCTAGTCTCAAGAAGGCCAGTTGTATGTCTGTACGCCTATGTAGATATTCCATTACAAATCATTGTTAATGGAATATCTACATAGGCGTACAGAGGCCCATTATCAGCAACCATCAGTCCTGTGTTCCAATGGCACGTTGTGTTTGCTAATCCAAGTTTATCGTTTTAAAAGGCTAATTGATCATTAGAAAACCCTTTTGCAATTATGTTCGCACAGCTGAAAACTGTTGTGCTGATTAAAGAAGCAATAAAACTGGCCTTCTTGAGACTAGTTGAGTATCTGAAGCATCAGCAATTGTGGGTTCGATTACAGGCTCAAAATGGCCAGAAACAAATAACTTTCTTCTGAAACTCATCAGTCTATTCTTGTTCTGAGAAATGAAGGCTATTAGATATGTAGATATTCCATTAACAATCAGCCGTTTCCAGCTACAATAGCTATTTACAACATTAACAATGTCTACACTGTAGTTCTGATCAAGTTGATGTTATTTTTAATGTACCAAAAAATTGCTTTTCTTTCGAAAACAAGGACATTTCTAAGTGACCCCAAACTTTTGAACGGTAGTGTATGTCTGACCAAATCTGCCCTACTGCCTCTCAAGACCACGATGGAGGACTCCATCTTTTTTTTATGGAATCCCAATAGTTTCTCATTTTAAATATTTAGGAATCAATATATTTACTTCTTTAGATAAAACCATTGCCAAAAACTTCAACAGAACTTTCAAATCAATTCAATTAGATCTTAGTAGATGGACTAACATCCCAGCCGCACTGCCGGCAGAATGTATATTGTTAAAATACATTTATTGTGAGCTCAATGCTTGATATGTCTCCCCCTTCCGGCTATTGGGATAAAATTCACCGTGTGTTTTCAAAATATTAAATTAACACATTAACAAAGAGGGAAAGACGCTGGAGGGCTATCCATACCAAACTTCAAATTGTATTTCCAAGCACTAGCATTTCACCCAATTATATAAATTGCTTTAGACGGGACTCTTCCGCTTCCTGGCTGAGAACAGAGAGAGATATGACGGCTCCCATTACCCAGGAGGAAGTGGGGTTCATTGAACTCCTAAACTACGCTTTGGCCCTACTATTGCACAAGCAATTTATTTTTTGGAGCAAAATTGAAAAACGATGCAAATAGAAAATGAAATGGCACGTCCCAAACTCCAGTGTTTAACAACAATGCCTTGCGACTGGTAGGAAGGCCTTTCACATCACCCCAATGGTCCAAATGTGGTATCCGTACCCATGGCGATATCACGGATAGTAATGGTTTGAGGACATTCCAAGATCTGAAATAAGTATTTATATTTTACCAGGTAACTCTTTATTTCTTTATCTACAATTTAGGTCAGCTATGCTGGTCTATGAAGTTCCATGAGAAACCCAGCTGTCCAACCATCCAATGAATGAATTTGTAAACAGATCATCTGGTCACCCGAAAGGACTAATCTCTTTAACATACAGTATAAACAACTATTGGAAAGCTCATTCTCTGAGCTAGCCATTAAAAAGGCATGGTCCACAGATCTAAATGTAACTGAATCATCCTTTAACTGGACCGGAATATAGAAAAAATATGACCTTGGCATCCTGTAATCTGAACCATCAATTTATTCTGAAAAATATGACAAAATAAGTAAATAGTTGGTCACAAAAACACAAAAACATGACATTGCTACCAGGCATCAATTAGCTAACACAATTTTAAAGTTTGTTAGGAAGTGTGATTCATCAGTTAGACACTGGTCAGACAACTTCAGTAGGTAGCTAGAGAGCTTCGTTTCCATTTTACAACATATCTATCTTCTTCCCCCTGACTGGTCGTCAACGGTTTCTGGTCTTGGAACTCGTGTTCACGAGAAACAGTGCCTGGAAAACTGTTTGCCTCTAGTGGCAATAAATATTGTTGACACAGGTTTGCCACAGAATCAAATAGAATCTAGAGAGTACTGTTTGCCAGAAGAAAAAAATCTATGGCGAACTGTTCGCCACTAAAGCCTCTTATCGACGGCTAGTGGTATGACGGGAACGTTGAGTCACACTTCCTGTTTCCTGTTCAAGCTGACCACTCAGGAAGCAGCTCAGGAAGCTGTAGGATCTGTCGTCTGGGTGGTGGAGCCAATCACCTGTCTTATCTCTTAGCTCCACAACCATTCCCTGGTTACTTCCTAAATGCCACCTTATTCTCTATGTAGTTCACTGCTAACCAATAGGGCTTTTGGTCAAAAGTAGTGCACTAAATAGCCAATCCTCAGCTGTCTTATCTCTGTTACACAACTGTACCCTATTATATGATCAGAATTTAAAATGGACTGGACTCCAGGGTGTTTGGAAGAATATCATTGGGGGCATTTGTAAACCTGGGTCAAATATACAGAACACACCATTTCTGCAGACTGTATTCAATAAATAGAATGGCTGTTACTCTGACTATACCCCCTCTAGTGGTGCAAGAACACTCTGCAAATACAATAATCAGTGATTCTGGGTGGTGACTTCCTGGTTGTCAGTTTCTAGTTACTGTTGATATTTATAGACCTAGCTACTAGCTATCTATTATCCCACAGTACCAGCAAATCAATCAGCAAATCAATCAGCAAATCAATCAGCAAATCAATCAGAAAATCAATGCTGCGACTACAGAAAGTCATGTTACTACCTATGGCCTACTGTATGTTGCATGGCTCTCAACATTCACTGGAAGCGGCTTAAATTATGAATCTTTATTAGTAAAAGCTGTCTTCAGACAGTATATTTTATACTTCAGGGGAAAGTTCTTACAAAAGAAGTCCAGAAATAACGAGGTCCATCTCAACTGTCTGCGTACCACCACCATTCCACCACCTCTCAGGATCTGCCTTTACTGGTCCTACATGTCCACTAATCTCTCCAGAAGTCAATGTGTTCGTCCGTCCGTCCGTCCGTCCGTCCGTCCGTCCGTCCGTCCGTCCGTCCGTCCGTCTGTCTGTCTGCCTGTCTGCCTGCCTGCCTGCCTGCCTGCCTGCCTGCCTGCCTGCCTGCCTGCCTGCCTGCCTGCCTGCCTGCCTGTCTGTCTGTCATATTACAGTTCATGGCTCGACACGAACCAATAACGACAAGGAAAGATGTCAAATTCTGCAGTGGGATGCATAGGGGCAGATATACCACATGACCAGAAAAGTGGACACCTGCTCATCGAACATCTCATTCCAAAATCATGGGCATTAATATGGAGTTGGTCTCCCCTTTGCTGCTATAACAGCCTCCACTCTTCTGGGAAGGCTTTCCACTAGATGATGGAACATTGCTGCGGGGACTTGCTTCCATTCAGCCACAAGAGCATTAGTGAGGACGGGCACTGATGTTGGGCGATTAGGCCTGGCTCGCAGTCGGCGCTCCAATTCATCCCAAAGGTGATCGATGGGGTTGAGGTCAGGGCTCTGTGCAGGCCAGTCAAGTTCTTCCACACCGATCTCGACAAACCATTTCTGTATGGACCTTGCTTTGTGCACGGGGCATTGTCATGCTGAAACAGGAAAGTTCCTTCCCCAAACTGTTGGAAGCACAGAATAATCTAGAATGTCATTGTATGCTGTAGCGTTAAGATTCTCCTTCACTGGAACTAAGGGGCCTAGCCCGAACCATGAAAAACAGCCCCAGACCATTATTCCACCAAACTTTACAGTTGGCACTATGCATTGGGGCAGGTAGCATTCTCCTGGCATCCACTAGACCCAGATTTGTCAGTCGGACTGCCAGATGGTGAAGCGTGATTCATCACTACAGAGAACGTGTTTCCAGTGCTCCAGAGTCCAATGGCTGCGAGCCTTCCAGCACTCCAGCAGATGCTTGGCATTGAGCATGGTGATCTTAGGCTTGTGTGCGGCTGCTCGGCCATGGAAACCAATTTCATGAAGCTCCCGGCGAATAGTTGTTGTGCTGACATTGCTTCCAGAGGCAGTTTGGAACTCTGTAGTGAGTGTTTCAACCGAGGGCAGTCCCGTTCTATGAGCTTGTGTGGCCTACCACTTCGCAGCTGAGCTGTTGTTGCTCTTAGAGGTTTCCACTTCACAATAACAGCACTTACAGTTGACCGGGGCAGCTCTAGCAGGGCAGAATTTTGACGAACTGACTTATTGGAAAGGTGGCATCCTATGACGGTGCCACGTTGAAAGTCACTGAGCTCTTCAGTAAGGCCATTCTACTGCCAATGTTTGTCTACTGAGATTTCATGGCTGTGTGCTCGATTTTATACACATGTCAGCAATGGGTGTGGCTGAAATAGCCAAATCCATTAATTTGAAGGGGCATCCACATTTAGTATATACTAAACTCAGCAAAAAAAGAAACATCCTCTCAATGTCAACTGCGTTTATTTTCAGCAAACTTAACATGTGTAAATATTTGTATGAACATAACAAGATTCAACAACTGAGACATAAACTGAACAAGTTTCACAGACATGTGACTAGTAGAAATTGAATAATGTGTCCCTGAACAAAGGGGGGGTCAAAATCAAAAGTAACAGTCAGTATCTGTTGTGGCCACCAGCTGCATTAAGTACTGCAGTGCATCTCCTCCTCATGGACTGCACCAGATTTGCCAGTTCTTGCTGTGAGATGTTACCCCACTCTTCCACCAAGGCACCTGCAAGTTCCCAGACATTTCTGGGGGGAATGGCCCTAGCCCTCACCCTCCGATCCAACAGGTCCCAGACGTGCTCAATGGGATTGAGATCCGGGCTCTTTGCTGGCCATGGCAGAACACTGACATTCCTGTCTTGCAGGAAATCATGCACAGAACAAGCAGTATGGCTGGTGGCATTGTCATGCTGGAGGGTCATATCAGGATGAGCTTGCAGGAAGGGTACCACATGAGGGAGGAGGATGTCTTCCCTGTAGCGCACAGCGTTGAGATTGCCTGCAATGACAACAAGCTCAGTCCGATGTTGCTGTGACACACCGCCCCAGACCATGACGGACCCTCCACCTCCCAATCGATCCCGCTCCAGAGAACAGGCCTCGGTATAACGCTCATTCCTTCGACAATAAACGCGAATCCGACCATCACCCCTGGTGAGACAAAAACCGCGACTCGTCAGTGAAGAGCACTTTTTGCCAGTCCTGTCTGGTCCAGCGACGGTGTGTTTGTGCCCATAGGTGACATTGTTGCCAGTGATGTCTGGTGAGGACCTGCCTTACAACAGGCCTACAAGCCCTCAGTCCAGCCTCTCTCAACCTATTGCGGACTGTCTGAGCACTGATGGAGGGATTGTGCGTTCCTGGTGTAACTCGGACAGTTGTTGTTGCCATCCTATACCTGTCCCGCAGGTGTGATGTTCGGATGTACCGATCCTGTGCAGGTGTTGTTACACATGGTCTGCCACTGTGAGGATGATCAGCTGTCCAACCTAAGGCACGTTCACACAGATGAGCAGGGACCCTTGGCATCTTTCTTTTGGTGTTTTTCAGAGTCAGTAGAAAGGCCTCTTTAGTGTCCTAAGTTTTCATAACTGTGACCTTAATTGCCTACCGTCTGTAAGCTGTTAGTGTCTTGACGACTGTTCCACAGGTGCATGTTCATTAATTGTTTATGGTTCATTGAACAGGCATGGGAAACATTGTTTAAACCCTTTACAATGAAGATCTGTGAAGTTATTTGGATTTTTACAAATTATCTTTGAAAGATAGGGTCCTGAAAAAGGGACGTTTCTTTTTTTGCTGAGTTTATATATGTATATATATATATATACACTGCTCAAAAAAATAAAGGGAACACTTAAACAACACAATGTAACTCCAAGTCAAT
>CM062508.1:2476674-2616674 GCA_031479575.1 Coregonus ussuriensis | reverse complement strand
TATACTGCATCCCAAACGGCACCCTATACTCTATCCCAAACGGCACCCTATACTCTATCCCAAACGGCACCCTATACTCTATCCCAAACGGCACCCTATACTCTATCCCAAACGGCACCCTATACTCTATCCCAAACGGCACCCTATACTGCATCCCAAACGGCACCCTATGCCCTATATAGTGCACTACTTTTTACCAGAGCCCTATATAGAATATGGTGCAATTTGGGACGTAGCCAATGTCTGGGGACCTTTGGGTGATGTCATCTGTTTTTCATCCCTCCACCTCAGTGACACCAATGACTCATCCCCTCAGGCAGGGACCAATGGGATCGCTCAGAGAGAGGCACATCCATCAGCGTTGTCCAATGGGGCGCCTCGCCTGTGACTGTGGTAGGTCTAGAAGGAAGTCTAGAAGGACAAAAAGCTTCACTACACTCATTTCAAGTGTCAAGTTTTATTAGTCACATGGACAGGATACACATGGTATACACTGTTCAACGAAATGCTTACTGCAGGTTCCTTCTGGACAATGCAGATGGTCAGTCCAGTTCAGAGGACCCGGGGTGGCTTGGCCAAATTTCTTCAGCCGACTTAGGAAGCAGAGTCACTGTTGCTCCCTCTTGACAAGAGTGGTGGTGTTGTTGGTCCCATGTCAAGTCCTTGGTGATGTGGACGCTGAGGAACTTAAAACGGCTGACTCTCTACTACAGTCCTGTTGATGTGGATCGGGGCATGTTCCCTCCTCTGCTTCCTGAAGTCAACAATCAACTCTTTAGTTTTGCTGACGTTGAGGGAGTGGTTGTTGTTATGACAGCACAATGCCAGTTCACTTACCTCCTCCCTATAGGCTGACTCGTCGTTGTTGGTTACCAGGCCTACAACCGTGGTGTTGTCAGCAAACTTGATGATGAAGTTCGCAGTGCTAGCTGTGCCACTAGAGATCCTGGTTCGAATCCAGGCTCTGTCGTAGCCGGCTGCGACCGGGAGACCCATGGGGCGGCGCACAATTGGCCCAGCGTCGTCCAGGGTATGGGTAGGGGAAGGAATGGCCGGCAGGGATGTATTTCAGTTGGTAGAGCATGGCGTTTGCAACGCCAGGGTTGTGGGTTCGATTCTCACGGGGGGCCAGTATGAAAAAAAATATATATATACATAAAATAATGTATGCACTCACTAACTGTAAGTCGCTCTGGATAAGAGCGTCTGCTAAATGACGTAAAATGTAAATGTAATGGAGTTGGTGTCGTGCAAAGCCACGCAGTCATGGGTGAACAGGGAGTACAGCAGAGGACTGAGGACACAACCCTGGGGGGCCCCTGAGTTAAGAGTCAGTGTGGAGGAGGTGTCGTTGCCAATCCTCACAGCCTGTGGTCTGCCCGTCAGGAAGTCCAGGATCCAGTTTCGGAGGGTGGTGTCCAGACCCAGGGGCTCTGAGCTTGGTGTCGAGCTTGGAGGGAAAAATAGTGTTGAATGCTGAACTGTAGTCAATGAACAGCATTCTGTGAATAGCAATGGAAATGGCATGTTACGTGGATCTGTTGGAGAGGTTGGTAAATTGGAGTGGGTCCGGTGTGCCAGGCATGCTGGCCCTGATGTGGGCCTTGACCAGCCTCTCAAAGCACTTCATGATGACTGGGGTGAATGCAACGGGGGAATAGTGATTTGGGCACGTCACCTTGTTTTTCTTGGGCACTGAGACGATGGTGGTCTCCTATAAGCAGGTCGGGACTGCCTGGGACAGGTATTGTACACACCCCATAATGACAAAGTGAAAACAGGTTTTTAGAAATTCTTGCACATTTATTAAAAATAAAAAACTGAAATACCTTATTTACATAATTATTCAGACCTTTTGCTATGAGTCTCGAAATTGAGCTCAGGTTCTTCCTGTTTCCACTGATTGTCCTTGAGATGTTTCTACAACTTGATTGGAGTCCACCTGTGGTAAATTCAATTGATTGGACATGATTTGGAAAGGCACACACCTGTCTATATAAGGTCCCACAGTTGACAGTGCATGTCAGAGCAACAACCAAGCCATGAGGTCGAAGGAATTGTCCGTAGAGCTCCGAGACAGGATTGTGTCGAGGCACAGATCTGGGGAAGGGTACCAGAAAATGTATGCAGCATTGAAGTTCTCCAAGAACACAGTGGCCTCCATCATTCCTAAATGGAAGAAGTTTAGAACCAACAAGACTCTTCCTAGAGCTGGCCGCACGGCCAAACTGAGCAATCGGAGGAGAAGGACCTTGGTCAGGGAGGTGACATTTATTGTGTCATCAATCAATCAATTTTATTTTATATAGCCCTTCATACATTAGCTAATATCTCGAAGTGCTGTACAGACACCCAGCCTAAAACCCCAAACAGCTAGTAATGCAGGTGTAGAAGCACGGTGGCTAGGAAAAACTCCCTAGAAAGGCCAAAACCTAGGAAGAAACCTAGAGAGGAACCAGGCTATGAGGGGTGGCCAGTCCTCTTCTGGCTGTGCCGGGTGGAGATTATAACAGAACCATGCCAAGATGTTCAAAAATGTTCATAAGTGACAAGCATGGTCAAATAATAATCAGGAATAAATCTCAGTTGGCTTTTCATAGCCGATCATTAAGAGTTGAAAACAGCAGGTCTGGGACAGGTAGGGGTTCCATAACCGCAGGCAGAACAGTTAAAACTGGAATAGCAGCAAGGCCAGGCGGACTGGGGACAGCAAGGAGTCACCACGGCCGGTGGTCCCGACGTATGGTCCTAGGGCTCAGGTCTCTCAGTTGGCTTTTCATAGCCGATCATTAAGAGTTGAAAACAGCAGGTCTGGGACAGGTAGGGGTTTCGTAACCGCAGGCAGAACAGTTGAAACTGGAATAGCAGCAAGGCCAGGCGGACTGGGGACAGCAAGGTGTCAGCATGCCCGGTAGTCCTGACGTATGGTCCTAGGGCTCAGGTTCTCAGAGAGAAAGAGAGAACGAGAGAAGTAGAGAGAGCATACTTAAATTCACACAGGACACTGGATAAGACAGGAGAAGTACTCCAGGTATAACCAACTAACCCCAGCCCCCCGACACATAAACTACTGCAGCATAAATACTGGAGGCTGAGACAGGAGCGGTCCGGAGACACTGTGGCCCCATCCGAAGACTCCTGGGCCAGACTACACTCAATCATATGACCTACTGAAGAGATAAGTCTTCAGTAAAGACTTAAAGGTTGAGACCGAGTCTGCGTCTCTCACATGGGTAGGCAAACTGTTCCATAAAAATGGAGATCTATAGGAGAAAGCCCTGCCTCCCGCTGTTTGCTTAGAAATTCTAGGGACAATTAGGAGGCCTGCGTCTTGTGACCGTAGCGTACGTATTGGTATGTACGGCAGGACCAACTCGGAAAGATAGGTAGGAGCAAGCCCATGTAACGCTTTATAGGTTAACAGTAAAACCTTGAAATCAGCCCTTGCCTTAACAGGAAGCCAGTGTAGGGAAGCTAGCACTGGAGTAATATGATCAAATTTCTTGGTTCTAGTCAGGATTCTAGCAGCCGTATTTAGCACTAACTGAAGTTTATTTAGTGCTTTATCCGGGTAGCCGGAAAGTAGAGCATTGCAGTAGTCTAACCTAGAAGTAACAAATGCATGGATTAATTTTTCTGCATCATTTTTGGACAGAAAATTTCTGATTTTTGCAATGTTACGTAGATGGAAAAAAGCTGTCCTTGAATGAATGTCATAGAGTCATAGAGTGGTATAGTGAATGTTTTGGTGTAACCGTAGAAAAACCATTGGAGAAAGACATGAATGACTGAAGAGAAAGGTAAATGAAGGGCAAAATAAATTTAATAAATTAATTAGTGAATGCAGAGAAAGGTAAACGAAATAAAATGTAAAATAAATGAAGAAATGAATGAACGAGGACTTTTCATAAATATATTTTATTTCATAAACGATATCAGTACATTCAACGAATGATGATATACCATCATCATCAACATCTGTACAACTGAGAAAATACATAATATTTTAATACGGGATACATAGAGAACATTAAAACAATCCAAAATGTGGATCAAACTTATGGGGAAACGTTGAAAGTTCCATAACATCACCTGATACAAACACTATAAAATATATACCCTACAGTTCAAAAGTTTGGGGTCACTTAGAAATGTCCTTGTTTTCGAAAGAAAAGCAATTTTTTGGTGCATTAAAAATAACATCAACTTGATCAGAAATACAGTGTAGACATTGTTAACGTTGTAAATAGCTATTGTAGCTGGAAATGGCTGACTTTTAATGGAATATCTACATATCTAATAGCCTTCATTTCTCAGAACAAGAATAGACTGATGAGTTTCAGAAGAAAGTTATTTGTTTCTGGCCATTTTGAGCCTGTAATCGAACCCACAATTGCTGATGCTTCAGATACTCAACTAGTCTCAAGAAGGCCAGTTTTATTGCTTCTTTAATCAGCACAACAGTTTTCAGCTGTGCGAACATAATTGCAAAAGGGTTTTCTAATGATCAATTAGCCTTTTAAAACGATAAACTTGGATTAGCAAACACAACGTGCCATTGGAACACAGGACTGATGGTTGCTGATAATGGGCCTCTGTACGCCTATGTAGATATTCTATTAAAAATCAGCCGTTTCCAGCTACAATAGCCATTTACAACATTAACAATGTCTACACTGTATTTCTGATCAAGTTTATGTTATTTTAATGGACAACAAAATTGCTTTTCTTTCGAAAACAAGGACATTTCTAAGTGACCCCAAACTTTTGAACAGTAGTGTAAATATATTTCCACTTGGTTTCTAATATCCTCTAGATTCAGTGCCTTAGTTTTCTCTGCATGGGTGTTGTTGCTTCTATAGATTTCTCTTAATTTTTTATTTGACGGTGGTGTCCAATTGTTTGCAGTGAGTAAATGGAAAATGGTGGTATAAAAATCTTTCATTGATGTTAATCAAGAAGCATCTAAGGCATATATTCTTGAGTTTTGTAGAAGGCGTCCAATGTGTGTATTCACCTAAAGTGGCAAAAAGCTGCTTTTAAAACACAGAGTTGTCAGAGATTTTATAAAGATCATTTTTGAACTAGTCAGCTAGATTGTCAACCTGGGTCAACATCCTGGAAGGGATTTAGAGCTGGAATCCTTAATGGTGAAACTGCCACGTCCGTTTAGGATATTACAACAACAAAGAAGTTACTGCAAACAACGAACACCATTTTCCCCCTTGGACATCATTTCACGTGCGATAGAAAAGCAAAATATGTACTGAATTTTTGTTGTTGCTCCTCAGCTTGGCAACAAAGCTAAAACAATGATGTGGTGTGGTGGCCAGCGGCGCTGTCTCCCCGTACTGCGGATTCCATTTTTAAGTTCATTTAATTCAATAAAACAAAACAAAATATTCTGGGGATCAACAACATGTTCCCACACCAGAGTGTTTAGTTCATAGAGTCACATACTATACTATACTATACTATACTATACTATACTATACTATACTATACTATACTATACTATAGGCTATTATTAAAATGGCTGTCAAAATAAGTGCAAATTCATCTAGAAAAATAAATATTATCTCCTTATGTTAATTTGATACATTTTATGCCACAGCAACTTAATTTAAAGGAAAATTCATTAAATTAGATTATAATTACATATAGTCAAATACACATATATTATTTATTTCATTCATACATACACATGGAATGTATAGCTTCCAACTACCTGAGATTTGTTCAAAGTCATAGACAGGCAACAAAGAATGTTACCATAAAAATTTAATATATATATATTATCCTAAAATATCAACAAAATATATTTATTGTTCTTGAGATACTTTTTAAATTCAAGTTTACATTGAAGTTTCACAGATACATTGCATATTATATATAACTATTGCTCCATTTGTAGTTAATTACTTGCAAAACTCCTTTAACTGAGTTCGAATATAAACATTTATTTGAATAATTATTTATTCTATTCATTACAGTTGTAGATTATTATTGCACCAACACCGATAATGATCTACAACTGTAAGCGTTGTTTGTAAAAAAAAAAAAAAATAGTGTCAATAATCTTCCAGAAAAATACATATATATTTTCTGTCGTGTGAATATAACAGAGAATACCATTCGTTTCAGTTTGCATATTTCAGGTTTTAGGCCTCCCGAGTGGCGCAGTGGTCTGAGGCACTGCATCACAGTGCTAGAGGCGTCACTACAGATCCAGGTTTGATCACGGGCCGTGTCGCACCCGGCCGCGACCGGGAGACCCATGAGGCTGCACACAATTGGCCCAGCGTCGTCCGGGTTAGGGGAGGGTTTGGCCAGCTGGGATGTCCTTCCCATCACGTTCTGGCGACTCCTTCGGTCGCAGGCTGTACGATGTTTCCTCCGACACATTGGTGCGGCTGGCTTCCGGGTTACGCGAGCAGTGTGTCAAGAAGCAGTACGGCTTGGCGGGGTCGTGTTTCGGAGGACGCATGGCTCTCGACCTTCGCCTCTACCGAGTCCGTACGGGAGTTGAGCGATGGGACAAGACTGTAACTACCAATTGGGGAGAAAAATGGGTAAAAACGACTAAAAATAGATATATACAGTACCAGTCAAATGTTTGGACACACCTACTCATTCAAGAGTTTATTTTGTTACTATGTTCTACATTGTAGAATAATAGTGAAGACATCAAAACTATGATACAGTGGGGAAAAAAAGTATTTAGTCAGCCACCAATTGTGCAAGTTCTCCCACTTAAAAAGATGAGAGAGGCCTGTAATTTTCATCATAGGTACACGTCAACTATGACAGACAAAATGAGAAAAGAAATTCCAGAAAATCACATTGTAGGATTTTTAATGAATTTATTTGCAAATTATGGTGGAAAATAAGTATTTGGTCAATAACAAAAAAGTTTCTCAATACTTTGTTATATACTCTTTGTTGGCAATGACACAGGTCAAACGTTTTCTGTAAGTCTTCACAAGGTTTTCACACACTGTTGCTGGTATTTTGGCCCATTCCTCCATGCAGATCTCCTCTAGAGCAATGATGTTTTGGGGCTGTCGCTGGGCAACACGGATTTTCAACTCCCTCCAAAGATTTTCTATGGGGTTGAGATCTGGAGACTGGCTAGGCCACTCCAGGACCTTGAAATGCTTCTTACGAAGCCACTCCTTCGTTGCCCGGGCGGTGTGTTTGGGATCATTGTCATGCTGAAAGACCCAGCCACGTTTCATCTTCAATGCCCTTGCTGATGGAAGGAGGTTTTCACTCAAAATCTCACGATACATGGCCCCATTCATTCTTTCCTTTACACGGATCAGTCGTCCTGGTCCCTTTGCAGAAAAACAGCCCCAAAGCATGATGTTTCCACCCCCATGCTTCACAGTAGGTATGGTGTTCTTTGGATGCAACTCAGCATTCTTTGTACTCCAAACACGACGAGTTGAGTTTTTACCAAAAAGTTCTATTTTGGTTTCATCTGACCATATGACATTCTCCCAATCCTCTTCTGGATCATCCAAATGCACTCTAGCAAACTTCAGACGGGCCTGGACATGTACTGGCTTAAGCAGGGGGACACAGCAGGATTTGAGTCCCTGGCGGCGTAGTGTGTTACTGATGGTAGGCTTTGTTACTTTGGTCCCAGCTCTCTGCAGGTCATTCACTAGGTCCCCCCGTGTGGTTCTGGGATTTTTGCTCACCGTTCTTGTGATCATTTTGACCCCACGGGGTGAGATCTTGCGTGGAGCCCCAGATCGAGGGAGATTATCAGTGGTGTTGTATGTCTTCCATTTCCTAATAATTGCTCCCACAGTTGATTTCTTCAAACCAAGCTGCTTACCTATTGCAGATTCAGTCTTCCCAGCCTGGTGCAGGTCTACAATTTTGTTTCTGGTGTCCTTTGACAGCTCTTTGGTCTTGGCCATAGTGGAGTTTGGAGTGTGACTGTTTGAGGTTGTGGACAGGTGTATTTTATACTGATAACAAGTTCAAACAGGTGCCATTAATACAGGAAACGAGGGGAGGACAGAGGAGCCTCTTAAAGAAGAAGTTACAGGTCTGTGAGAGCCAGAAATCTTGCTTGTTTGTAGGTGACCAAATACTTATTTTCCACCATAATTTGCAAATAAATTCATTAAAAATCCTACAATGTGATTTTCTGGATTTTTTTTCCTCAATTTGTCTGTCATAGTTGACGTGTACCTATGATGATAATTACAGGCATCTCTCATCTTTTTAAGTGGGAGAACTTGCACAATTGGTGGCTGACTAAATACTTTTTTTCCCCACTGTATAACATATATGGAATCATGTAGTAACCAAAAAAGTATTAAACAAATCAAAATATATTTTATATTTGAGATTCTTCAAAGTAGCCACCCTTTGCCTTGATGACAGCTTTGCAAACTCTTGGCATTCTCTCAACCAGCTTCACCTGGAATGCATTTCCTACAGTCTTGAAGGAGTTCCTACATATGCTGAGCATTTGTTGGCTGCTTTTCCTTCACTCTGCGGTCCAACTCATCCCAAACGTATGTAAGTCCGTATTGCCCAGCGACAGCCCCAAAACCTGAAGGATCTGGAGAAGGTCTGTATGGAGGAGTGGGCCAAAATCCCTGCTGCAGTGTGTGCAAACCTGGTCAAGACCTACAGGAAACGTATGATCTCTGTAATTGCAAACAAAGGTTTCTGTACCAAATATTAAATTCTGCTTTTCTGATGTATCAAATACTTATGTCATGCAATAAAATGCAAATTAATTACTTAAAAATCATACAATGTAATTTTCTGGATTTTTGTTTTAGATTCCATCTCTCACAGTTGAAGTGTACCTATGATAAAAATTACAGACCTCTACATGCTTTGTAAGTAGGAAAACCTGCAAAATCGGTAGTGTATCAAATACTTGTTCTCCCCACTGTATACATATATGGACAAGCAATGACAGAGCGGCATGGACTAAGATACAGTAGAATAGTATAGAATACAGTATATACATATGAGATGAGTAGTGCAAGATATGTAAATATTATTAAAGTGACTAGTGTTCCATTTCTTAAAGTGGCCAGTGATTTCAATAGGCAGCAGCAGCCTCTAGTGTGCTAGTGATGGCTGTTTAACAGTCTGATGGCCATGAGATAGAAGCTGTTTTTCATTCTCTCGGTCCCAGCTTTGATGCACCTGTACTGACCTCGTCTTCTTGATGATAGTGGGGTGAACAGGCAGTTGCTCGGGTGGTTGATGTCCTTGATGATCTGTATACCATTCCTACCTTGTCACAACACAACTGATTGGCTCACACACATTAAGAAGGAACGAAATTCCACAAATTAACTTTTAACAAGGCACACCTGTTAATTGAAATGCATTCCAGGTGACTACCTCATGAAGCTGGTTGAGAGAATGCCAAGAGTGTCTTCCCTATTATTCTACAATGTAGAAAATATTAAAAATAAAGAAAAACCCTTGAATGTGTAGGTGTGTCCAAACTTTTGACTGGTACTGTATATATTTCAAGTTTGAACTGTCCTGTGCCATGTGATGAGTAGTACTGAAATAAAGTGCTTTGATCATTATTTGATCAAGTGATTGATTATTATTAAGCAGCAGTAATTGTTATAGGGAAGTTTTAGAAGTCAAGATCGTCTTGATCAATGTCACTTTCCTTGACCTTGCTTGACCTTAGAGATCTTCCTGGAGACTTCTTCGGAGTCTTCTTCTTTGGGGAAACGACTTGTCGGTCGAGGACCTCGCTAGCTGTCTCTGTGTATTCTGACACCCTGCTTTCGTCGTCTGTGTCTGTAGGGTACATCTGGTTGCTCTTCACAGAGAGGAGGTGGCCCGACCCTTCCCCTGAACCTGTCTGTGAACTCTTCTCGCTGTTGGATTCTCTCTCTGCCTCTTCGTCCAGGACTTTGTCAAGTGAGCCTGGTTGTGATTCCATGGAAGACTTGGTGGGCTGACAATGTAGGCTCTTTTTAGATGTCCCAGAAGGTCCATCACCATCACCGTCGTCTTCAGACTGTCCTTTGCTTGTGACGTCATCCCCCTCATCAGCTGGCTCTTTCTGAACAGCATCGTCGTTTTCAGCAGTATCTTCCTCAGCTTCCTCCAACCCTTCCTCCTGCTCATCCTCAGCTTCATCCTTCTCCTTCTCAACTTCCTCCTTCTCTTCCTCAACTTCCTCCTGCTCCTCCTCATTTTCAGCAGTTTCCTCCTCAGCTTCCTCAGCTGCTGCCTGCTGCTCCTCAACTTCCTCCTGCTCCTCCTCATTTTCAGCAGTTTCCTCCTCAGCTTCCTCCTCAGCTGCTGCCTCCTGCTCCTCAACTTCCTCCTGCTCCTCCTCATTTTCAGCAGTTTCCTCCTCAGCTTCCTCCTCAGCAGCACCATCTTCAGCTTCATCTTCCTCAGCCTCCTCCTCCACTTCAGCCTGCTCCTCCTCAGCTTCTTCCTTCAGCTCCTCAATAGGAGTCTCCTCAACTTTCTCCATCTCAACTTCCTCCATCTCCTCAGCTTCTTCCTCCGCTTCCTCCTGCAACTCCTCAACAGGAGTCTCTTCAACTGGAGTCTCCGCCTCCTCCTCCTTCTCCTCCTCCTGCATCTCCTCAACTGGAGTCTCCTCAACCTGAAGCTCAGCCTCAGTATCTGCTGCCGTACCACCCTCCTCCCCTTCTTCTTTGTCCCCTTGGTCCTCTGACTCCTCATTGTTTCCTTCAGTCTCTGAATCCTCAACGTCGGCGTAAGCACCGTCTTCAGAGTACTCTGCTAAGGCCAAGGCATTGAATGAGGTCATTGGAGTTTCCTCAACAGTTTCCTTCAAGTTGTTCCCCCTGATAGCTGTCACCTCTGATTGTTCTCCCTCATCTGTCGACACTTCCAACTCAGACTCATCCTCAGCTTCATCCTCTCCGTCGGCTGAGTACCCAAAGTTTCCGCAGCAATCCTCTTCATTGGCTGTCTCATTGCCCTCCGTGGTTTCCGCTTCTTCTTCTTTTTCAAACTCCTCCACAACGTCTTCGGCTTGGTCTTGGCTTCCATCTGCAAAGTCCTCTGTGTTTACTTCGTTTGTCTTTGCTTCTTCTGCCTCGTCTCCTGCATTGTCTCCTGCATTGTCTCCTGCATTGTCTCCTGCATTATCTCCTGCATTGTCTCCTGCCTCGTCTCCTGCATTTGCGTCCTCTTCTTGTTCTGTTCCTGTCTCCTCCTGAACCATATCTTGGTCTGTTGTTGCTCCCTCCTCCGCCTCATCGTCTGCTTTTATCTCCGATACGTCATCATGACCCTCCGTCTCCTCAATGTTTGACTCAACTACTGACTCTTTTTCCTCTGCTGTTTCATCCTCCCCCTTTTCTAAATTCTGCTCAACTTCATCTTTAGCTCCATTTCTTGCTGCTTCGTCTTCAACTGCCTCAGCTTCTGCTGACTCTTCTCCTGCATTTTCATTCTCATCTCCTCCAGTTTCATTTCCGGCAGTCTGCTCTTCTCCCTCAGCTGTTTCAGCTTCAGCTGTTTCATCTTCAGCACTCTCCTCCCCTCCTGCTGTTTCATCATCAGCTGTCCCTTCCCCTGCAGTTTCAGCTGGTGCCGACTCATCTCCAGTTGTTTCAACTTCGGCAGACTCATCGCCAGCTGTTTCATTTTCTGCGGACTCATGCCCTGTGGTTTCATGTTCTCCAGCTGTCTCATCATCTGCAGTCTCAGCTGTCGCAATCTCCTCTTCCCCTGCTGTTTTATTTTCAGCTTCCTCTTCCGTTGCTGCATCATCAGTGGTTTCTGCCTCCACTGTCTCTTCGTCTCTGGCAGCTTCCTCTTCTGCTGCCTCAGATTCAGCATCCTCCTCCCCTTCAGCTGTTTCATTTTCAGCTTTCTCTGCATCTTCTTCTATGCCTGTTCCATTTTCAACCGTTTCAGCTTCTGCAGTTTCCTCATCAGCTGTCTCTACTTCAGCATCCTCCTCTTCTTTGGCAGTTTCGTCTCCAGCTGTTTCAGCTTGAACACTTTCTTCCTCTCCTGCATTCTCCCCTTCAGCTGCTTCTTCTTCAGCAGTCTCTTCTCCTGCTGTTCCATCATCTGTAGTGTCTGCCTCAGCAGTCTCCCCCTCTCCTGCTTCATCTCCTGCTGTCTCTGCCTCAGCAATCTCCTCGTCTCCGGCAGTTTCATTTTCAGCTGCCTCTGCTTCCGCTGTCTCATCAGCGGCTTCTGTCTCTGCCTCAGCAGTCTCCTCCTCTCCTGCTTCATCTCCTGCTTCATCTCCTGCTGTCTCTGCCTCAGCAATCTCCTCGTCTCCGGCAGTTTCATTTTCAGCTGCCTCTGCATCAGCTGTCTCATCCTCTCCTGCTGTTTCATCAGCTGTCTCTGCCTCTGCAGTTTTAGCTTCAGATTCCTCCTTTCCTGCCATTTCATTATCAGCTGTCTCTGCTTCCGTGCTCTCCTCTTCTCCTGTTGTTGATCCTGCTGCTATAACAGTCTCTACTTTATCAGTTTCTTCTTCTGCTGCTTCTTCGTCTTCTCCTGTTTCTGCTTCAACTTCTTCCTCTCCTGCAGTGTCCTCTTCAGCTTCCTCTACTTCAGCTGTCTCTTCTTCTCCCGATGTTTTGTCATCAGCTGCTGTCTCTGCCTCAGCAGTTTCTTCTTCTCCTGCTTCATCTTCTGCTGTCTCAGTTTCTGCTGTTTCTGCTTCAGCTTCCTCCTCTTCTCCTGCTGTTTCATTATCAGCTGCTGTCTCTGCCTCAGCAGTTTCTTCTTCTCCTGCTTCATCTTCTGCTGTCTCAGTTTCTGCTGTTTCTGCTTCAGCTTCCTCCTCTTCTCCTGCTGTTTCATGATCTGCTGCTGTCTCTGCTTTACCACTCTCTTCTGCTTCATCTTCAGCTATCTCAGCTTCAGAATTCTTTGATTCAGCGTCCACCTCCTCTCCCTGTGCTTCATCAGCTGCTGTCTCAGCTTCAATAATTTCTGCTTCAGCAGTTTCTTCTTCTGCTGTTTCATTTTCAGCAGTATCTGTTTCAGCTTCCCCCTCTTCTACTGCTTCATCTTCAGCTGTCACTTCCACATCAGTTTCTGCTGTCTCAGCTTTGTCACCCATTTCAGCATCATTTTGTTGTGATTCCTCCATCTCCTTCTTAGCCCCGTTGATAACATTTTCAACAGGAGTTTCCACTGCTTTGGCTTCATCCACACCTTCAGCCTCATTTGTAACATTGACTTCTTCTTGTATCTGTGGCGGACTGTCCTTTTTCAACTGGAGAATTGACTTTAGATCAAAAGCATGTGTAATACTAGCTTTCACTAATGTGGCTTCATCCATAGTTTCTGTAACATCAACGTCTTGTGTCTTTGGAGTAGGGTCCTTTTTCAACTGAAGAATTGACTTTAGATCAAAAGCCATCATGACTGGTGCAGTATGCAGAACTTCTGCAGGGAGCAGCGGCCCCAATTCCATTTTCTTTTGTATACACGTTTCACAAGGGCAATATTCATCGTCGCTCCGTTGGTCACTGAAAGAAGTGCAGGTTGCATCGTCACTTTTATCCACCCGGTTGTCAATGGACTGGTCACGCACGACTTTCAGCCTTCTTCGCCTCGTCTCTGTTTGTGCAGTTGATTCTCGTGACAAGGCTTCTTTGGGTGGTCTTGGTCTTCCAGCCCGACCGTGGATCTTCCTCAGTTCCCTGTCGATGCTTAGTTGTATTCTCCTCCGCACATCATCTTTCAGTTCGGCTATCATGTCGTCGAGCTGTTCGTTGTTGTCCAAGTTCCAGCGAACCTTGAACTCAGCCATGGCATCCACATAATGTGTCATGAACTGCTTCTCTAGTTTGTTCAGTAAATTCAAGACCCAGACCGGATCAGGATCCAGGGAAACCTTTTTGGTTAGTTGTGCCCTTTGGACAGACGGAGGCGAGCCAGAGCTTGTGTCCTCTTGAGGGTCTGAGCTCTTATTGGAAGACGGGGGTGTTTCTGGTAATTCTCTCAGACTTTCATTTCTAACAGTGTCATCAGATGCCGGGACGTCTTCATCTTTTTGTTTCTCTTCTTCCACTGCTGTTCCTCCTCCTCCTTCTCCTCCTCCTTCTCCTCCTTCTTCGGGGATCCATTGGACCTGACTGGCTATATCCGGAGTGCCTGGATCAGACATTGGTGCTGAGGACTCTGGGCATTCATCTTTCTGTGCCATTTCATCAACTTCTTGTACCTTCACCAATGCGTCGCCCTCTGCGTTCGGTGCCTGAGCCACACCGCCTGAACACTTACCTGAGCCTGATGAGCCACTGCTGACGTCCACCCCAGAGGACGACCTCGCTTTGGCATCACCGTCCACAGAGTGTTGATCACAGCCATTCTGCTGTTGCTTTCCACCTTCTGCTGGGTCACACAACCAAAGGGACTGGAGGATGTTCATTAGCTCTCTGTACCTTGTGTCCTTGGCGTTTGCATCGTCATTTGGATCAAAGTCTATCAACTGCAGCTTTGCGAGGCAATCCAGGAGACCTCTAGCTGAGGTGCTCAGTTTACGTCCGTACACTGGGGAAACTTCAGGTAAGCTGTTACACCGGTCAAGCTTGGGATTCAACAGGACTTTCATCACCTGAACTGAGGAGTGAAAGCTCTTTGATACATCTTCCTGTGGAGCAGTGCAGGGGCGAGTGTCTTCTGGTGGCGTCTCTGGTGGGGTCTCCGCTGGCTCCTCACTGTCAGCCACATGGTTGGCCACTGTCTCTTTGAGCTCTTCCTTTTCGTTTTGAGTCTCACACTCAGCAGTGGTGTCAATCTCCCCTTTTGGTTTTTCCTTTTGCAGTAGTTCTTCCGGTGAATGGCCTCTTTCACTGAATTCATCCCCAATGTCATACATCGCACTGTCGGACGGTATTTTCTTAAGCCACTCATTCACAACCTCTGTTGGAGAGGTGTTGGGTAGATTGGAGGGAACCATCTCAGAGACATCTCCTTCCGGCTGCTGTCGGGAGAAACTGAGTAAGGAAACCCCTTTCCCGTGTTTGCACTTGCCACTGTTGTCACTTTTGTTGTCGCTGACATTCCTGTCTATCACTTCCAAGGGGCCATTGCATGAGATGTTAGAGTTCTCTTCCACTGGATCTGCTGCATGTGACTTATTACTGTCACTTGAGCCACTAAGTAAAATGACAGGTCGTTTGATTTTTCTTGGGGTTGGTGGGCAGTCTGGTGGGGTAGGAGTGAGACAACTCTCTGACGCAACAGAGTTAGGTCTGGGAGTGTCTACATGATCTCTAGTGGCAGTCTTCTTTGACCTGTTTGTCTTCATTGAAATATCACTCCCTTTGTCGCTTTTGGCATCATCCGTATTGTTTTTGTCCTTTTGTCCTTTGACTTGCAGGTGAGAAGACACGTTGGACATGTTGCTTTTAGGTCTCTCAGCCACTTCAGAAGTTATACTATCTTTGGGTTTGGAGTTACAGTAAATGCATTTGGATTTGTCTGATGCATGGGTCCTGGCTGATCTTGCAGACTTAGCGGATACAGCACTTGGTGCATTCTTCACATTTTCCTCAACTTGCTCTTCAGCTTTTTCTATAGCATTAACTTCAAAAACGTTGGACTTCCTTGATCTTGCAGATACATGTGACTTAGCTGATACAGCACTGAGTGCTTGCTCCTCTGTTTTATGGTCTGGTTCAATAACTGAAACTTTGGACTTCTTAGATCTTGCTGAGACATTTGATTTAGCAGACATAGCACTAGGTGCTCTCTCTTCAGTTTCTTCTACTTCTTCTTGTGCCTTCACTTCGGCAGTAGCATACTCTGTTTGGTCTTCTGGTTCAGCAGTTTCTTCAGCTTCAACTTCTGAGGATTTGGACTTTCTAGATTTTGCTGAAACATTGGACATAGCAGACAGAGCCCTGGGAGCTTGTTCCTCAGCCACCTCCACTTCTTCCTCTGTGTTATCGTTAGCTGGAGCTTCCTCCTCAGGTTCAGCAGTTTCATCAGCAGGAACTTCAGACTTAGTAGACACAGCACTAGCTGGAGCATACTCTGGTTGGTCTTCAGGTTCAGCAGTTTCATCAGCAGGAACTTCAGACTTAGTAGACATAGCACTAGCTGGAGCATACTCTGGTTGGTCTTCAGGTTCAGCAGTTTCATCAGCAGGAACTTCAGACTTAGTAGACACAGCACTAGCTGGAGCATACTCTGGTTGGTCTTCAGGTTCAGCGGTTTCTTCAGCAGGAACTTCAGACTTAGCAGTAATAGCACTAGCTGTTGTCTCTTCCGTTTCTTCTACCTCTTTTGCATTTTCCTCGGCTGGAACTTCAGAAGCTTTTGATTTTGTTGATCTTGCTAAAGCATTGGACTTGGCTGACTTGACTGACATAGCACTAGCTGCTCTCTCCTCAGTTTGATCCTGTTCTGCAGCGGGATCATCAGAAATGTCATATTTATTTTGTCTTGCTGACATATTGTACTTAGCAGACATAGCGCTGGATGCTCTCTCGGTTTCTTCGACACAAAGTTTAGAAACCTTGGACTTCTTTGATGTTGCAGAGACATTGGACTTAGCTGACTTAGCAGACATAGCACTGGATGCTCTTTCAGGTTCTTCAACACAAAGTTCAGAAACCTTGGACTTCTTTGATCTTGCAGACGCATTAGACTTAGCTGATTTAGCAGACATAGCACTGGGTGCTCTCTCTCTGATGTCTTCCAATTCTTCATCTCCGTTTTCCACAGGAGGACCTTCTGAAGTGTTAGACTTCACAGGTCTTGCAGAAACATTGGATTCTCTAGATTTTGCTGAAACGTTGGACATAGCAGACACAGCGCTGCAAGCTCGTTCCTCAGCTATCTCCACTTCTTCCTCTGTGTTATCGTCAACTGGAGCTTCCTCCTCAGGTTCAGCGGTTTCATCAGCAGGAACTTCAGACTTAGCAGTAATAGCACTAGCTGCTCTCTCCTCAGTTTGATCCTGTTCTGCAGTGGGACCATCAGAAATTTCGTATTTCTTGTGTCTTGCTGACATATTGTACTTAGCAGACATAGCGCTGGATGCTCTCTCTGTTTCTTCGACACAAAGTTCAGAAACCTTGGACTTCTTTGATCTTGCAGAGACATTGGACTTAGCTGATTTAGCAGACATAGCGCTGGATGCTCGCTCGGTTTCTTCGACACAAAGTTCAGAAACCTTGGACTTCTTTGATGTTGCAGAGACATTGGACTTAGTTGACTTATCAGACATAGAACTGGGTGCTCTCGCTTCAATTTCTTCCAATTCCTCTTCTCCATTTTTCACAGGAGGAACTTCTAAAGCTTTAGGCTTCGCTGATCTTGCAGAAATATTAGATTTAGCAGACATACTGCTGGGTGCTCTCTCTTTAATTTGATCCTCTTCTTCAGCCGGAACTTCAGAACCTTTGGATTTCTTTGAAGCTTCGGACGTAGCAGACATAGCACTAGGCGCTCTCTCTTCAGTTTCACCTACTTCATCTTCAGGGCTGTCTTCATCAGGAACTGCAGAAGCTTTAGATGTCTTGCATCTTGCCGAAACAGCAGACCTACCACACAACGTGCTGGGTGCTCTCTCTTCAGTTACTTCTTCAGGACAAAGTTGAGAAACCTTTGACATTGCGCTAGGTGCTCCGTCCTTCTTTTCATCCGCTTCTGCTTCAGCCGGAACTTCAGAAGCTTTTGATTTCTTGGATCTGACGGACACATTGGATTTCCTTGATATTGCAGAAGCATTAGACTTAGCTGACTTAGCAGACATAGCACTAGGTCCTCTCTCTTTAATTTCTTCCAATTCTTTGTCTCTGTTTTCCTCAGCAGGAACTTCAGAAGATTTAGACTTCACTGATCTTGCAGAAACATTGGATTTAAAAGACCTAGCACTGGGAGCTCTGTTCTCTGTTTCTTCTGCTACCTCAGTTTCTGCACTTTCTTCAGCTCCCTCTTCAGTTTCTTCCTCAGCAGCTTTAGATTTCCTCGATCTTGCTGAGACATTAGACTCAGCAGACATAGCACTAGGTGCTCTCTCCTCAGTTTCCTCAACTTCATCTTCTGCGTTGTCTTCAGAAGGATCATCAGAAATATTGGACTTAGCAGACATAGCAGACATACCACTAGATGGTCTCTCTTCAGTTTGATCCTCTTCTCCAGCGGGATTATAAGGAACGTAGTATTTCTTGTATCTTGCTGACCGGTTGTACTTAGAAGACATGGCGCTGGATGATCTGCCATTTCGCTCTTCAGCACAAAGTTGAGAAACCTTGGTTTTCTTTGATCTTGCAGAAACATTAGACTTATCTGACATAGTACTAGCTGCTCTCTCTTCAGTTTCATCTGCTTCTGCGTTTTCCTCTGCTGTTTCCTTTACCTCATCTGCTGCATTTTCTTCAGCTCTTTCCTCAGTTTCCCCGACATCACCTTCTGCTGTTTCCTCAGCAGCAACTTCTGAAGCTTTAGACTTTCTTGATCTTGCTGAAGCATTAGACTTAGTAGATGTAGCGCTGAATGCTCTCTCTTCAGTTTGTTCTACTTCTGCATTTTCTTCAGTAGGAACAACTTTGGATTTCTTGCATCTTGCCGAAACAGCAGATTTTCCAGACAATGCACTGGCTGCTCTAAATTCTTCTTCTGGACAAAGTTCAGAAACCTTAAAGTTCTTTGAACTTAGTTTATTGGACTTGGCTGATTTAGCAGACATAGGACTAGCTGCTCTCTCTTCAGCTTTTCCCAATTCCTCTTCTTCGTTTTCCTCAGCTGGAAGAGTTTGATCATCTTCTGCAGCGGAATCATCAGAAATGTCATATTTCTTGTGTCTTTCTGACATATTGTACTTAGCAGACATAGCGCTGGATGCTCTTTCGGTTTCTTTGAAACAAAGTTCAGAAACCTTGGACTTTAATGTTGCAGAAACATTAGACGTAGCAGACATTGCACTATGTGCCCTCTCTTCAGTTTCTTCCAATTCCTTTTCTGCTTTTCCTTCAGCGGGAACATGAGAAACCTTTGACTTTCTTGAGGCGTTAGATTTAACTGACAAAGCATTTGATGCTCTTTTTTCATCTTCTTCTGGTGTAACGTTTTCTTCAGCTGCCACTTCTGCCATTTTAGACTGAGATCTTGTTGAGGCATTTGATTGAACTGACATGGCACTTGAGGATCTTTTGTCTGTTTGATGTTCCTGTACTTCTACATCTTCTACAGCTGAAACATTGGACTTCCTTGACTTTGCTGAGGTATTTGATTTGACTGACATGGCACTTGATGGTCGCGCTCCTGAATGAACTCCTGAATCCCCAACGTTGGACTTCCTACATCTGGTAGAGACATTTGATTTGGCAGACAGTGAGCTCATTGCCCTCTCCTTTGTTTCTAGGTCTTTGGTTTCAGTGTCCTCTGAAGGGTTTGCTTCTTGACTCTCCTCTTCTGCTGCAGTTTCAGCATTTCCATCATCAGCTTCCATTGCTTGTTCTGCTTCATCAGATCCTTCACACTCACAGTTGTTTGATTCTTGGTCATCTTGTCCATCTGATGGTGCCAGAGACACAACTTTGACTGACTTCTTGGACTTGGTAGAGCGCACAGAAGATGCCTTACTACTCGGAGGCCTGGGAGATAAATGTTGCGTAGGTGTTGCTGCTGCGTTCAAAACAGCACTTCTAGTGGGTTCCTCCTCGTCGGCATTACTATTCTGAGAACATGCACATGCTCTCGAAACACTTGGTGGAAGGTCGTCATCCTCATCATCCTGGTCTTCCCTGAGCGATGCCAGGATCTGAGAGGAAAGACTAACTGCAGACACAGGCCGCTCCTCTTCCTCTGCGTCAGTGATCTTGACGCTGACCTCGCTCTGAGACTCCTTGGAGGGAGCGGAGGATGAACCGTCAGCTGTAGCCTCGTCGTTATCCGACGCCTGGGTTGTAATGCGCTCGCTCTTGCTGAGGCTCTTGCTCTTCTCCCCGGTGGAAGACCTGGTCTCACTCTTGACGGACGTCGTCGTCGAGCACACTTTGCTGCTGCCGCGGCTGATGGTGCAGTACTCCATCGTGGTGTCGCCCCCCCCCTCCTCCACAGTCTGCTGAAAGCAGGCAGTCTTCTCCGCAACGTGCTCGGTGATCTCCTCACTGGACATGGTCTCCACCGATCCCTTTTTACGGACAATGGTGTGTGAGGAGGCACTGGAGCTGGAGGAGGTAATGTGGCGGACAGTCCCCCGCCCGCCGGAAATACGGCTCTTCCAGATCTCGTACTCCTGGCAGTGGCCGCAGCAGTGCTGACAGTGAGGGTCCTCCAGATGCTTCTGGTGCAGCTGGGTGACGTAGGCATCGTCAGCCTCGCCTGGTGAAAGGGGCTCCGACTCGGAACAGCTTTCCGCACTGCTCTGCCGAAGAGAGCAGTTGTCGTGGTATCCTTGGAGGTGTTCATTGGCTGTTCCTACCGACTTCTTTATTTGTGTGGACCAATGCAGCGTCTCGTCGTTCAGTAGTCGGAAATGCACTTTCATTTCCATTGACAAGCTGCCGTCTTTGTTGACTAGTACCCTTTTCTCGATGTCATCCTCCATCAAGCCTTCACTTGAATGAGGGCAGGGGCCAACATGGGCCGGGGATGTAGAGTTGATTGGTGGGAGTGATTTGTCAGATGATATGGAATGCCTGGCTGACCGGTTGATGAATTCAGATCTTAAGTGGATGACACTTTTATTTGTCTCAAGTCCTAAGCCACCTGTAGAAGTGAAAAGCAGAGAGGAACATACATGATCAGTTAGGTTTACAAGAAGCCTGACGCTGAGGAAATCTACTTTTTCCAGTAAAACCAGTTCATACAGTTCTTACAAGAATTAGCAGATACGTTGCTGAATATCAATAATGAGTATACCAAACATTAAGAACAACTTCTTAATATTGACTTGCACATCCCCCTTTTTCCCTCAGAACAGCCTCAATTCGTCGGGACTCTATAAGGTGACGAAAGTGTTCCACAGGGATGCTGGGCCATGTTGACTCCAATGCTTACCACAATTGTATCAAGTTGACTGGATGTCCTTTGGGTGGTGGACCATTCATGATACATACGGGAAACTGTTGAGCAGGAAAATCCCAGCAGTGTTGCTGTTCTTGACACAAACCGGTGCGCCTGGCATCTACTACCATACCCCGTTCAAACGCACTTAAATCTTTTGTCTTGCTCATTCACCCTCTGACAATCCATGTCTCAATCGTCTCAATGCTTAAAAATCCTTCTTTAACCTGTCTCCTCCCCTTCACCTACACTGATTGAAGTGGATTTAACAAGTGACATAAATAAGGGATCATAGCTTTCACCTGGTTTCACCTGGTCAGTCTGTCATGGAAAGAGCAGGTGTTGGTAATGTTTTGTACACTCAGTATTGACAGTATCTGATGGCCAGCACAGTGACTTCTCGTTTGGCAAAGGAATTGCTTTGCTTAACATAATAGCAGTATATTTCTAGAAAGAAATATTTGGGAAATGACAGAAATTTAAAGATATTAAGATATTGTTGGTGTAAGTTGGTTTATAAGCACTTGATGACAGCTGTAGATGTAAAAAAGGGCGTTCTATATCAATTTGTTTGATTGATTGATTGATTGATTGAGTGAGTGAGTGAGTGATTGATATGCTTGAGTGAGTGAGTGGGTGAGTGAGTGAGTGATTGATATGCTTGAGTGAGTGAGTGAGTGAGTGAGTGAGTGAGTCATTGATTGATTGATATGCTTGAGTGAGTGAGTGATTGATTGATATGCTTGAGTGAGTGAGTGATTGATTGATTGATATGCTTGAGTGAGTGAGTGATTGATTGATTGATATGCTTGAGTGAGTGAGTGAGTGAGTGAGTGAGTGATTGATTGATTGATTGATTGATTGATTGATATGCTTGAGTGAGTGAGTGATTGATTGATTGATATGCTTGAGTGAGTGAGTGAGTGATTGATTGATATGCTTGAGTGAGTGAGTGAGTGAGTGAGTGAGTGATTGATTGATATGCTTGAGTGAGTGAGTGAGTGAGTGATTGATTGATATGCTTGAGTGAGTGAGTGAGTGAGTGAGTGAGTGAGTGAGTGAGTGAGTGATTGATTGAGTGAGTGATTGATATAGTCATACCATTTTTCTTACTCTCCTGTTCGGCCATGCTGGAGCGTCCCAGTGACTTTGGCCTCAGTCGTGGAAGTTTGTCATCTGAGTTTTTCCGGAAGTTCTCCAGAATGTTGGGGTGGGAGGGCTCACGGCCCACACAAATCAACACACTGGGGCACTGCAAGAGACTCTGAACACTGTCGATCTGAAACAAAGTAACACACAGAGAGCCAGGTGACAAATGTTTTACGGTAGATGAGCAGACTAATAGAGGACAGGCAGGTTCCTAGATGAGGTAACTGACACTGAGAGTCAGTCAAAATCAGCTATGATCTAAATTGAGATTGGCAGGTTTCTCTAGAAAACCTTTTGATCTCAATGAGACAAACCTGTATGAATAATACTTACATAAAAATATATATCAGTATCACAATAGCGGTGTGTTAAAGGATGCTAAATATATATATATATATATATATATATATATATATATATATATATATATATATTTATCAGTATCACAATAGCGGTGTGTTAAAGGATGCTAAAAATATATATATATATCAGTATCACAATAGCGGCGTGTTAAAGGATGCTAAAAATATATATATATATCAGTATCACAATAGCAGCGTGTTAAAGGATGCTAAAAATATATATCAGTATCACAATAGCAGCGTGTTAAAGGATGCTAAAAATATATATATATCAGTATCACAATAGCGGCGTGTTAAAGGATGCTAAAAATATATATATATATCAGTATCACAATAGCGGCGTGTTAAAGGATGCTAAAAATATATATATATCAGTATCACAATAGCAGCGTGTTAAAGGATGCTAAAAATATATATCAGTATCACAATAGCAGCGTGTTAAAGGATGCTAAAAATATATATATATCAGTATCACAATAGCGGCGTGTTAAAGGATGCTAAAAATATATATATATATCAGTATCACAATAGCAGCGTGTTAAAGGATGCTAAAAATATATATATATCAGTATCACAATAGCAGCGTGTTAAAGGATGCTAAAAATATATATATATCAGTATCACAATAGCGGCGTGTTAAAGGATGCTAAAAATATATATATATATCAGTATCACAATAGCGGCGTGTTAAAGGATGCTAAAAAAATATATATATCAGTATCACAATAGCGGCGTGTTAAAGGATGCAAAAAAATATATATATATCACTATCACAATAGCGGCGTGTTAAAGGATGCTAAAAAAATATATATATCAGTATCACAATAGCAGTGTGTTAAAGGATGCTAAAAATATATATATATCAGTATCACAATAGCAGCGTGTTAAAGGATGCAAAAAATATATATATATCAGTATCACAATAGCGGCGTGTTAAAGGATGCTAAAAATATATATATATCAGTATCACAATAGCGGCGTGTTAAAGGATGCAAAAAATTTATATATATATCAGTATCACAATAGCGGCGTGTTAAAGGATGCAAAAAATATATATATCAGTATCACAATAGCAGCGTGTTAAAGGATGCAAAATATATATATATATCAGTATCACAATAGCAGCGTGTTAAAGGATGCTAAAAATATATATATATCAGTATCACAATAGCGGCGTGTTAAAGGATGCTAAAAATATATATATATATCAGTATCACAATAGCAGTGTGTTAAAGGATGCTAAAAATATATATATATCAGTATCACAATAGCAGCGTGTTAAAGGATGCAAAAAATATACATATATCAGTATCACAATAGCGGCGTGTTAAAGGATGCTAAAAAATATATATATATCAGTATCACAATAGCGGCGTGTTAAAGGATGCTAAAAATATATATATATATATATCAGTATCACAATAGCAGTGTGTTAAAGGATGCTAAATATATATATATATATATCAGTATCACAATAGCGGTGTGTTAAAGGATGCTAAAAATATATATATATATCAGTATCACAATAGCAGTGTGTTAAAGGATGCAAAAAAATATATATATATCAGTATCACAATAGCAGTGTGTTAAAGGATGCTAAAAAAATATATATATCAGTATCACAATAGCAGCGTGTTAAAGGATGCTAAATATATATATATATCAGTATCACAATAGCGGCGTGTTAAAGGATGCTAAAAAATATATATATATCAGTATCACAATAGCAGTGTGTTAAAGGATGCTAAATATATATATATATATATATATATATCAGTATCACAATAGCGGTGTGTTAAAGGATGCTAAAAAAAATATATACATATATATCAGTATCACAATAGCAGTGTGTTAAAGGATGCTAAAAATGATATCAATATCACAATATCAGTACACAAGACTAAAGTGTTAAAGGACGCTAGCTGAACCATCTTTACAGGATATGGATAAGAACCAAGGTCATAATGGATTCAAGCATCAACAACATGAAGATGTTAACAAGTTCAAGGAAACATAAACATCTGCAATCTTAATTGTCGCTCACTACCCTTTAAGATGATCATTAAAACAGCATTCTGACGTGATTAGCATGAGCTGATTACCACGACGGGAAGTCTGATATAGCAAATAGGGTGTGTTCAGTCCAGGACAAAATTAGTTTGGGCCAACTGCACGTTGAACTTGCATCCATAACGCTTTAAGGTGGATCATTTTCTCCTGTGTAAGCGCTTTGAGCATCTGGAAAACCATTATATAAATCGAATCAATTATTAACTTCAAGTAGTCAAATACAATGCAACTTTAGAAAATGTTTTTTTCCATCAATAATTACAGCAAAAATATCTGTTGATTATTTAATGGAACGCAAACAGTGGAAAACCTCTTGAAGGTCTGATGAAGTCGGTTACGGAAGGAATATGATAATTAAACATTAAAGTGGCAAGATATTATTTTATTTCAAGTTCTCATCAAATAATTCCCACACACCTGCAACAAGTAACCGCAGACGTGCGGGAGCTTTTCCTGTTTTAAACCACTTTAGTGCCTCTGCCGTGTTAGTGATGCAACATCCTAGCAGCAGCATGGGCAGTGTGAGGGTCAAGTATTGCTGGCCATATTATCTTCCTAACCCAGGATCATCTCCTGGTCCTAGTGCCCATCGCCTGAGGTGACCGTGCATTCTGTTGTCACCGGACAAAGAGCCCCAAGCATGGCTCAGCAGCCCTAGGAGTTTGCTGAGGTGGGGGTAAAGCAGGAACCACACCAGGGAGAGACTGGTTGGTGTTATAAAGTTATAATACATTACAGTATAGGATAATGATAACCTAGGGATTCATTTTGATTTAATCAAGAACACAATCTACACCTGACTCTACTCCCAACACTACTACTCATTCTACTCCTGACTCTACTCCCAACACTACTACTCATTCTACTCCTGACTCTGCTCCCAACACTACTACTCATTCTACTCCTGACTCTACTCCCGAAACTACCCCCGACTCTACTCCCGACTCTACCCCCTACTCTACTCCCGAAACTACCCCCGACTCTACTCCCGACTCTACTCCCGACTCTACCCCCGACTCTACTCCTGACTCTACTCCCGAAACTACTACTCATTCTACTCCTGACTCTACTCCCAACACTACTACTCATTCTACTCCCGACTCTACTCCCGAAACTACTCCCGACTCTACTCCCGACTCTACCCCCTACTCTACTCCCGAAACTACCCCCGACTCTACTCCCGACTCTACTCCCGACTCTACCCCCGACTCTACTCCTGACTCTACTCCCGAAACTACTCCCGAAACTACCCCTGACTCTACCCCCGACTCTACTCCTGACTCTACTCCCGAAACTACTCCCGACTCTACTCCTGACTACTCCTGACTCTACTCCCGAAACTACTCCCGAAACTACCCCCGACTCTACTCCCGACTCTACTCCCGAAACTACTCCCGACTCTACCCCCCGACTCTACTCCTGACTCTACTCCCGAAACTACTCCCGAAACTACTCCCGACTCTACTCCTGACTACTCCTGACTCTACTCCCGAAACTACTCCCGAAACTACTCCCGACTATTCCTGACTCTACTCCTGACTCTACTCCCAACACTACTACTCATTCTACTCCTGACTCTACTCCTGACTCTACCCCCTACTCTACTCCCGAAACTACCCCCGACTCTACTCCCGACTCTACTCCCGAAACTACTCCCGACTCTACTCCTGACTACTCCTTACTCTACTCCCGAAACTACTCCCGAAACTACTCCCGACTATTCCTGACTCTACTCCTGACTCTACTCCCAACACTACTACTCATTCTACTCCTGACTCTACTCCTGACTCTACCCCTACTCTACTCCTGACTCTACTCCTGATTCTACTCCTGACTCTACTCCTGACTCTACTCTTGACTCTACTCCTGACTACTCCTGACTCTACCCCCTACTCTACTCCTGACTCTACTCCCGACTCTACTCCCGACTCTACCCCCGACTCTACTCCCGACTCTACTCCTGACTCTACCCCCGACTGTACTCCTGACTCTACTCCTGACTCTACTCCTGACTCTACTCCTGACTCTACCCCCGACTCTACTCCTGACTCTACTCCTGACTCTACTCCTGAAACTACTCCTGACACTACTCCCGACTCTACTCCTGACACTACTCCTGACTCTACTCCTGACTCTACTCCTGACTACTCCCAACTCTACTCCCTACTCTTCTCCGTGACTCTACTCCCAACTCTACTCCTGACTCTACTCCCGACTCTACTCTTTACCACTCCTGACTCTACTCCTGTCTACTCCTGACTCTACTCCTGACTACTCCTTACTCCTGACTCTACTCCTGACTCTACTCGCGACTCTACTCCCGACACTACTCCTGACTACTCCTGACTCTACTCCCTACTACTCCTGACACTACTCACGACTCTACTCTTTACCACTCTTGACTCTACTCCTGTCTACTCCCGACTCTACGCCTGACTACTCCTGACTCTACTCCCTACTCAACTCCTGACTATACGCCCGACTCTACTCCTGACTACTCCTGACTCTACTCCTGACAACTCCCGACTCTACTCCCGACTCTACTCCCGACTCTACTCCCGAAACTACTCCCGACTCTACTCCCGACTCTACCCCCTACTCTACTCCCGAAACTACCCCCGACTCTACTCCCGACTCTACTCCCGACTCTACTCCCGACTCTACTCCCGACTCTACCCCCGACTCTACTCCTGACTCTACTCCCGAAACTACTCCCGAAACTACCCCCGACTCTACCCCCGACTCTACTCCTGACTCTACTCCCGAAACTACTCCCGAAACTACTCCCGACTCTACTCCTGACTACTCCTGACTCTACTCCCGAAACTACTCCCGAAACTACCCACGACTCTACTCCCGACTCTACTCCCGAAACTACTCCCGACTCTACCCCCGACTCTACTCCTGACTCTACTCCCGAAACTACTCCCGAAACTACTCCCGACTCTACTCCCGAAACTACTCCCGACTCTACTCCTGACTACTCCTGACTCTACTCCCGAAACTACTCCCGACTATTCCTGACTCTACTCCTGACTCTACTCCTGACTCTACCCCCTACTCTACTCCTGACTCTACTCCTGATTCTACTCCTGACTCTACTCCTGACTCTACTCTTGACTCTACTCCTGACTACTCCTGACTCTACCCCCTACTCTACTCCTGACTCTACTCCCGACTCTACTCCCGACTCTACTCCCGACTCTACTCCTGACTCTACCCCCGACTGTACTCCTGACTCTACTCCTGACTCTACTCCTGACTCTACTCCTGACTCTACCCCCGAATCTACTCCTGACTCTACTCCTGACTCTACTCCTGAAACTACTCCTGACACTACTCCCGACTCTACTCCTGACTCTACTCCTGACTCTACTCCTGACTACTCCCAACTCTACTCCCTACTCTTCTCCGTGACTCTACTCCCAACTCTACTCCTGACTCTACTCCCGACTCTACTCTTTACCACTCCTGACTCTACTCCTGTCTACTCCTGACTCTACTCCTGACTACTCCTTACTCCTGACTCTACTCCTGACTCTACTCGCGACTCTACTCCCGACTCTACTCCTGACTACTCCTGACTCTACTCCCTACTACTCCTGACACTACTCACGACTCTACTCTTTACCACTCTTGACTCTACTCCTGTCCACTCCCGACTCTACGCCTGACTACTCCTGACTCTACTCCCTACTCAACTCCTGACTATACGCCCGACTCTACTCCTGACTACTCCTGACTCTACTCCTGACAACTCCCGACTCTACTCCCGACTCTACTCCCGACTCTACTCCCGAAACTACTCCCGACTCTACTCCCGACTCTACCCCCTACTCTACTCCCGAAACTACCCCCGACTCTACTCCCGACTCTACTCCCGACTCTACTCCCGACTCTACTCCCGACTCTACCCCCGACTCTACTCCTGACTCTACTCCCGAAACTACTCCCGAAACTACCCCCGACTCTACCCCCGACTCTACTCCTGACTCTACTCCCGAAACTACTCCCGAAACTACTCCCGACTCTACTCCTGACTACTCCTGACTCTACTCCCGAAACTACTCCCGAAACTACCCACGACTCTACTCCCGACTCTACTCCCGAAACTACTCCCGACTCTACCCCCGACTCTACTCCTGACTCTACTCCCGAAACTACTCCCGAAACTACTCCCGACTCTACTCCCGAAACTACTCCCGACTCTACTCCTGACTACTCCTGACTCTACTCCCGAAACTACTCCCGACTATTCCTGACTCTACTCCTGACTCTACTCCTGACTCTACCCCCTACTCTACTCCTGACTCTACTCCTGATTCTACTCCTGACTCTACTCCTGACTCTACTCTTGACTCTACTCCTGACTACTCCTGACTCTACCCCCTACTCTACTCCTGACTCTACTCCCGACTCTACTCCCGACTCTACTCCCGACTCTACTCCTGACTCTACCCCCGACTGTACTCCTGACTCTACTCCTGACTCTACTCCTGACTCTACTCCTGACTCTACCCCCGACTCTACTCCTGACTCTACTCCTGACTCTACTCCTGAAACTACTCCTGACACTACTCCCGACTCTACTCCTGACTCTACTCCTGACTCTACTCCTGACTACTCCCAACTCTACTCCCTACTCTTCTCCGTGACTCTACTCCCAACTCTACTCCTGACTCTACTCCCGACTCTACTCTTTACCACTCCTGACTCTACTCCTGTCTACTCCTGACTCTACTCCTGACTACTCCTTACTCCTGACTCTACTCCTGACTCTACTCGCGACTCTACTCCCGACTCTACTCCTGACTACTCCTGACTCTACTCCCTACTACTCCTGACACTACTCACGACTCTACTCTTTACCACTCTTGACTCTACTCCTGTCTACTCCCGACTCTACGCCTGACTACTCCTGACTCTACTCCCTACTCAACTCCTGACTATACGCCCGACTCTACTCCTGACTACTCCTGACTCTACTCCTTACTACTCCTGACAATACTCACGACTCTACTCCTTACCGCTCCTAACTCTACTCTTGTCTACTCCTGAGTCTACCCCTGACTTCTCCCGACTCTACTCCCGACTCTACTCCCGACTCTACTCCTGACTGCTCCCAACACTACTCCCGACTCTACTCCTGACTCTACTCCTGACTACTCCCAAAACTACTTCCGACTCTACACCAGAATCTACACCTAACTCAACTCCTGACTACTCCTGACTCTACTCCCGACTCTCCTACCGACTCTACTCCCGACTCTCCTACCGACTCTACTCCTGACTCTACTCCCGACTCTACTCCTGACTCTACTCCCGACTCTACTCCTGACTCTACTCCCGACTCTACTCCTGACTCTACTCCTGACTACTCCTGAGTCTACTACTGACTACTCCTGACTCTACTCCTGACTCTACTCCTTACTACTCCTGACTACTCATGACTCTACCCCTGACTACTCCTGACTCTACTCCCGACTCTACTCCCAACCCTTCTTCCGACTCTACTCCCGACTTTACTTTTGATTATTCCTGACTCTACACCTGACTCTACTTCCGACTCTACTCCTGACTACTCCTGACTCTAATCCCGACTCTACTCCTGATTACTCTTGACTCTACTCCCGACTCTACTCCAGACTCTACTCCTGACTCTACGCCTGACTACTCCCAATTCTACTCCCGACTCTACTCCCGACTAAAATCCTGACTACTCCAGACTCTACTCCCGACTCTACTCCTGACTCTATTCCCGACCCCACTTCCAACTCTACTCCTGACTCTATTCCTGACTCCACTTCCAACTCTACTCCTGACTCTATTCCCGACTCCACTTCCAACTCTACTCCAGACTCTACTCCAGACTCTACTCCTAACTCTATTCTCGATTCTATTCCCAACACTACTCTCGACTCTACTCCCGACACTTCTCCCGACTCCACTCCTGACTCCACTCCCAACTCTACTCCTGACTACTCCCGACTCTACTCCCGACTCTACTCCTGACTCTACTCCTGACTCTACTCCCGACTCTACTCCTGACTACTCCTGACTCTACTCCGACTCCCTACTCTACTCCTAACTACTACTGACTACTCCTGAATCTACACTTTACTCTTCTCCCGACTCTGCTATCGACTCTACTCCCGACTCTACTCCTGACTACTCCTGACTCTCGAATCTACTCTTGACTACTCCTGACTCTACTCCGGACTCTACTGCCGAATATACTCCTGAATCTATTCCTGACTACTCCTGACTCTACATCTGACTACTCCTGACTCTACTCCTGACTCTACTCCCGACTACTCCTGACTCTCGACTCTACTCTTGACTACTCCTGACTATTGACTCTATTCTTGACTACTCCTGCTCTACTCCTGACTCTTCTCCAGACTACTGCCGAATCTACTTCTGACTACTCTTGACTCTACTCCTGACTCTACTCCAGGCTACTCCGGACTACTCCTGACTTTAATCCTTACTATTCCTGACTCTACTCCTGACTCTACTCCTTACTACTCCTGACTCTACTCCTGACTCTACTCCTTACTTCTCCAGACTCTACTCCTTACTTCTCCTGACTCTACTCCCGACTCTACTCCTGACTACTCCTGACTCTACACCTGACTCTACTCCTGACTCTACTCCTGACTCTACTTCTGACTCTACTCCTGACTTTACTCCTGACTCTACTCCTGACTCTACTTCTGACTCTACTCCTGACTCTGCTCCCAACTCTGCTCCCTACTTTGCTCCCATCTCTACTCCCGACTCTACTCCTGACTCTACTCCTGACTCTACTCCTGACTCTACTCCCGGCTGTACTCCTGAGTTCTCCTGACTCTACTCCTGACTACTGCTGACTCTACTCCTGACTCTACTCCCGACTCAACTCCCGACTCTACTCCCGAATCCATTCCTGACTACTCCTGACTCTACTCCCGACTCTACTCCTGACTACTACTGATCCTAATCCCGACTCTACTCCTGAATAATCCTGACTCTACTCCCGACTCTACTCCTGACTACTCCTGATCCTAATCCCGACTCTACTCCTGAATAATCCTGACTCTACTCCCGACTCTACTCCTGACTACTCCTGACCCTAATCCCGACTCTACTCCTGAATACTCATGACTCTACTCCAGACTCTACTCCCGACTCTACTCCCGACTACTCCTGACTCTACTCCCGACTCTACTAATGACTATTCCTGACTCTATTACCGACCCTTCTCCCAACTCTACTCCTGACTACTCCTGACTCTTCTCCCGACTCTACTCCTTACTACTCCCGACTCTACTTCTGACTACTCCCGACTCTACTCCCGACTCTACTCCCGACTCTACTCCTGACTACTCCTGACTCTTGACTCTACTCCTGATACTGCTGACTTTCGACTCTACTCCTGACTACTCCTGACTCTACTCCCGACTCTACTCCGGACACTACTGCCCAATGTTCTCCCGAATCTACTCCTGACTACTCCTGACTTTAATCCTTACTATTCCTGACTCTACTCCAGACTCTACTCCTTACTGTTCCTGACTCTACTCCTGACTACTCCTGACTCTACTCCTGACTCTACTCCTGACTCTGTTCCTGACTACTCCTAACTCTACTCCTGACACTACTCCTTACTTCTCCTGACTCTACTCCTGACTCTACACCCGACTCTACTCCTGACTCTACTCCTGACTCTACTCCTGACTCTACTCCTGACTCTACTTCTGACTCTACTCCTGACTCTACTCCCGACTCTACTCCCGACTCTACTCCCGACTCTACTCCTTACTCTACTCCTGACTCTATTTCTGACTCTACTCCTGACTCTACTCCTTACTCTACTCCCAACTCTACTCCTTACTACTCCTGACTCTACTCCTTAATGATCCTGACTCTACTCCCGACTCTACTCCTGACTCTACTCCTGACTCTACTCCTTACTTCTCCTGACTCTACTCCTGATTCTACTTCTGACTACTCCTGACTCAACACCTTACTTCTCCTGACTCTACTCCCGACTCTACTCCCGACTCTACTCCTGACTCTACTTCTGACTCTACTCCTGACTCTACTCCTTACTTCTCCTGACTCTACTCCCGACTCTACTCCCGACTCTACTCCCGAATCTACTCCTGACTACTCCTGACTTTAATCCTTACTATTCCTGACACTACTCCAGACTCTACTCCTTACTGTTCCTGACTCTACTCCTGACTACTCCTGACTCTACTCCTGACTCTACTCCTGACTCTGTTCCTGACTACTCCTGACTCTACTCCTGACTCTACTCCTTACTTCTCCTGACTCTACTCCTGACTCTACACTAGACTCTACTCCTGAATCTACTCCTGACTCTACTCCTGACTCTACTTCTGACTCTACTCCTGACTCTACTCCCGACTCTACTCCCGACTCTACTCCTTACTCTACTCCTGACTCTATTTCTGACTCTACTCCTTACTCTACTCCCAACTCTACTCCTTACTACTCCTGACTCTACTCCTTAATTATCCTGACTCTACTCCCGACTCTACTCCTGACTCTACTCCTGACTCTACTCCTTACTTCTCCAGACTCTACTCCTGATTCTACTTCTGACTACTCCTGACTCTACACCTTACTTCTCCTGACTCTACTCCTGACTCTACTTCTGACTCTACTCCTGACTCTACTCCTTACTTCTCCTGACTCTACTCCCGACTCTACTCCCGACTCTACTCCCGACTCTACTCCTGACTCTACTTCTGACTCTACTTCTGACTCTACTCCTGACTCTACTCCCAACTCTACTCCTTACTACTCCTGACTCTACTCCTTAATTCTCCTGACTCTACTCCCGACTCTACTCCTGACTCTACTCCTGACTCTACACCTTACTTCTCCTGACTCTACTCCCGACTCTACTCCCGACTCTACTCCCAACTCTACTCCTTACTACTCCTGACTCTACTCCTTACTTCTCCTGACTCTACTCCTGACTATACTTCTGACTCTACTCCTGACTCTACTCCTGACTCTACTCCTGACTCTACTCCCGACTCTACTCCTGACTCTACTCCTTACTTCTCCCGACTCTACTCCCGACTCTACTCCTGACTCTACTCCTGATCCTACTCCTGACTCTACTCCCGACTCTACTCCCGACTCTACTCCTTACTTCTCCCGACTCTACTCCCGACTCTACTCCCGACTCTACTCCTGACTCTACTTCTGACTCTACTCCTGACTCTACTCCTTACTTCTCCTGACTCTACTCCCGACTCTACTCCCGACTCTACTCCCGAATCTACTCCTGACTACTCCTGACTTTAATCCTTACTATTCCTGACTCTACTCCAGACTCTACTCCTTACTGTTCCTGACTATACTCCTGACTACTCCTGACTCTACTCCTGACTCTACTCCTGACTCTGTTCCTGACTACTCCTGACTCTACTCCTGACTCTACTCCTTACTTCTCCTGACTCTACTCCTGACTCTACACCCGACTCTACTCCTGACTCTACTCCTGACTCTACTCCCGACTCTACTCCCGACTCTACTCCCGACTCTACTCCTTACTCTACTCCTGACTCTATTTCTGACTCTACTCCTTACTCTACTCCCAACTCTACTCCTTACTACTCCTGACTCTACTCCTTAATTATCCTGACTCTACTCCTGACTCTACTCCTGTCTTCTCCTGACTCTACTCCTTACTTCTCCAGACTCTACTCCTGATTCTACTTCTGACTACTCCTGACTCTACACCTTACTTCTCCTGACTCTACTCCCGACTCTATAACCCGACTCTACTCCTGACTCTACTTCTGACTCTACTCCTGACTCTACTCCTTACTTCTCCTGACTCTACTCCCGACTCTACTCCCGACTCTACTCCCGACTCTACTCCTTACTTCTCCCGACTCTACTCCCGACTCTACTCCCGACTCTACTCCTGACTCTACTTCTGACTCTACTCCTGACTCTACTCCTTACTTCTCCTGACTCTACTCCCGACTCTACTCCCGACTCTACTCCCGAATCTACTCCTGACTACTCCTGACTTTAATCCTTACTATTCCTGACTCTACTCCAGACTCTACTCCTTACTGTTCCTGACTATACTCCTGACTACTCCTGACTCTACTCCTGACTCTACTCCTGACTCTGTTCCTGACTACTCCTGACTCTACTCCTGACTCTACTCCTTACTTCTCCTGACTCTACTCCTGACTCTACACCCGACTCTACTCCTGACTCTACTCCTGACTCTACTCCTGACTCTACTGATGACTCTACTCCTGACTCTACTCCCGACTCTACTCCCGACTCTACTCCCGACTCTACTCCTTACTCTACTCCTGACTCTATTTCTGACTCTACTCCTTACTCTACTCCCAACTCTACTCCTTACTACTCCTGACTCTACTCCTTAATTATCCTGACTCTACTCCCGACTCTACTCCTGACTCTACTCCTGACTCTACTCCTTACTTCTCCAGACTCTACTCCTGATTCTACTTCTGACTACTCCTGACTTTAATCCTTACTATTCCTGACTCTACTCCAGACTCTACTCCTTACTGTTCCTGACTATACTCCTGACTACTCCTGACTCTACTCCTGACTCTACTCCTGACTCTGTTCCTGACTACTCCTGACTCTACTCCTGACTCTACTCCTTACTTCTCCTGACTCTACTCCTGACTCTACACCCGACTCTACTCCTGACTCTACTCCTGACTCTACTCCCGACTCTACTCCCGACTCTACTCCTTACTCTACTCCTGACTCTATTTCTGACTCTACTCCTTACTCTACTCCCAACTCTACTCCTTACTACTCCTGACTCTACTCCTTAATTATCCTGACTCTACTCCCGACTCTACTCCTGACTCTACTCCTGACTCTACTCCTTACTTCTCCAGACTCTACTCCTGATTCTACTTCTGACTACTCCTGACTCTACACCTTACTTCTCCTGACTCTACTCCCGACTCTACTCCCGACTCTACTCCTGACTCTACTTCTGACTCTACTCCTGACTCTACTCCTTACTTCTCCTGACTCTACTCCCGACTCTACTCCCGACTCTACTCCCGACTCTACTCCTGACTCTACTTCTGACTCTACTTCTGACTCTACTCCTGACTCTACTCCCAACTCTACTCCTTACTACTCCTGACTCTACTCCTTAATTCTCCTGACTCTACTCCCGACTCTACTCCTGACTCTACTCCAGACTCTACTCCTTACTTCTCCTGACTCTACTCCTGACTCTACTCCCGACTCTACTCCCAACTCTACTCCTTACTACTCCTGACTCTACTCCTTACTTCTCCTGACTCTACTCCTGACTATACTTCTGACTCTACTCCTGACTCTACTCCTGACTCTACTCCTGACTCTACTCCCGACTCTACTCCTGACTCTACTCCTTACTTCTCCCGACTCTACTCCCGACTCTACTCCTGACTCTACTCCTGATCCTACTCCTGACTCTACTCCCGACTCTACTCCCGACTCTACTCCTTACTTCTCCCGACTCTACTCCCGACTCTACTCCCGACTCTACTCCTGACTCTACTTCTGACTCTACTCCTGACTCTACTCCTTACTTCTCCTGACTCTACTCCCGACTCTACTCCCGACTCTACTCCCGAATCTACTCCTGACTACTCCTGACTTTAATCCTTACTATTCCTGACTCTACTCCAGACTCTACTCCTTACTGTTCCTGACTATACTCCTGACTCTATTCCTGACTCTGTTCCTGACTACTCCTGACTCTACTCCTGACTCTACTCCTTACTTCTCCTGACTCTACTCCTGACTCTACACCCGACTCTACTCCTGACTCTACTCCTGACTCTACTCCCGACTCTACTCCCGACTCTACTCCCGACTCTACTCCTTACTCTACTCCTGACTCTATTTCTGACTCTACTCCTTACTCTACTCCCAACTCTACTCCTTACTACTCCTGACTCTACTCCTTAATTATCCTGACTCTACTCCCGACTCTACTCCTGACTCTACTCCTGACTCTACTCCTTACTTCTCCAGACTCTACTCCTGATTCTACTTCTGACTACTCCTGACTCTACACCTTACTTCTCCTGACTCTACTCCCGACTCTATAACCCGACTCTACTCCTGACTCTACTTCTGACTCTACTCCTGACTCTACTCCTTACTTCTCCTGACTCTACTCCCGACTCTACTCCCGACTCTACTCCCGACTCTACTCCTTACTTCTCCCGACTCTACTCCCGACTCTACTCCCGACTCTACTCCTGACTCTACTTCTGACTCTACTCCTGACTCTACTCCTTACTTCTCCTGACTCTACTCCCGACTCTACTCCCGACTCTACTCCCGAATCTACTCCTGACTACTGATGACTTTAATCCTTAGTATTCCTGACTCTACTCCAGACTCTACTCCTTACTGTTCCTGACTATACTCCTGACTACTCCTGACTCTACTCCTGACTCTACTCCTGACTCTGTTCCTGACTACTCCTGACTCTACTCCTGACTCTACTCCTTACTTCTCCTGACTCTACTCCTGACTCTACACCCGACTCTACTCCTGACTCTACTCCTGACTCTACTCCTGACTCTACTGATGACTCTACTCCTGACTCTACTCCCGACTCTACTCCCGACTCTACTCCCGACTCTACTCCTTACTCTACTCCTGACTCTATTTCTGACTCTACTCCTTACTCTACTCCCAACTCTACTCCTTACTACTCCTGACTCTACTCCTTAATTATCCTGACTCTACTCCCGACTCTACTCCTGACTCTACTCCTGACTCTACTCCTTACTTCTCCAGACTCTACTCCTGATTCTACTTCTGACTACTCCTGACTCTACACCTTACTTCTCCTGACTCTACTCCCGACTCTATAACCCGACTCTACTCCTGACTCTACTTCTGACTCTACTCCTGACTCTACTCCTTACTTCTCCTGACTCTACTCCCGACTCTACTCCCGACTCTACTCCCGACTCTACTCCTGACTCTACTTCTGACTCTACTTCTGACTCTACTCCTGACTCTACTCCCAACTCTACTCCTTACTACTCCTGACTCTACTCCTTAATTCTCCTGACTCTACTCCCGACTCTACTCCTGACTCTATTCCAGACTCTACTCCTTACTTCTCCTGACTCTACTCCTGACTCTACTCCTGACTCTACACCTTACTTCTCCTGACTCTACTCCCGACTCTACTCCCGACTCTACTCCCAACTCTACTCCTTACTACTCCTGACTCTACTCCTTACTTCTCCTGACTCTACTCCTGACTCTACTTCTGACTCTACTTCTGACTCTACTCCTGACTCTACTCCTGACTCTACTCCCGACTCTACTCCTGACTCTACTCCTTACTTCTCCCGACTCTACTCCCGACTCTACTCCTGACTCTACTCCTGACTCTACTCGTGACTCTACTCCCGACTCTACTCCCGACTCTACTCCTGACTCTACTTCTGACTCTACTCCTGACTCTACTCCTTACTTCTCCTGACTCTACTCCCGAATCTACTCCTGACTACTCCTGACTTTAATCCTTACTGTTCCTGACTCTACTCCAGACTCTACTCCTTACTGTTCCTGACTCTACTCCTGACTACTCCTGACTCTACTCCTGACTCTACTCCTGACTCTGTTCCTGACTACTCCTGACTCTACTCCTGACTCTACTCCTTACTTCCCCTGACTCTACTCCTGACTCTACACCCGACTCTACTCCTGACTCTACTCCTGACTCTACTCCTGAATCTACTTATGACTCTACTCCTGACTCTACTCCCGACTCTACTCCCGACTCTACTCCCGACTCTACTCCTTACTCTACTCCTGACTCTATTTCTGACTCTACTCCTTACTCTACTCCCAACTCTACTCCTTACTACTCCTGACTCCACTCCTTAATTATCCTGACTCTACTGCCGACTCTACTCCTGACTCTATTCCTGACTCTACTCCTTACTTCTCCTGACTCTACTCCCGACTCTACTCCCGACTCTACTCCCGACTCTACTCCCGACTCTACTCCTGACTCTACTTCTGACTCTACTTCTGACTCTACTCCTGACTCTACTCCCAACTCTACTCCTTACTACTCCTGACTCTACTCCTTAATTCTCCTGACTCTACTCCCGACTCTACTTCTGACTCTACTCCTGACTCTACTCCTTACTTCTCCTGACTCTACTCCCGACTCTACTCCCGACTCTACTCCCGACTCTACTCCCGACTCTACTCCTGACTCTACTTCTGACTCTACTCCTGACTCTACTCCTGACTCTACTCCTGACTCTACTCCTTACTTCTCCCGACTCTACTCCCGACTCTACTCCCGACTCTACTCCTGACTCTACTCCTGACTCTACTCCTGACTCTACTCCCGACTCTACTCCCGACTCTACTCCAGACTCTACTCCTTACTTCTCCTGACTCTACTCCTGACTCTACTCCTGACTCTACTCCTGACTCTACTCCTTACTTCTCCTGACTCTACTCCTGACTCTACTCTTGACTCTACTCCTGACTTTACTCCTGACTATACTTCTGACTCTACTCCTGACTCTACTCCTGACTCTACTCCTTACTTCTCCCGACTCTACTCCCGACTCTACTCCTGACTCTACTCCTGACTCTACTCCTTACTTCTCCTGACTCTACTCCTGACTCTACTCCTGACTCTACTCCCGACTCTACTCCTGACTCTACTTCTGACTCTACTCCTGACTCTGCTCCTGACTCTACTCCTTACTTCTCCTGACTCTACTCCTGACTCTACTCCTGACTCTACTCCTAACTCTACTCCCGACTCTACTCCTGACTCTACTCCTGACTCTACTCCTGACTCTACTCCCGACTCTACTCCTGACTCTACTTCTGACTCTACTCCTGACTCTACTCCTGACTCTACTCCCGACTCTACTCCTGACTCTACTCCTTACTTCTCCTGACTCTACTCCTGACTCTACTCCCGACTCTACTCCCAACTCTACTCCTTACTACTCCTGACTCTACTCCTTACTTCTCCTGACTCTACTCCTGACTCTACTTCTGACTCTACTTCTGACTCTACTCCTGACTCTACTCCTGACTCTACTCCCGACTCTACTCCTGACTCTACTCCTTACTTCTCCCGACTCTACTCCCGACTCTACTCCTGACTCTACTCCTGACTCTACTCCTGACTCTACTCCCGACTCTACTCCCGACTCTACTCCTTACTTCTCCCGACTCTACTCCCGACTCTACTCCTTACTCTACTCCTGACTCTATTTCTGACTCTACTCCTTACTCTACTCCCAACTCTACTCCTTACTACTCCTGACTCCACTCCTTAATTATCCTGACTCTACTGCCGACTCTACTCCTGACTCTACTCCTGACTCTACTCCTTACTTCTCCTGACTCTACTCCTGATTCTACTTCTGACTACTCCTGACTCTACTCCTTACTTCTCCTGACTCTACTCCCGACTCTACTCCCGACTCTACTCCCGACTCTACTCCCGACTCTACTCCTGACTCTACTTCTGACCCTACTTCTGACTCTACTCCTGACTCTACTCCCAACTCTACTCCTTACTATTCCTGACTCTACTCCTTAATTCTCCTGACTCTACTCCCGACTCTACTTCTGACTCTACTCCTGACTCTACTCCTTACTTCTCCTGACTCTACTCCCGACTCTACTCCCGACTCTACTCCCGACTCTACTCCCGACTCTACTCCTGACTCTACTTCTGACTCTACTTCTGACTCTACTCCTGACTCTACTCCCAACTCTACTCCTTACTACTCCTGACTCTACTCCTTAATTCTCCTGACTCTACTCCCGACTCTACTCCTGACTCTACTCCTGACTCTACTCCTTACTTCTCCTGACTCTACTCCTGACTCTACTCCTGACTCTACTCCTGACTCTACCCCTGACTCTACTCCTTACTTCTCCCGACTCTACTCCCGACTCTACTCCCGACTCTACTCCAGACTCTACTCCTTACTTCTCCTGACTCTACTCCTGACTCTACTCCTGACTCTACTCCTGACTCTACTCCTTACTTCTCCTGACTCTACTCCTGACTCTACACCCGACTCTACTCCTGACTCTACTCCTGACTCTACTCCTGAATCTACTTATGACTCTACTCCTGACTCTACTCCCGACTCTACTCCCGACTCTACTCCCGACTCTACTCCTTACTCTACTCCTGACTCTATTTCTGACTCTACTCCTTACTCTACTCCCAACTCTACTCCTTACTACTCCTGACTCCACTCCTTAATTATCCTGACTCTACTGCCGACTCTACTCCTGACTCTATTCCTGACTCTACTCCTTACTTCTCCTGACTCTACTCCCGACTCTACTCCCGACTCTACTCCCGACTCTACTCCCGACTCTACTTCTGACTCTACTTCTGACTCTACTCCTGACTCTACTCCCAACTCTACTCCTTACTACTCCTGACTCTAATCCTTAATTCTCCTGACTCTACTCCCGACTCTACTTCTGACTCTACTCCTGACTCTACTCCTTACTTCTCCTGACTCTACTCCCGACTCTACTCCCGACTCTACTCCCGACTCTACTCCCGACTCTACTCCTGACTCTACTTCTGACTCTACTCCTGACTCTACTCCTGACTCTACTCCTGACTCTACTCCTTACTTCTCCCGACTCTACTCCCGACTCTACTCCCGACTCTACTCCTGACTCTACTCCTGACTCTACTCCTGACTCTACTCCCGACTCTACTCCCGACTCTACTCCAGACTCTACTCCTTACTTCTCCTGACTCTACTCCTGACTCTACTCCTGACTCTACTCCTGACTCTACTCCTTACTTCTCCTGACTCTACTCCTGACTCTACTCTTGACTCTACTCCTGACTTTACTCCTGACTATACTTCTGACTCTACTCCTGACTCTACTCCTGACTCTACTCCTTACTTCTCCCGACTCTACTCCCGACTCTACTCCTGACTCTACTCCTGACTCTACTCCTTACTTCTCCTGACTCTACTCCTGACTCTACTCCTGACTCTACTCCCGACTCTACTCCTGACTCTACTTCTGACTCTACTCCTGACTCTGCTCCTGACTCTACTCCTTACTTCTCCTGACTCTACTCCTGACTCTACTCCTGACTCTACTCCTAACTCTACTCCCGACTCTACTCCTGACTCTACTCCTGACTCTACTCCCGACTCTACTCCTGACTCTACTTCTGACTCTACTCCTGACTCTACTCCTGACTCTACTCCCGACTCTACTCCTGACTCTACTCCTTACTTCTCCTGACTCTACTCCTGACTCTACTCCCGACTCTACTCCCAACTCTACTCCTTACTACTCCTGACTCTACTCCTTACTTCTCCTGACTCTACTCCTGACTCTACTTCTGACTCTACTTCTGACTCTACTCCTGACTCTACTCCTGACTCTACTCCCGACTCTACACCTGACTCTACTCCTTACTTCTCCCGACTCTACTCCCGACTCTACTCCTGACTCTACTCCTGACTCTACTCCTGACTCTACTCCCGACTCTACTCCCGACTCTACTCCTTACGTCTCCCGACTCTACTCCCGACTCTACTCCTTACTCTACTCCTGACTCTATTTCTGACTCTACTCCTTACTCTACTCCCAACTCTACTCCTTACTACTCCTGACTCCACTCCTTAATTATCCTGACTCTACTGCCGACTCTACTCCTGACTCTACTCCTGACTCTACTCCTTACTTCTCCTGACTCTACTCCTGATTCTACTTCTGACTACTCCTGACTCTACTCCTTACTTCTCCTGACTCTACTCCCGACTCTACTCCCGACTCTACTCCCGACTCTACTCCCGACTCTACTCCTGACTCTACTTCTGACCCTACTTCTGACTCTACTCCTGACTCTACTCCCAACTCTACTCCTTACTACTCCTGACTCTACTCCTTAATTCTCCTGACTCTACTCCCGACTCTACTTCTGACTCTACTCCTGACTCTACTCCTTACTTCTCCTGACTCTACTCCCGACTCTACTCCCGACTCTACTCCCGACTCTACTCCCGACTCTACTCCTGACTCTACTTCTGACTCTACTTCTGACTCTACTCCTGACTCTACTCCCAACTCTACTCCTTACTACTCCTGACTCTACTCCTTAATTCTCCTGACTCTACTCCCGACTCTACTCCTGACTCTACTCCTGACTCTACTCCTTACTTCTCCTGACTCTACTCCTGACTCTACTCCTGACTCTACTCCTGACTCTACCCCTGACTCTACTCCTTACTTCTCCCGACTCTACTCCCGACTCTACTCCCGACTCTACTCCAGACTCTACTCCTTACTTCTCCTGACTCTACTCCTGACTCTACTCCTGACTCTACTCCTGACTCTACTCCTTACTTCTCCTGACTCTACTCCTGACTCTACTCTTGACTCTACTCCTGACTTTACTCCTGACTATACTTCTGACTCTACTCCTGACTCTACTCCTGACTCTACTCCTTACTTCTCCCGACTCTACTCCCGACTCTACTCCTGACTCTACTCCTGACTCTACTCCTTACTTCTCCTGACTCTACTCCTGACTCTACTCCTGACTCTACTCCCGACTCTACTCCTGACTCTACTTCTGACTCTACTCCTGACTCTGCTCCTGACTCTACTCCTTACTTCTCCTGACTCTACTCCTGACTCTACTCCTAACTCTACTCCCGACTCTACTCCTGACTCTACTCCTGACTCTACTCCTGACTCTACTCCCGACTCTACTCCTGACTCTACTTCTGACTCTACTCCTGACTCTACTCCTGACTCTACTCCCGACTCTACTCCTGACTCTACTTCTGACTCTACTCCTGACTCTACTCCTGACTCTACACCTTACTTCTCCTGACTCTACTCCCGACTCTACTCCCGACTCTACTCCCAACTCTATTCCTTACTACTCCTGACTCTACTCCTTACTTCTCCTGACTCTACTCCTGACTCTACTTCTGACTCTACTCCTGACTCTACTCCTGACTCTACTCCTGACTCTACTCCTTACTTCTCCCGACTCTACTCCCGACTCTACTCCCGACTCTACTCCTGACTCTACTCCTGACTCTACTCCAGACTCTACTCCCGACTCTACTCCCGACTCTACTCCAGACTCTACTCCTTACTTCTCCTGACTCTACTCCTGACTCTACTCCTGACTCTACTCCTGACTCTACTCCTTACTTCTCCTGACTCTACTCCTGACTCTACTCCTGACTTTACTCTTGACTCTACTCCTGACTTTACTCCTGACTATACTTCTGACTCTACTCCTGACTCTACTCCTGACTCTACTCCTTACTTCTCCCGACTCTACTCCCGACTCTACTCCCGACTCTACTCCTGACTCTACTCCTTACTTCTCCTGACTCTACTCCTGACTCTACTCCCGACTCTACTCCTGACTCTACTGCTGACTCTACTCCTGACTCTGCTCCTGACTCCACTCCTTACTTCTCCTGACTCTACTCCTGACTCTACTCCTGACTCTACTCCTAACTCTACTCCCGACTCTACTCCCGACTCTACTCCTGACTCTACTTCTGACTCTACTCCTGACTCTGCTCCCGACTCTACTCCTGACTCTACTCCTGACTCTACTCCCGACTCTACTCCTGACTCTACTCCTGACTCTACTCCCGACTCTACTCCTGACTCTACTCCTGACCCTACTTCTGACTCTACTCCTGACTCTACTCCTTACTTCTCCTGACTCTACTCCTGACTCTACTCCTGACTCTACTCCCGACTCTACTCCTGACTCTACTTCTGACTCTACTCCTGACTCTACTCCCAACTCTACTCCTTACTACTCCTGACTCTACTCCTTAATTCTCCTGACTCTACTCCCGACTCTACTCCTGACTCTACTCCTTACTTCTCCTGACTCTACTCCTGACTCTACTCCTGACTCTACACCTTACTTCTCCTGACTCTACTCCCGACTCTACTCCCGACTCTACTCCCAACTCTATTCCTTACTACTCCTGACTCTACTCCTTACTTCTCCTGACTCTACTCCTGACTCTACTTCTGACTCTACTCCTGACTCTACTCCTGACTCTACTCCTGACTCTACTCCTTACTTCTCCCGACTCTACTCCCGACTCTACTCCCGACTCTACTCCTGACTCTACTCCTGACTCTACTCCAGACTCTACTCCCGACTCTACTCCCGACTCTACTCCAGACTCTACTCCTTACTTCTCCTGACTCTACTCCTGACTCTACTCCTGACTCTACTCCTGACTCTACTCCTTACTTCTCCTGACTCTACTCCTGACTCTACTCCTGACTATACTTCTGACTCTACTCCTGACTCTACTCCTGACTCTACTCCTTACTTCTCCCGACTCTACTCCCGACTCTGCTCCCGACTCTACTCCTGACTCTACTTCTGACTCTACTCCTGACTCTGCTCCCGACTCTACTCCTGACTCTACTCCTGACTCTACTCCCGACTCTACTCCTGACTCTACTCCTGACTCTACTCCCGACTCTACTCCTGACTCTACTCCTGACCCTACTTCTGACTCTACTCCTGACTCTACTCCTTACTTCTCCTGACTCTACTCCTGACTCTACTCCTGACTCTACTCCCGACTCTACTCCTGACTCTACTTCTGACTCTACTCCTGACTCTACTCCCAACTCTACTCCTTACTACTCCTGACTCTACTCCTTAATTCTCCTGACTCTACTCCCGACTCTACTCCTGACTCTACTCCTTACTTCTCCTGACTCTACTCCTGACTCTACACCTTACTTCTCCTGACTCTACTCCCGACTCTACTCCCGACTCTACTCCCAACTCTATTCCTTACTACTCCTGACTCTACTCCTTACTTCTCCTGACTCTACTCCTGACTCTACTTCTGACTCTACTCCTGACTCTACTCCTGACTCTACTCCTGACTCTACTCCTTACTTCTCCCGACTCTACTCCCGACTCTACTCCCGACTCTACTCCTGACTCTACTCCTGACTCTACTCCAGACTCTACTCCCGACTCTACTCCCGACTCTACTCCAGACTCTACTCCTTACTTCTCCTGACTCTACTCCTGACTCTACTCCTGACTCTACTCCTGACTCTACTCCTTACTTCTCCTGACTCTACTCCTGACTCTACTCCTGACTCTACTCTTGACTCTACTCCTGACTTTACTCCTGACTATACTTCTGACTCTACTCCTGACTCTACTCCTGACTCTACTCCTTACTTCTCCCGACTCTACTCCCGACTCTACTCCCGACTCTACTCCTGACTCTACTCCTTACTTCTCCTGACTCTACTCCTGACTCTACTCCCGACTCTACTCCTGACTCTACTGCTGACTCTACTCCTGACTCTGCTCCTGACTCTACTCCTTACTTCTCCTGACTCTACTCCTGACTCTACTCCTGACTCTACTCCTAACTCTACTCCCGACTCTACTCCCGACTCTACTCCTGACTCTACTTCTGACTCTACTCCTGACTCTGCTCCCGACTCTACTCCTGACTCTACTTCTGACTCTACTCCTGACTCTACTCCCGACTCTACTCCCGACTCTACTCCTGACTCTACTCCTTACTTCTCCTGACTCTACTCCTGACTCTACTCCTGACTCTACTCCCGACTCTACTCCTGACTCTACTTCTGACTCTACTCCTGACTCTGCTCCTGACTCTACTCTTTACTTCTCCTGACTCTACTCCTGACTCTACTCCTCTCTCTACTCCTGACTCTACTCCCGACTCTACTCCTGACTCTACTCCTGACTCTACTCCTGACTCTACTCCCGACTCTACTCCTGACTCTACTTCTGACTCTACTCCTGACTCTACTCCTGACTCTATTTCTGACTCAACTCCTGACTCTACTCCTGACTCTACTTCTGACTCTACTCCTGACTCTACTCCTGACTCTACTTCTGACTCTACTCCTGACTCTACTCCCGACTCTACTCCCGACTCTACTCCCGACTCTACTCCTGACTCTACTCCTGACTCTACTCCCGACTCTACTCCTGACTCTACTCCTGACTCTACTCCCGACTCTACGCCCGACTCTACTCCTGACTCTACTTCTGACTCTACTCCTGACTCTACTCCTGACTCTACTTCTGACTCTACTCCTGACTCTACTCCCGACTCTACTCCTGACTCTACTCCTGACTCTACTCCCGACTCTACTCCTGACTCTACTCCCGACTCTACTCCCGACTCTACTCCTGACTCTACTTCTGACTCTACTCCTGACTCTACTCCTTACTTCTCCTGACTCTACTCCTGACTCTACTCCTGACTCTACTCTTGACTCTACTCCTGACTTTACTCCTGACTATACTTCTGACTCTACTCCTGACTCTACTCCTGACTCTACTCCTTACTTCTCCCGACTCTACTCCCGACTCTACTCCCGACTCTACTCCTGACTCTACTCCTTACTTCTCCTGACTCTACTCCTGACTCTACTCCCGACTCTACTCCTGACTCTACTGCTGACTCTACTCCTGACTCTGCTCCTGACTCTACTCCTTACTTCTCCTGACTCTACTCCTGACTCTACTCCTGACTCTACTCCTAACTCTACTCCCGACTCTACTCCCGACTCTACTCCTGACTCTACTTCTGACTCTACTCCTGACTCTGCTCCCGACTCTACTCCTGACTCTACTTCTGACTCTACTCCTGACTCTACTCCCGACTCTACTCCCGACTCTACTCCTGACTCTACTCCTTACTTCTCCTGACTCTACTCCTGACTCTACTCCTGACTCTACTCCCGACTCTACTCCTGACTCTACTTCTGACTCTACTCCTGACTCTGCTCCTGACTCTACTCTTTACTTCTCCTGACTCTACTCCTGACTCTACTCCTCTCTCTACTCCTGACTCTACTCCCGACTCTACTCCTGACTCTACTCCTGACTCTACTCCTGACTCTACTCCCGACTCTACTCCTGACTCTACTTCTGACTCTACTCCTGACTCTACTCCTGACTCTATTTCTGACTCAACTCCTGACTCTACTCCTGACTCTACTTCTGACTCTACTCCTGACTCTACTCCTGACTCTACTTCTGACTCTACTCCTGACTCTACTCCCGACTCTACTCCCGACTCTACTCCCGACTCTACTCCTGACTCTACTCCTGACTCTACTCCCGACTCTACTCCTGACTCTACTCCTGACTCTACTCCCGACTCTACGCCCGACTCTACTCCTGACTCTACTTCTGACTCTACTCCTGACTCTACTCCTGACTCTACTTCTGACTCTACTCCTGACTCTACTCCCGACTCTACTCCTGACTCTACTCCTGACTCTACTCCCGACTCTACTCCTGACTCTACTCCCGACTCTACTCCCGACTCTACTCCTGACTCTACTTCTGACTCTACTCCTGACTCTACTCCTTACTTCTCCTGACTCTACTCCTGACTCTACTCCTGACTCTACTCTTGACTCTACTCCTTACTCTACTCCTGACTCTACTTCTGACTCTACTCCTGACTCTACTCCTTACTTCTCCCGACTCTACTCCTGACTCTACTCCTGACTCTAATCCCGACTCTGTGTGTTCCACTGTGGTTCATGTTGAATCTCCATATTAATATGTGCTTATTGGACTAAAGTAGCAGTTCAACATTTTTACAATCGACAGATCTAATACCAACATTATTCAGTGACTATTCTCACCTTCCTTAGTTTGCACAATATGTGTGAATTGGGGTAAGAGTGTAAATAACTTATTTGGGAAATGTAATACTATCCCAAATAGCTTACCAATGTCTAATATGTAATGTTTTACCAATTATACAGAATTGCATACAGAACAGTTGTGTGGGCATCAGATCCCATTCAAGCCAAGTGGTCTTTGAGACCGAACGCAAAATGTTGTGAATGGTCAAATGAGACTTTTCAAACATATTTTCTCTGAATTTGATTATTCGTTTTTTTTCTATTGTAACATTCAGTTGTGCTTACTGCTTACAGTGCATTTTCAACTATAAAACCACACTGGCAGTTGAAACAGATAAATGGCTTTGTCCGTGGTCACACGTGGTCCACATGAAGATAATTAATCGCTGCTGTATTGGAGGATGCATTTCTGAGCGACTCCTGGTCTCCTACTGCCTGTGTATTCTCAACACCGGCCTGCTTATTTTAAAATAGCTCCGTTTTGACCAAGATGAATAGTTACTCAGTAGAGCTGAAACATCCCTCATAGTCTGATTATACTCTCTGTGTGTGTGAGGGAATGTCCCGATTGGTTCCCGAATGACAACTAGTCAGGAAATAAAGGAGAAGCTGGAACGTATTTGCCTTTTATTAAAATAAGTTATCTAAGATGGGAAAATTATAGTCTTTCAAGGTCTAGTAACATAGTAATAACATATTTACCATTTAAAGCACATCGTAATTACCAACCGTTACACTTCCATCTGACTTCGGGTGAACCAGTCTCATAACCCACTTCTCAAGCATTGCTACATATGTAGGATCTTAATTTGATCACCCTGTTGTTGCAGGAAATGTCCTGAACAGCAGCAAATGCAAACTTGTAGTGGTTTAAAAAGGCTTCTAAAATGTATAATTTCCACTTTCAGACTTGATTTGCCCTAACTAAAAACGTATCAACCCCTACAAAAATGTCCATTAATTATAATACACACAATAATTCACATGTCCTGTTGCTGCCGGATTATTTTCCTGCTGTGAGAAACTGGTCAAATTAAGATCTTACATCTGTTATCTATGGCCCCTGCTGTAGGGGTTTGGTTCTGATGGATCCTCGTGGAATTACCTTGTTATCTATGGCCCCTGCTGTAGGTGTTTGGTTCTGATGGATCCTCGTGGAGTTACCTTGTTATCTATGGCCCCTGCTGTAGGGGTTTGGTTCTGATGGATCCTCGTGGAGTTACAGAACCACTAAAAGGCCCCGATGGAGAGAAGTAGAGAGCAGTACAGGACCTTACAGCATGTTTACCCTGGGTAGAATATTGTGGAGGACTGATAATAGGGATATGGCTGCCACTACAGAGGAAAGAAGAGCTGAGAGGGGAGAGGGGAGAAGGCTGTACTGACAGACAGCAAACCCCTGGACTGAGACATCTCTGCCTCTCAAAGAGGTAGCCTTTTCCTAAACAAAACGTTGAGGTGCTCAGGCTGTTATCAATACAATTATGTTCTGAATAGAAAAATTGAATCTCAGCATCATAATATCAGGTTGACTCCGCTGTGGGGTCTTGGTAAAGATATGGTCATTATAACTCCTGCCACTAGAGGCCTCTCTTTCACGCTCACATTCCCAGGCCTCTCACGGGAAAACGTAGAAACTACCAATGAAAAGTCAAGTCTGCACAGTCTAACATTTTCCAAACCAAATCACTCATGTGATGACTAGAAACAGTCATAACAAATTCTGTTGATTTCCTAAAACTCCTTAGGGGTGAAGGAGGCAGACGCAGAAGCCACAGAGATTTTGGCAACAAGCACACCAGAAACGAGCGCCTTACGGAAGCCGTGCTCTCACATTCTAAGAACTAGACTGAAAAAAAAATCTGTTTCTAGTGTTAACAATTGTCAGGGACCTCAAAATACAATATTTATCGCGATACGATATGAATTGCAATTTTCATGATTCTACAAGTATTTGCGATTTGATACTGCGATTCAAAGTTCCAAACACATTGTCTCACTATATTTCTGCCGCAGAGGGACAAGAGTTTTGATCAGTTATGGAAATAAAAGGCTGAAAACAAATTGGCTCACTATTTAGTTTTTTGAATGTGTAGAACACGCTACAGAAGGAAAAGTCCCTGTGTTTTGGTGAAGGTACAGCCGACAAGCGCAAAAAGAATATTGCAATATCGTAAAAAAAATGATATTGCGATATATCGTCAAAAATTAAATACCAATATGTAACTGTTTTTTTCCCCATCACTATCTGCTTCATCATGTAACGATAACCAATGCTACACTTTGGGGAAAACTTACCCTAAACTTAAAGTTACCCTAAACTAGCCCACCAAAGGTAATATCTAGTGATATTGCAGTAGTAGACAGTGTCACCTTGCGTCCCTCCAGAGTGCACAGCTTCCTGACGTGGTACTGCATGAACTCAGAGAGCTCCTCCAGAAACAGGCCCAGGCTGCGGATGGTCCCGCGATGGAGCACGATGGTCCTCCGAACAGAGGGGTCGCTATTCTTCACCAGCACCACCTTCTTGCTGTGCCTGTGGAGGTGGTGGTGGTGGTGGTGGTCAGAGGGCTCAGAAGGGACCTCGTCAGGCCGGACCGGCCGCCTGCGGACATACTGCAGGGGGGGATGATGGTGGTCAGAGGGCTCAGCAGGGACCTCCTCAGGCCGGACCGGCCGCCTGCGGACATACTGCAGGGGGTGGTGGTGTTGGTGGACCGGAGGGAGGTACCAGGCTGATGCCTCTCTTTGGGCCTCTCTTTGGGCCTCTCTCTGGGCCTCCTGTCTGGCCTCCGTGGCCTGGGCACACAGGTAACACCCCTGGTCCTCCATGGGCTCCTGGTGAGTGGTATCCCCACCATGAGGGGATCTGCTGGGGGCAGAACGCAGCCCGAAGGGGAGAGAGGGTTTGAGGTGGTGGCCGCCCTCATCCAAGATGGCATCGAAGCACTGGAAGCTGCGCTTGTGGGAAGACATCTTTGTTTACTTCCTTACTTCCTGGTTAGTCCCCGCCTCTCGATGAAGGTGTGTAGAGATAAGTGAGGAAAGGGGAGCAGGTCAGTGCGTGCAAGTGGGTGTCATGGTTACACTGGCTGGTTGTCTAGGGGCTGGTGGTCTGTGTTCCTCCCACTCTCCCACACTGAAAGGTGAAGAAGAGAGAGAAGGTCAGATGACATCATGAACAGAACATGTTTTGTTTTGCGATGGGAGAAACGTTAAGTAGTTCGTGCTGAGGAATATAATAAATTCAAATCTGTGTGCACTTCAGCACCTTTACACAGGATAATTTCACTGTCTGGTGTAAACTGTAAGCTTTAAGAATAAGATAAGTCCATAGTCTCACCTGCTTTTATACCTAAATGTAGGCTTATGTCTTGTACTTAAATGTACAGGTAACTGCCAAAATGTAGGAATCACTTGAGTAAATGAGGGATGCGAGGTATATTGAAAGCAGGTGCTTCCACACAGGTGTGATTCCTGAGCTAAGCAATTAACATCCCATCATGCTTAGGGTCATGTATAAAAATGCCCAGTTGCCATAATTTGGCTACCATGGCTAGAAGAAGAGATCTCAGTTAACTTTGAAAGAGGGGTCTCAAAGGAGCATATGGGGTTTAAAGGGTGTGTGTTTGTGTGTGTTTGTGTTTAACTACCTTTGAGGGGACCAGAAGTCCTCACAAGGATAGTAAAACAAGGAAAATGGAGGGACATTTCACCAGTCCCCACAGGGAAAAAAGCTATTTTAGGCTTAGGGGTTAGGTTTATGGTTAGGGTAACGGTTAGGGTTAGGGTTAGGGGTCACAGTTAGGGCTAGGTTTAGGAGTTAGGGTTAGTTACAGTTTTAGGGTTAGTGGTTTGGGTTTGGGGTTAAGGTTAAGGTTAGGATTATGGTTAGGTTAATGGTTACGGTTAAGGGATAGGGTTAGGGTTAAGGTTAGATTTAGGGTTAGGGGTTAGGGAAAATAGGATTTTGGATGGGAATCAATTATTTGGTCCCCACAAGGATAGTGTGTGTGTGTGTGTGTGTGTGTGTGTGTGTGTGTGTGTGTGTGTGTGTGTGTGTGTGTGTGTGTGTGTGTGTGTGTGTGCGTGTGTGTGTGTGTGTGTGTGTGTGTGTGTGTGTGTGTGTGTCTCAGTCACCAGGTCTCAACTCAGTTAAACACTTATAGGAGATTCTGAAGCAGCGTCTGAGACAGCGTTTTCCACCACCATCAACAGAACACCAAATGATGAAAGAATGGTGTTGCTTCCCTCCATTAGAGGTCCAGACACTTGTAGAATCTATGCCAAGGTGTTTTGAAGCTGTTCTGGCAGCTCGTGGTGGCCCAACTTCTCACATTCGGTGTTAGGTGTTCATGGAAACATTAAGTCCTGAACATATTCTGCATGGCCTTAAGCAGATAAAGACTAAGGAAGGAGCCATACAAGAGAGCTTGGCAGTAGGCCTTATCTTAGGGATAAAACCCTTTAAATAGAGGCGTTTAGATTCACTGTCTTAAAGAGGGCGGGCAGCAAGCAGCAGAGGTAAGCTTCATATGACTTTAAATAAAGAGCTTAGGCCTAGCGAGCATCTGACCCACACAGACAGTAAACCTGTCCTTCACTTCCTCTAGGCCTACTGTAAGTCACTTTCCTAAACATCAATGATCAACAAGCCAGTGTGCAATATATCATTTGTCCATAATGCCAGAATCAACCAGTTAAACAAATCCAGTACAGTATAGTACAGTATATTATAGTATAGTACAGTATAGTACAGTATAGTATATTACACTATAGTATAGTATAGTATAGTATAGTATAGTATAGTATAGTATAGTATAGTACAGTATATTATAGTATAGTACAGTACAGTACATTATAGCATAGTACAATTCAGTACATTATATTACAGTATAGTAAAGTACAGTATAGTATAGCATAGTACATCATAGTAGAGTACATTACAGTATATTATAGTATAGTACAGTACAGTATATTATAGTATAGTACAGTACAGTGCAGTATAGTACACTATAGTATAGTATAGTATAGTATAGTACATTATAGTATAGTACAGTATAGTACAGTACTGAATGGTTCTCTCCTGCAGAACTCATTCAGTATAGTGAAGACACAGAATGGTTCTCTCCTGCAGAACACATTTAGGTTATTTCCTGTGTAGTGTAGAGACAGAATGGTTATCTCCTGCAGAACACATTCAGGTTATTTCCTGTATAGTGTAGAGACAGAATGATTCTCTCCTGCAGAACACATTCAGGTTATTTCCTATATAGTGTAGAGACAGAATGGTTCTCTCCTGCAGAACACATTCTGGTTATTTCCTGTGTAGTGAAGAGTGACTGAAAACAAACCTTGCCCATTAGGCTAAAGGAGAATCAGGTGAGCTAATACAGGGCTGTAACAAAACGGCAAAATGTATTGGGGTCTGACTGCAAGGGATCCCAGATGAGAGGTTGGAGAAAGTATCAGGTTTCTGGAGTGGTCCATGTCCATCATTAGCCTCAGACTAGAGTGGTCCCATGTCCATGTTTATCCTCACACAACCTCAGCATGTCTTTTCAGAGTGTCACAAAGATGTTCCTGTAAGCCAAAGCAGGCGAGAAGCCAGAGAGGGTGATTCCAGTTATAGATCTATTCTACACTATCACCTAGAACTGCCAGAGACCTCACCATATGATATTATCACCATACTTAGGCAGGGTTTACAGACAATCACGGACTACAATAAGAAAACCAGCCACGTCACGGACACCGATGTCTTGCTGCCAGAGAAGCTAAACAAGTTATTTTCCCGCTTTGAGGATAACACAGTGCCACCGACGTGGCCCACTACCAAGGACTGTGGCCTCTCGTTCTCCGTGGCCAACTTGAGTAAGACATTGAAGCGTGTTAACCCTCGCAAGGCTGCCGGCCCAGACGGCATCCCTAGCCGCGTCCTCAGAGCATGCTCAGACCAGCTGGCTGGAGTGTTTACGGACATATTCAATCTCTCCCTATCCCAGTCTGCACATGCTTTAAGATGGCCACCATTGTTCCTGTACCCAATAAAGCAAAGGTAACTGAACTAAATGACTATCGCCCCGTAGCACTCACTTCTGTCATCATGAAGTGCTTTGAGAGACTAGTCAAGGATCATATCACCTCCACCTTACCTGTCACCCTAGACCCACTTAATAATTACATTTACATTTTCGTCATTTAGCAGACGCTCTTATCCAGAGCGACTTACAAATTGGTGCATTCACCTTATGATAGCCAGTGGGACTTTTATTTTTATTTTTTAAAAATTGGGGTGGGGTAAGGGGGGGTAGAAGGATTACTTTATCCTATAAAGTATGTTTACATATCTTGCATTCCCCATCTCATATGTATATACTGTATTCTATACTATCTATTGCATCTTAGCCTATGCCACTCTGATAATGACATTGCTCATCCATATATGTATATATTCTTATTCCATCCCTTTACTTAGATTTGTGTGTATTAGGTTTTTGTTGAGGAACTGTTAGATATTACTTGCTAGATATTGCTGCACTGTCGGAACTAGAAGCACAAGCATTTCGCTACACTTGCAATAACATCTGCTAAACACGTGTGTGTGACCAATGCATTTGATTTGATTTGATATGATATTATCGCCATACTTAGGTGGCGATACGATGTGTATTGCGATTCTCACTATTCTATATGTATTGCGATTCAATGCTACGGTTTTATTGCAATTTGATGTACCAAAAAATATAGCTATATGTATGCTGCGGAGAGACGAGAGAGAGCATGAAAAAATTAGTAAAAAATAAAAAAGATAGTCATGGAAATAAAAGTGCTGAAAACATGTTTGCTTACTATTTTATTACTTTTTTTGAGTCAAAGTACTTATATATTGTCCAAAATAGTATTGTGATATGTAACTGTATAGATTTGTATAGCCATGATATGTAACTGTTACTGTATAGCCATTTACAACATTAACATTGTCCACACTGTATTTCAGATCAATTTGATGTTATTTTAATGGACAAAAAAAATGGCTTTTCTTTCGAAAACAAGGACGTTTCTAAGTGACCCCAAACTTTTGAACGGTAGTGTATATTTGCGGAAAACATATTGGGGGATTGGAAGTGATGCAGACAATTACATTGATGGAAGTTACAATCTATCTGCAATATTAAAGCTGATCTACCCCCTAAAAAAAACAAAAAAACATCAGTACCAAGAGGTTCTAGTCAGTGAGCTCAGCTCTAAATGGACCGTACACTGACATTATGCACGACAACAAGAGTTGGGGTCTTAAGATGCAGTGAGATAAACCCCAACAAAGAGCCAACAGTTAGATACAACAAATAAAAGGAGTTAGGAGACACTAAAAAATAAAAGGTTGCATTATATTTCTGTTCATTTGACAGATATAGGTTTTTTATACAGCCTAACCAACCATGTTTTGCCAAGTTGAATAAGTTGTCTCTCTTCAGAAGTTGTGCTTTTGATAGCAACACTAAGAGTTCTGTTATATATACATATAGTTTTAGTCCCCATTACGCCTCAAGCATTTGTGCTCTCCCAACAAGCTTGACCTTTGCTGCCCTGCGGAGAACAGGTAACCTCTGTGTGTAACCTGTAGCTCAACTGGTAGAGCACGGCGCTTGTAACGCCAAGGTAGTGGGTTCGATCCCCGGGACCACCCATACACAAAAAAAAATGTATGCACGCATGACTGTAAGTCGCTTTGGATAAAAGCGTCTGCTAAATGGCATATTATTATTAACCCCTATTGCATATTCACAGATTTACAGTAATAAGCGTTTTCATAAGGTGCAAGCTAGCTAGCCTTTGGTCCAGATTTACAAAGCTTCGACACTGATCTCCTTTTACCCAGTGTCTTACTATTTCTCTATATGTTTTGTCCTCAATGTTTAAGCCCCTTTGGTGAAAAGATGCTGAGTAAATCTGGCCCTGAATTTCACCACTGAAGATGCAACACAAATGATAATACTCACGCTTTCAACAACAATCATGATCCCAGCAGATAAGAGAAACAAACTGCTCGGAAAAGCCAAATCAGCCCAAGGTTTTAGCCATACGCTCCCCAATACGATCCCTCTGCACACTGTGACCAAATTAACGAGCACACAAGTGATCAGAGGACAGAAGGAAGTCTTGGGTCTGAAGTCCTACTCCTCCCCGTGAGGCCTCTCCTGGCCGCTACCTGCTAATCGGGTCTCTCTCTCTCCCTGTCTCCCTCCCTCTATTTCTCTCTGTCCTCCCTCCCCGTGAGGCCTCTCCTGGCCGCTACCTGCTAATCGGGTCTCTCTCTCTTGCCCTCCCTCCCTCCCTCCCTCCCTGTGAGGTCTCCTTGCAGGTGTTAGCAGGTGAATTACATAATGTAAAGCCTCTCTAATCGCGAACCTTCAGATCGCTACCCACATCCTGCTGAGGCTTTGGGAAGACACATGACCACACTTCACCTTTGCATAAAGCCAGGGAAGAAAAACTTAAGACGTTTTCAACGGAACGCCACAGGGAGCCAGTGAACGTTCATGACTAGGCAGTAGGCATTATCGTTCGCCCTTAGCCTACCCTGTCTATCTGACCAACATCAGAAATCTGAACTGGAGGAGAGAGTGAGCTGCAGCGGCAGTGAAATATATATAAGGATATCTTCAGAGAGACTTCAGAGAGACTTCAGAGTGACTCCAGAGAGACTTCAGAGTGACTCCAGAGTGACTTCAGAGTGACTTCAGAAAGACTTCAGAGAGTTTCCAGAGAGACTCCAGAGAGACTTCAGAGAGACTCCAGAGAGACTTCAGAAATACTCCAGAGAGACTTCAGAGTGACTCCAGAGAGACTTCAGAGTGACTTCAGAGTGACTTCAGAGTGACTTCAGAGAGACTTCAGAGAGTCTCCAGAGAGACTCCAGAGAGACTTCAGAGAGACTCCAGAGAGACTTCAGAAATACTCCAGAGAGACTTCAGAGTGACTCCAGAGAGACTTCAGAGTGACTTCAGAGTGACTTCAGAGTGACTTCAGAGAGACTTCAGAGAGTCTCCAGAGAGACTCCAGAGTGACTTCAGAGAGACTCCATTGTGACTTCAGAGTGACTTCAGAGAGACTCCAGAGAGATACTTCGGAATGACTCCAGAGATACTCCAGAGAGACTTCAGAGTGACTTCAGAAAGACTTCAGAGTGACTTCAGGGAGACTTCAGAGATATACTTCAGAATTACTTCAGAGAGACTTCAGAGTGACTTCAGAGAGACTTCAGAGTGACTTCAGAGAGACTTCAGAGTGACTGCCTTTGTTTTTAGTTGCAGACTTCAACAGCTGTAAAAAGGAAAAGGTCTGTGGTCCTCTGTAGCTCAATTGGTAGAGCATGGCGCTTGTAACGCAAGGGTAGTGGGTTCGGTCCCCGGGACCACCCATTCGTAAAAATGTATGCACACACGACTGTAAGTCGCTTTGGATAAAAGCGTCTGCTAAATGGCATATTATTATTGGCTGCTGGGTCCCTAGAGGCTAATAATACTCCAGCTGTGGGGACATGGAGCCACACAAAGTATGACGTGGTCCTGTGGAAATATTCACATCAACTTTTAACCTGAATAAATAATAAACCCATTACTCATTAGTTAGGTTTCATATGTATCACAATATACGGGGCACCGTGTAGCTCAGTTGGTAGAGCATGGCATTTGCTATGCCAGGGTTGTGGGTTCGATTCCCACGGGGGGCCAGTATGAAAAATGTATGCACTCACTAACTGTAAGTCGCTCTGGATAAGAGTGTCTGCTAAATGACTAAAATGTAAAATGCAAATGCAAAACTGTAAGGGAACCGAAACGCACTGGGTCATAACACAGTAATAATACTACAACTTATGCACTACTTCATAACACAGTAATAATACTACAACTTATGCACTACTTCATAACACAGTAATAATACTACAACTTATGCACTACTTCATAACACAGTAATAATACTACAACTTATGCACTACTTCATAACACAGTAATAAAACTACAACTTATACACTACTTCATAACCCAGTAATAAAACTACAACTTCTGCACTACTTCATAACCCAGTAATAAAACTACAACTTATGCACTACTTCATAACCCAGTAATAAAACTACAACTTATGCACTACTTCATAACCCAGTAATAAAACTACAACTTATACACTACTTCATAACCCAGTAATAAAACTACAACTTATACACTACTTCATAACACAGTAATAATACTACAACTTATGCACTACTTCATAACACAGTAGTAAAACTACAACTTATACACTACTTCATAACACAGTAATAAAACTACAACTTATACACTACTTCATAACCCAGTAATAAAACTACAACTTATACACTGCTTCATAACACAGTAATAATACTACAACTTATGCACTACTTCATAACACAGTAATAAAACTACAACTTATGCACTACTTCATAACACAGTAATAATACTACAACTTATGCACTACTTCATAACACAGTAATAATACTACAACTTATGCACTACTTCATAACACAGTAATAATACTACAACTTATGCACTACTTCATAACACAGTAATAAAACTACAACTTATACACTACTTCATAACCCAGTAATAAAACTACAACTTATGCACTACTTCATAACCCAGTAATAAAACTACAACTTATGCACTACTTCATAACCCAGTAATAAAACTACAACTTATGCACTACTTCATAACCCAGTAATAAAACTACAACTTATACACTACTTCATAACCCAGTAATAAAACTACAACTTATACACTACTTCATAACACAGTAATAAAACTACAACTTATACACTACTTCATAACCCAGTAATAAAACTACAACTTATACACTACTTCATAACACAGTAATAATACTAAAACATATGCACTACTTCATAACACAGTAATAAAACTACAACTTATGCACTACTTCATAACACAGTAATAATACTACAACGTATGCACTACTTCATAACACAGTAATAAAACTACAACTTATGCACTACTTCATAACACAGTAATAATACTACAACTTATGCACTACTTCATAACCCAGTAATAAAACTACAACTTATGCACTACTTCATAACACAGTAATAATACTACAACTTATGCACTACTTCATAACACAGTAATAATACTACAACTTATGCACTACTTCATAACACAGTAATAATACTACAACTTATACACTACTTCATAACCCAGTAATAAAACTACAACTTATGCACTACTTCATAACCCAGTAATAAAACTACAACTTATGCACTACTTCATAACCCAGTAATAAAACTACAACTTATGCACTACTTCATAACCCAGTAATAAAACTACAACTTATACACTACTTCATAACCCAGTAATAAAACTACAACTTATACACTACTTCATAACACAGTAATAATACTACAACTTATGCACTACTTCATAACACAGTAATAAAACTACAACTTATACACTACTTCATAACACAGTAATAAAACTACAACTTATACACTACTTCATAACACAGTAATAATACTACAACTTATGCACTACTTCATAACACAGTAATAAAACTACAACTTATGCACTACTTCATAACACAGTAATAATACTACAACTTATGCACTACTTCATAACACAGTAATAATACTACAACTTATGCACTACTTCATAACACAGTAATAATACTACAACTTATGCACTACTTCATAACACAGTAATAATACTACAACTTATGCACTACTTCATAACACAGTAATAAAACTACAACTTATGCACTACTTCATAACCCAGTAATAAAACTACAACTTATGCACTACTTCATAACCCAGTAATAAAACTACAACTTATACACTACTTCATAACACAGTAATAATACTACAACTTATGCACTACTTCATAACACAGTAATAAAACTACAACTTATACACTACTTCATAACACAGTAATAAAACTACAACTTATACACTACTTCATAACCCAGTAATAAAACTACAACTTATACACTACTTCATAACACAGTAATAATACTACAACTTATGCACTACTTCATAACACAGTAATAAAACTACAACTTATGCACTACTTCATAACACAGTAATAAAACTACAACTTATACACTACTTCATAACCCAGTAATAAAACTACAACTTATGCACTACTTCATAACCCAGTAATAAAACTACAACTTATACACTACTTCATAACCCAGTAATAAAACTACAACTTATGCACTACTTCATAACCCAGTAATAAAACTACAACTTATACACTACTTCATAACACAGTAATAATACTACAACTTATGCACTACTTCATAACACAGTAATAATACTACAACGTATGCACTACTTCCCTATAAATAAATAGTAATGGACAGACAGCAGAAGACAAAAAGTCACTTCCTGGTTTGTCTGCCAGGCAGTATATATTGATTGACTGTGACCAGGGACTGTAAATACAGGGCTTAGTTACACCATGCTGGGAGGATTATGATGACACTAAAGAGGGTGTTTAGGAAGGACCTCATGTCATGGTGAGACAGGGTTGGGGGCTCTCAATCTCTTGATTTTTGATTCCTGATGACACTTTGAATGTAAAAGGGTATGCACACATCTGATCAAGAGGCTTTGAGCAGGTCCAAATATGAATGAATGTCAATCTACCCTATAGTGATGAAAAGACAGGGCTAGGTTCTCCATTTCTCCATCTCTGATCATGCAAGTATACAAGGAGGTAGGATTTATAGGCCTACAGTAGGCAGTAGGGTTGGGCAGTATCCAGATTTTCATATCTTCATGCCGTCCTCCTCTCAACCTGGGATTTACGGTGTTACCGGCTTAGTACACAAGAGGATGCTAATAACGCCCCCCCAAAAAAAGCCCAATGGGCATCTATTACCAGATGCCTAACAAAATTAGCACAAGTACTAGCATATTTCTATAGAGGCTGCTCACTAAATGTGCTAACCAGCTCAAACGAAAAATAAACTAATTGCAAAGACAGGCGATCCAGGTCATAAAGTTATACATATATAGGTAGGAGCTACCAAATGTCATGTTTGGTGATGTTGGACATTTACAAGCAAACGTGAATCAGAGACATTGTGCAAATGAACAAGGTTTTGATGCAGCTTGGAGGAAGAACAGTACTGGCTCTGGAGCAGCAGCTTGGAGGAAGACCAGTACTGGCTCTGGAGCAGCAGCTTGTCTGAAGGAAGAACAGTACTGGCTCTGGAGCAGCAGCTTGTCTGGAGGAAGAACAGTACTGGCTCTGGAGCAGCAGCTTGGAGGAAGACCAGTACTGGCTCTGGAGCAGCAGCTTGTCTGAAGGAAGAACAGTACTGGCTCTGGAGCAGCAGCTTGTCTGGAGGAAGACCAGTACTGGCTCTGGAGCAGCAGCTTGTCTGAAGGAAGAACAGTACTGGCTCTGGAGCAGCAGCTTGTCTGGAGGAAGAACAGTACTGGCTCTGGAGCAGCAGCTTGTCTGAAGGAAGACCAGTACTGGCTCTGGAGCAGCAGCTTGTCTGGAGGAAGAACAGTACTGGCTCTGGAGCAGCAGCTTGTCTGGAGGAAGAACAGTACTGGCTCTGGAGCAGCAGCTTGTCTGAAGGAAGAACAGTACTGGCTCTGGAGTAGCATGTGTACAAGCTGTGTCTGTGTGGAGTCTGGAGTCGCTAGGGCAACGGGCCTGCCTGCTCTGCTTGGAGTCGCTAGGGCAACGGGCCTGCCTGCTCTGCTTGGAGTCGCTAGGGCAACGGGCCTGCCTGCTCTGCTTGGGGTCGCTAGGGCAACGGGCCTGCCTGCTCTGCTTGGAGTCGCTAGGGCAATGGGCCTGCCTGCTCTGCTTGGAGTCGCTAGGGCAACGGGCCTGCCAGCTCTGCTTGGGGTCGCTAGGGCAACGGGCCTGCCTGCTCTGCTTGGAGTCGCTAGGGCAATGGGCCTGCCTGCTCTGCTCGGAGATGAGGGAGGAGGGGCAGAGAACGGAGAGGAGAGAACGCAAGGAAATGAAGATAGTGGCAGCTGTACAAAAAGCTCCTCCAAAGAGCTTTGACTTCTCTAACAGGTCAGTAAGCTAACACAATATGATGCCCGTCACCGTATTAACAGGTCAGTAAGCTAACACAATTTGATGCCCGTCACCGTATTAATTCAGCCACTTACTTAGATACCTAGCAAGTTAAACCAAATACACAGCTGTACTCACCAGCTCGCTTTCACCAGTTGTGCTATTTACAAACAAACTGGCTCAACTGTTCTAAGGGAACTACAGTAAGCTTCATAATGTAAAATAATGTGACAGGTGAAATGAGGTACGCAATCTGCTTTATCTCCTAACGTATTGCACAAGTTGACTGCAGGTATTAACTTAAAAAGTAGCTACAAATATTCACATTTATTGAAAAACTTCAAAGAACTAGTTTAAAAGGTATTGACGGTATTGAAAAACCATCCCATGGCTATTCCCTGGTATAGGGCATATACAGTATACTACCCAAGCCTACTGGAAGTAGATACATCCCATGGCGTTGTGCTGTCCTGGACGTGTCCTGGATATCCAAGTATGAATGTTTATCAGCAGAAGAGAATCATTTTTAAAAAGTGAAATGATTAAATAAATTCAACTCAATCAATGCTTCATTAGCAGTTAATTGGTTGTTTTAAGTATTGTCTACCTTATTAGATACGTCAGCAAACTATGATCTAACTAACAGTACTCAAAGACAAAACGTCAGTTCAACACAACAGCAATGGCCACCATCGAGACTTAAGTAACTGAATAAGTCATTCAACTAATTGAATAAGTAGACAAATCTCTGCCAATCTAGCGGTTGCATCACAGAAAACAGTTCGCCTACATTTGACCAGCAGACAGGTTTCACTGTTACACCTCTCTCTATGACCCTAACCAGCAGGAACACCATGATATTTACCAACATTGATTGGACTAAATAGTTTTTGGTATTCTTAAACTTGTTTTCAGTTAATTAAACTAAGCATATATAGCCTTGTTGATTTGATGATGTTTAAATGTTTAAGTTGAACTGGTTCTGGAAGTGGAGGCAGGGCTCCTGTTGTCTTTGTGCTGACTTGCGGTAACTCAGTCAATCAGTAGTTGTTTAGTAAACTGTTGAAAACATTAACTTGCTTCACCGTGCTGCAGGTGATATAACTGTTTGTTACATGCAATATCTGCTTTGTGGACTTCACCGGACAGATGTTTCTCTTCGGTTTTGTGATGAAACAAACGTATGTGTAGTTAAATTTATTCCTCCACTGTGTGACTTGTTGTCTTCTTGTTGTCACGGCCTTATTGTACATTACCGGTCAAAAGTTTAGAACACCTACTCATTGAAGGGATTTTCTATATTTTTTAGTATTTTCTACATTGTAAAATAATAGTGAAAACATCAAAACTATGAAATAACACATATGGAATCATGTAGTAACCATAAAAGTGTTAAACAAATCAAAATATATTTTATATTTGAGATTCTTCAAATAGCCACCCTTTGCCTTGATGACAGCTTTGCACACTCTCTGCATTCTCTCAACCAGCTTCACCTGGAATGTTTTTCCAACAGTCTTGAAGGAGTTCCCACATATGCTGAGCACTTTTGGCTGCTTTTCATTCACTCTGCATTCCGACTCATCCCAAACCATCTAAATTGGGTTGAGGTCGGGGGATTGTGGAGGCCAGGTCATCTGATGCAGAACTCCATCACTTTCCTTCTTGGTAAAATAGCCCTTACACACCCTGGAGGTGTGTTGGATCATTGTCCTGTTGAAAAACAAATGATAGTCCCACTAAGCCCAAACCAGATGGGATGGCGTATCACTGCAGAATGCTGTGGTAGCCATGCTGGTTAAGTGTGCCTTGAATTCTAAATAAACCACAGACAGTGTCAACAGCAAAGCATCCCCACACCATAACACCTCCTCCTCCATGCTTTACGGTGGGAACTACACATGCAGAGATCATCCGTTCACCCACACGCATCTCACAAAGACACGGCGGTTGGAACCAAAAATCTCAAATTTGCTCGTTCGTTTTCCCAGTTCCCAATTCCGAGTTCCCAGTTGTTTTGAACGCGGCATTAATGTTCAGAGGCAGATGGCAGGGTATTATTCCCTTTGACCTCTGAATGCATTCGGTCACATGACAGCCAAATCAACTGTTCGATTTCACTTACCGGCATGTCAACTGAGCCTGGATCACAGTCAAACGGATTGGGAAGTAGATCCCAAAGTGCCTTTCCAAGAGCTGGAGGTGAGCAGCCATCACTCGTGTAGGACACTTATTGATGCTGTTTTCTGTTAGGAAACCTGCACAGCCGAGGGAAGGGGGCATGGTTCACTTTTGAAAGACTCTCTCTCCAAAAGGAATTATTTCCTCTAAATCCACTGATTCGGTCACTCATCTGTAGAATGTTTTTGTATTTCACCTGCATGCTTGTGTTCAGTTCATTCAGTTTCCCAAAAATGTCTGTTACATAGGCAAGGAGACACATTTTCTTTTCATTACACAGAAAGTCAACCAAGTCTGTTTTTTTTTTTTTACATCCATTGTGAATGATAACAGTTCCTCTCTCAATGCAAACAATCTTTCAAACACACCTCCTTGATAATTACTATAATAATATTTCATACCAATCCTTAGTATGAAATAGAACATTGTTATGCTTTGATACCATATCTCCACATAGTTTTGTGAACAGGTGTGCGCGATGTAGTTTACAATCGAAGTTACCTGCTGCAGTATATCTCAGAGATCTGTGCTCAGTTCTTTTGCCGCCAGTTGCTCTCGGTGTATCCATTATAGCTCAGTGGGTGTATCATACAATGCGTCCGTATGGCAGAAGGAGACACATTCATAACTAGAGTGCAGAGGCCTGCCCGCCGTCCCGTGATAGACGGAGACCCATCTGTGCAAAAGTCCACCATTCGATCCCATGGAATCCATTTTTCCGTCAATATATTGTGGTCCTCTGTAGCTCAGCTGGTAGAGCACGGCGCTTGTAACGCCAAGGTAGTGGGTTCGATCCCCGGGACCACCCATACACACACAAAAAAAATGTATGCACGCATGACTGTAAGTCGCTTTGGATAAAAGCGTCTGCTAAATGGCATATTATATAGCCACGCAGCACACTGAACATCCCCAGTGCCGTTTCATGCTCGGGAATCGTGAGACAGAACAATATGTCTTCGTGAATAGCGTCCCCCCGACATGTAGCGAATAAAAGTAATTGCATGGGCATCTCGGCCCTCACAGCTAACGTCCAGTTGGAGAGCATAAGATGGGGAGTTTGAGTCGTTCAGTCAGTTTCCTTTGAGAAGCTCCGACGTGACATGCATCAAGCACACCCATCTCATTAGGGGTGGTGAAATAAGAGAAATGATGTCAGACTAATTTGCAATTGACTGTCATAGCCCCACATTAAAAGCATGTGATGGTGAGGTGAGAATACAATCAGAAATACTGTTAGAATGTTTTTCAATTGACTGCCATAGCCCCAAATCAGAAAGAAACATTGGCTGTATATGACATAATTTCTTTCACATGGTTGAGGTCGTGAGAATTCAAAATATTAAAAAGAGGTCGTGGGCCAAAGAGTTTGGGAACCCCTGGTGTAGATGTATTCAGCCCTGACTCGTGGGAGAAAGAGACCCTTGTTGAGCTTCACTGGTGAGTCAGAGGAACTGCTGTTGACGTCTTCCACCCACATTCTCTAAGAGGGCTTTCCTGAACCAAGCACCCCTCCCCCAATGCACTGCTGGGAAACACAGGATAGTGGAAGACTTGAGGGAAAACACAACCCAGACAGGCAACTGCATGAAAGACTAAATGCATAGGGCGGCATATATAACGTGTCTCTACACAATGTGTGTCTAAACAAACTGTTGGCCATCTTTGCTGCAGAGTATGAAGCCTGAAGATTGAAGGTGTGACGAGAAGTTCTTGTAACCAACCTGGTCAAATCAAATGTAGCTATTAGACTTTAATATAGGGATCCATCATCATCCACATACAGTAAAAAAAAAACATGTTCCAATGTCCCATGTTCCAAACATTTTCCATCATGTCCCATGTTCCAAACGTGTTCCATCATGTTCCATGTTCCTACGATGTTCCATCATGTTCCGTGTTCCACATTTTTTTCACCATGTTCCGTGTTCCAAAAATGTTCCATCATGTTCCGTGTTCCAAAAATGTTTCACCATGTTCCGTGTTCCAAAAATGTTTCACCATGTTCCATGTTCCAAACATCCTCCATCCATGCACCCGTGGTCCAGGCTAACCCAGGGTGAGTCAGAGCCCTAGCAGGAGGGCCTGGGGCTAAGTCTTTTAGCACACACATTAGCACTGACACCTGGGCTGAGCTCTGCCTCTGCCCCCCCCTCCACCTCCACCTCCACCTCCACCTCCATCCAGCCCGCCATCCGTCACTGCTAATTACATCAGATCGAGCTATGCAGCTCTTCTCGGCAACCAAGCCTTGGTTAGCTTTCAGCATGGCTATGTTGGTCACACCTTGAGGTTGAAGGTTGAACATGGAAGACCAAATATTGGACCAGGGCCCGTATGCATCAAGCATCTGAGAGTATGAGGGCTGATCAAGGATCAGGTCCATGCTGATCACATGATCTTAGACAAATCATTCAAATGGAGAAAAAAAAACGGATCCTAGATCAGCACTCCTTCTCCAAGATGTTTTATGAACACAGGGCCCAAGTCTCTCTTTGGATCAGGTCTATCTTGCAAGATCATTTATCCAAATGAAAGTACTAACCTGAATGAATGGGACCGTTAATTAGGGTTCGGACAAATCAACCCTTTATTAAAGGATTTAGACAAATCCGGCCTACTCCCCTTCCTGACCGCATCACTGTGGCAACGAGGCAGGCTAGTGGTCAGCATGAGGTTTACAGCATGCTACACAAAGGAATCAAATAGAAAAGTAAATAATACAATATAACTTTATTGTCCATCCAGGACGGACATTTTTCATTAGCATCACCTTACAAGAGTTCATCTCCTGCGTGACTGATGCATAGATATGACCTGTTGTTAACTACTGCACTGGGACCAGGCAAGCCAGAGCTCACCGTCAGGTCAGACAGGGGAACCAGAGAGTTGGTTGACTGGGAGCAGGCAAGCCAGAGCTCAGCATCAGGTCAGACAGGGGAACCAGAGAGTTGGTTGACTAGGAGCAGGCAAGCCAGAGCTCAGCATCAGGTCAGACAGGGGAACCAGAGAGTTGGTTGACTGGGACCAGGCATGCCAGAGCTCACCGTCAGGTCAGACAGGGGAACCAGAGAGTTGGTTGACTGGGACCAGGCATGCCAGAGCTCAGCATCAGGTCAGACAGGAGAACCAGAGAGTTGGTTGACTAGGACCAGGCAGGGTCTCCCCAGAGAGTATACATACACTGAGTGTACAAAACATTCCATGACAGACTGACCAGGTAAATCCAGGTGAAAGCTATGATCCCCTATTGATATCACCTACAGTATTAAATCCACTTCAATCAGTGTAGATGAAGGGGAGGATTTTTAAGCCTTGAGACAATTGAGACATGGATTGTGTATGTGTGCCATTCAGAGGGTGAATGGGCAAGACAAAATATTTGAGTGCCTTTGAACGGGGTATGGTAGTAGGTGCCAGGCGCACCGGTTTGTGTCAAGAACTGCAACGCTGCTGGGTTTTTCACGCTCAACAGTTTCCCATGTCTATCAAGAATGGTCCACCACCCAAAGGACATCCAGTCAACTTGACACAACTGTGGGAAGCATTGCAGTCGACATGGGCCAGCATCCCTGTGGAACGCTTTCGACACCTTGTAGAGTCCATGCCCCCGACGAATTGAAGCTGTTCTGAGGGCGAAAGAGCGGTGCAACTCAATATTAGGAAGGTGTTCTTAATGTTTTGTCCACTCAGTGTAGATGTCAGGTAGGGAACCCCTCACCTCTTAATCCACTAAAACCATTTACACGAGACAGTGTTAGAGCAGAGTGCATCTTCACTGTGAGTCCTTAATAAATAAACCCCTTAGAGTCTAACATAATACAACAATCCCCAGCAAAATCTGTCTGTTTAAGCAAAAAAAATAATTGTATGAGCTGCGTGTCGATCCACCGGATCCGCCTATGTTGCATCTTCAGCATCTGCAGTGGAAGGGGGCAGAGCTACAGCGGTGTTTGTCAGACCAGGAGACATCCGGTATATATAATTGGTCTTCTCACGAAAACGTCTGATATCGGTACCGTCATGTGCCAACTTCTGTCTGCAGCGTCCGACCGTTTGGGCTACAAACTACACCGAACAAAAATATAAACGCAACATGCAACAATTTCAAAGATATTACTGAGTTACAGTTCATAGAAGGAAATCAGTCAATTGAAATGAATTCATTAGGCACTAATCTATGGGAGCCAGGACCACCCACTTGGGGAGCCAGGCCCAGCCAATCAGAATGAGTTTTTCCCCACAAAAGGGATTTATTACAGACAGAAATACCCTCAATAATGTAGCAACTTAGCTCTGTACCGTAGCAACGTAGTTCTATACTGTAGCAACATAGCTTTATACTGTAGCAACATAGTTCTATACTGTACCAACATAGTTATATACTGTAGCAACGTAGTTCAATACTGTAGCAACGTAGCTGTATACTGTAGCAACGTAGCTATATACTGTAGCAACGTAGCGCTATACTGTAGCAACGTAGTTCTATACTGTAGCAACGTAGTTCTATACTGTAGCAACGTAGTTCTATACTGTAGCAACGTAGTTCTATACTGTAACAACGCAGCTCTAAACTGTAGCAACGTAGTTCTATACTGTAGCAACGTAGTTCTATAGTGTAGCAACGTAGTTCTGTACTGTAGCAACGTAGCTCTGTACTGTAGCAACGCAGCTCTAAACTGTAGCAACGTAGTTCTATACTGTAGCAACATAGCTCTATACTGTAGCAACGCAGCTCTAAACTGTAGCAACGTAGTTCTATACTGTAGCAACGTAGTTCTATAGTGTAGCAACGTAGTTCTGTACTGTAGCAACGTAGTTCTATACTGTAGCAACGCAGCTCTAAACTGTAGCAACCTAGTTCTATACTGTAGCAACATAGCTCTATACTGTAGCAACGCACTCTAAACTGTAGCAACGTAGTTCTATACTGTAGCAACATAGCTATATACTGTAGCAACGTAGCTCTATACTGTAGCAACGTAGCTCTATACTGTAGCAACATAGCTCTATACTGTAGCAACATAGCTCTATACTGTAGCAACATAGCTCTATGCTGTAGCAGCGTAGCTCTATACCGTAGCAACGTAGTTCTATACTGTAGCAACGTAGCTCTGTACTGTAGCAACATAGTTCTATACTGTAGCAACGTAGCTGTATACTGTAGCAACGTAGCTCTATACTGTAGCAACGTAGCTCTAAACTGTAGCAACGTAGCTCTATACTGTAGCAACATAGCTTTATACTGTAGCAACGTAGCTCTATACTGTAGCAACGTAGTTCTATACTGTAGCAACATAGCTCTATACTGTAGCAACGTAGTTCTATACTGTAGCAACATAGTTCTATACTGTAGCAACGTAGCTCTATACTGTAGCAACGTAGTTCTGTACTGTAACAACATAGTTCTATACTGCAGCAACGTAGCTCTATACTGCAGCAACGTAGTTCTATACTGTAGAAACATAACTCTATACTGTAGCAACGTAGCTCTATACTGCAGCAACGTAGCTCTATACTGTAGCAACGTAGCTCTATACTGTAGCAACGTAGCTCTATACTGTAGCAACGTAGTTCTGTACTGTAGCAACGTAGCTCTATACTGTAGCAACGTAGCTTTATACTGTAGCAACGTAGCTTTATACTGTGGCAACGTAGTTCTGTACTGTAGCAACGTAGCTCTATACTGTAGCAACGTAGTTCTGTACTGTAGCAGCATAGTTCTATACTGTAGCAACATAGCTCTATACTGTAGCAACGTAGCTGTATACTGTAGCAACGTATCTCTATACTGTAGCAACGTAGCTTAATACTGTAGCAACGTAATTCTGTACTGTAGCAACGTAGCTCTATACTGTAGCAACGTAGCTCTGTACTGTAGCAACGTAGTTCTGTACTGTAGCAACGTAGCTGTATACTGTAGCAACGTAGCTCTATACTGTAGCAACGTAGCTCTAAACTGTAGCAACGTAGCTCTATACTGTAGCAACGTAGCTGTATACTGTAGCAACGTAGCTCTATACTGTAGCAACGTAGTTCTATACTGTAGCAACATAGCTCTATACTCTAGCAACGTAGTTCTATACTGTAGCAACATAGTTCTATACTGTAGCAACGTAGCTGTATACTGTAGCAACGTAGCTCTATACTGTAGCAACGTAGTTCTGTACTGTAGCAACGTAGCTTTATACTGTAGCAACATAGCTCTATACTGTAGCAACATAGCTTTATACTTTAGCAACATAGCTCAATACTGAAGCAACGTAGCTTTATACTGTAGCAACATGTCTCAATACTGTAGCAAATGATATACAACATAGCTCAATACTGTAGCAGCATAGCTCTATACTGTTGCAACATAGCTCTATACTGTAGCAACGTAGCTTTATACTGTAGCAACGTAGCTCTATACTGTAGCAACGTAGTTCTGTACTGTAACAACATAGTTCTATACTGCAGCAACGTAGCTCTATACTGTAGCAACGTAGTTCTATACTGTAGCAACATAGCTCTATACTGTAGCAACGTAGCTCTATACTGCAGCAACGTAGCTCTATACTGTAGCAACGTAGCTCTATACTGTAGCAACGTAGCTCTATACTGTAGCAACGTAGTTCTGTACTGTATCAACGTAGCTCTATACTGTAGCAACGTAGCTTTATACTGTAGCAACGTAGCTTTATACTGTAGCAACGTAGCTTTATACTGTGGCAACGTAGTTCTGTACTGTAGCAACGTAGCTCTATACTGTAGCAACGTAGTTCTGTACTGTAGCAACGTAGCTCTATACTGTAGCAACGTAGCTTTATACTGTGGCAACGTAGTTCTGTACTGTAGCAACGTAGCTCTGTACTGTAGCAACATAGCTTTATACTGTAGCAACGTAGCTTTATACTGTGGCAACGTAGTTCTATACTGTAGCAACGTAGCTCTATACTGTAGCAACGTAGTTCTGTACTGTAGCAACGTAGCTCTATACTGTAGCAACGTAGCTTTATACTGTAGCAACGTAGCTTTATACTGTGGCAACGTAGTTCTGTACTGTAGCAACGTAGCTCTATACTGTAGCAACGTAGTTCTGTACTGTAGCAGCATAGTTCTATACTGTAGCAACATAGCTCTATACTGTAGCAACGTAGCTGTATACTGTAGCAACGTATCTCTATACTGTAGCAACGTAGCTTAATACTGTAGCAACGTAATTCTGTACTGTAGCAACGTAGCTCTATACTGTAGCAACGTAGCTCTGTACTGTAGCAACGTAGTTCTGTACTGTAGCAACGTAGCTCTATACTGTAGCAACGTAGCTGTATACTGTAGCAGCATAGTTCTGTACTGTAGCAACGTAGCTCTATACTGTAGCAACGTAGTTCTGTACTGTAGCAACGTAGCTCTATACTGTAGCAACGTAGCTTTATACTGTGGCAACGTAGTTCTGTACTGTAGCAACGTAGCTCTGTACTGTAGCAACATAGCTTTATACTGTAGCAACGTAGCTTTATACTGTGACAACGTAGTTCTATACTGTAGCAACGTAGCTCTATACTGTAGCAACGTAGTTCTGTACTGTAGCAACGTAGCTCTATACTGTAGCAACGTAGCTTTATACTGTAGCAACGTAGCTTTATACTGTGGCAACGTAGTTCTGTACTGTAGCAACGTAGCTCTATACTGTAGCAACGTAGTTCTGTACTGTAGCAGCATAGTTCTATACTGTAGCAACATAGCTCTATACTGTAGCAACGTAGCTGTATACTGTAGCAACGTATCTCTATACTGTAGCAACGTAGCTTAATACTGTAGCAACGTAATTCTGTACTGTAGCAACGTAGCTCTATACTGTAGCAACGTAGCTCTGTACTGTAGCAACGTAGTTCTGTACTGTAGCAACGTAGTTCTATACTGAAGCAATGTAGCTTTATACTGTAGCAGCATAGCTCTGTACTGTAGCAACGTAGTTCTATACTGTAGCAACGTAGCTTTATACTGTAGCAACGTAGCTTTATACTGTAGCAACGTAGCTTTATACTGTGGCAACGTAGTTCTGTACTGTAGCAACGTAGCTCTATACTGTAGCAACGTAGTTCTGTACTGTAGCAACGTAGCTCTATACTGTAGCAACGTAGCTTTATACTGTGGCAACGTAGTTCTGTACTGTAGCAACGTAGCTCTGTACTGTAGCAACATAGCTTTATACTGTAGCAACGTAGCTTTATACTGTGGCAACGTAGTTCTATACTGTAGCAACGTAGCTCTATATTGTAGCAACGTAGTTCTGTACTGTAGCAACGTAGCTCTATACTGTAGCAACGTAGCTTTATACTGTAGCAACGTAGCTTTATACTGTGGCAACGTAGTTCTGTACTGTAGCAACGTAGCTCTATACTGTAGCAACGTAGTTCTGTACTGTAGCAGCATAGTTCTATACTGTAGCAACATAGCTCTATACTGTAGCAACGTAGCTGTATACTGTAGCAACGTATCTCTATACTGTAGCAACGTAGCTTAATACTGTAGCAACGTAATTCTGTACTGTAGCAACGTAGCTCTATACTGTAGCAACGTAGCTCTGTACTGTAGCAACGTAGTTCTGTACTGTAGCAACGTAGCTCTATACTGTAGCAACGTAGCTGTATACTGTAGCAGCATAGCTCTGTACTGTAGCAACGTAGCTCTATACTGTAGCAACGTAGCTTTATACTGTAGCAACGTAGCTTTATACTGTGGCAACGTAGTTCTGTACTGTAGCAACGTAGCTCTATACTGTAGCAACGTAGTTCTGTACTGTAGCAGCATAGTTCTATACTGTAGCAACATAGCTCTATACTGTAGCAACATAGCTGTATACTGTAGCAACGTATCTCTATACTGTAGCAACGTAGCTTAATACTGTAGCAACGTAATTCTGTACTGTAGCAACGTAGCTCTATACTGTAGCAACGTAGCTCTGTACTGTAGCAACGTAGTTCTGTACTGTAGCAACGTAGCTCTATACTGTAGCAGCATAGCTCTGTACTGTAGCAACGTAGTTCTATACTGTAGCAATGTAGTTTAATACTGTAGCAACGTAGCTGTATACTGTAGCAACGTAGTTCTGTACTGTAGCAACTTAGCTGTATAATGTAGCAACGTAGTTCTATACTGTAGCAACGTAGTTCTGTACTGTAGCAACTTAGCTCTATACTGTAGCAACGTAGCTGTATACTGTAGCAACATAGCTCTATACTGTAGCAGCGTAGCTCTATACCGTAGCAACGTAGTTCTATACTGTAGCAACGCAGCTCTGTACTGTAGCAACATAGTTCTATACTGTAGCAACATAGCGCTATACTGTAGCAACGTAGCGCTAAACTGTAGCAACGTAATTCTATACTGTAGCAACGTAGCTGTATACTGTAGCAACGTAGCTCTATACTGTAGCAACGTAGCTCTAAACTGTAGCAACGTAGCTCTATACTGTAGCAACGTAGCTGTATACTGTAGCAACGTAGCTCTATACTGTAGCAACGTAGTTCTATACTGTAGCAACATAGCTCTATACTGTAGCAACGTAGTTCTATACTGTAGCAACATAGTTCTATACTGTAGCAACGTAGCTGTATACTGTAGCAACGTAGCTCTATACTGAAGCAACGTAGTTCTGTACTGTAGCAACGTAGCTTTATACTGTAGCAACATAGCTCTATACTGTAGCAACATAGCATTATACTGTAGCAACATAGCTCAATACTGAAGCAACGTAGCTTTATACTGTAGCAACATGTCTCAATACTGTAGCAAATGATATACAACATAGCTCAATACTGTAGCAGCATAGCTCTATACTGTTGCAACATAGCTCTATACTGTAGCAACGTAGCTTTATACTGTAGCAACGTAGCTCTATACTGTAGCAACGTAGTTCTGTACTGTAACAACATAGTTCTATACTGCAGCAACGTAGCTCTATACTGTAGCAACGTAGTTCTATACTGTAGCAACATAGCTCTATACTGTAGCAACGTAGCTCTATACTGCAGCAACGTAGCTCTATACTGTAGCAACGTAGCTCTATACTGTAGCAACGTAGCTCTATACTGTAGCAACGTAGTTCTGTACTGTAGCAACGTAGCTCTATACTGTAGCAACGTAGCTTTATACTGTAGCAACGTAGCTTTATACTGTAGCAACGTAGCTTTATACTGTGGCAACGTAGTTCTGTACTGTAGCAACGTAGCTCTATACTGTAGCAACATAGTTCTGTACTGTAGCAACGTAGCTCTATACTGTAGCAACGTAGCTTTATACTGTGGCAACGTAGTTCTGTACTGTAGCAACGTAGCTCTGTACTGTAGCAACATAGCTTTATACTGTAGCAACGTAGCTTTATACTGTGGCAACGTAGTTCTATACTGTAGCAATGTAGCTCTATACTGTAGCAACGTAGTTCTGTACTGTAGCAACGTAGCTCTATACTGTAGCAACGTAGCTTTATACTGTAGCAACGTAGCTTTATACTGTGGCAACGTAGTTCTGTACTGTAGCAACGTAGCTCTATACTGTAGCAACGTAGTTCTGTACTGTAGCAGCATAGTTCTATACTGTAGCAACATAGCTCTATACTGTAGCAACGTAGCTGTATACTGTAGCAACGTATCTCTATACTGTAGCAACGTAGCTTAATACTGTAGCAACGTAATTATGTACTGTAGCAACGTAGCTCTATACTGTAGCAACGTAGCTCTGTACTGTAGCAACGTAGTTCTGTACTGTAGCAACGTAGCTCTATACTGTAGCAACGTAGCTGTATACTGTAGCAGCATAGCTCTGTACTGTAGCAACGTAGTTCTATACTGTAGCAACGTAGTTTAATACTGTAGCAACATAGCTCTATACTGTAGCAACGTAGCGCTAAACTGTAGCAACGTAATTCTATACTGTAGCAACGTAGCTGTATACTGTAGCAACGTAGCTCTATACTGTAGCAACGTAGCTCTAAACTGTAGCAACGTAGCTCTATACTGTAGCAACGTAGCTGTATACTGTAGCAACGTAGCTCTATACTGTAGCAACGTAGTTCTATACTGTAGCAACATAGCTCTATACTGTAGCAACGTAGTTCTATACTGTAGCAACATAGTTCTATACTGTAGCAACGTAGCTGTATACTGTAGCAACGTAGCTCTATACTGTAGCAACGTAGTTCTGTACTGTAGCAACGTAGCTTTATACTGTAGCAACATAGCTCTATACTGTAGCAACATAGCTTTATACTGTAGCAACATAGCTCAATACTGAAGCAACGTAGCTTTATACTGTAGCAACATGTCTCAATACTGTAGCAAATGATATACAACATAGCTCAATACTGTAGCAGCATAGCTCTATACTGTTGCAACATAGCTCTATACTGTAGCAACGTAGCTTTATACTGTAGCAACGTAGCTCTATACTGTAGCAACGTAGTTCTGTACTGTAACAACATAGTTCTATACTGCAGCAACGTAGCTCTATACTGTAGCAACGTAGTTCTATACTGTAGCAACATAGCTCTATACTGTAGCAACGTAGCTCTATACTGCAGCAACGTAGCTCTATACTGTAGCAACGTAGCTCTATACTGTAGCAACGTAGCTCTATACTGTAGCAACGTAGTTCTGTACTGTAGCAACGTAGCTCTATACTGTAGCAACGTAGCTTTATACTGTAGCAACGTAGCTTTATACTGTAGCAACGTAGCTTTATACTGTGGCAACGTAGTTCTGTACTGTAGCAACGTAGCTCTATACTGTAGCAACATAGTTCTGTACTGTAGCAACGTAGCTCTATACTGTAGCAACGTAGCTTTATACTGTGGCAACGTAGTTCTGTACTGTAGCAACGTAGCTCTGTACTGTAGCAACATAGCTTTATACTGTAGCAACGTAGCTTTATACTGTGGCAACGTAGTTCTATACTGTAGCAATGTAGCTCTATACTGTAGCAACGTAGTTCTGTACTGTAGCAACGTAGCTCTATACTGTAGCAACGTAGCTTTATACTGTAGCAACGTAGCTTTATACTGTGGCAACGTAGTTCTGTACTGTAGCAACGTAGCTCTATACTGTAGCAACGTAGTTCTGTACTGTAGCAGCATAGTTCTATACTGTAGCAACATAGCTCTATACTGTAGCAACGTAGCTGTATACTGTAGCAACGTATCTCTATACTGTAGCAACGTAGCTTAATACTGTAGCAACGTAATTATGTACTGTAGCAACGTAGCTCTATACTGTAGCAACGTAGCTCTGTACTGTAGCAACGTAGTTCTGTACTGTAGCAACGTAGCTCTATACTGTAGCAACGTAGCTGTATACTGTAGCAGCATAGCTCTGTACTGTAGCAACGTAGTTCTATACTGTAGCAACGTAGTTTAATACTGTAGCAACGTAGCTGTATACTGTAGTAACGTAGTTCTGTACTGTAGCAACCTAGCTGTATAATGTAGCAACGTAGCTCAATACTGTAGCAACGTAGTTCTGTACTGTAGCAACTTAGCTCTATACTGTAGCAACGTAGCTGTATACTGTAGCAGCATAGCTCTGTACTGTAGCAACGTAGTTCTATACTGTAGCAACGTAGTTTAATACTGTAGCAACGTAGCTGTATACTGTAGCAACGTAGTTCTATACTGTAGCAACGTAGCTGTATACTGTAGCAACGTAGCTCTATACTGTAGCAACGTAGCTTAATACTGTAGCAACGTAGTTCTATACTGTAGCAACATAGCTCTATACTGTAGCAACGTAGTTCTATACTGTAGCAACGTAGTTCTATACTGTAGCAACGTAGCTCTATACTATAGCAACTTAGCTCAATACTGTAGCAACGTAGTTCTATACTGTAGCAACGTAGTTCTATACTGTAGCAACGTAGTTCTATACTGTAGCAACGTAGTTCTGTACTGTAGCAACTTAGCTGTATAATGTAGCAACGTAGCTCTATACTGTAGCAACGTAGTTCTATACTGTAGCAACATCTGAATATTTGAGGACTGTGTTATTTTAAGCCACGTTGGTGTTTTATTTCAGTTGGAAAAACAAAACATTGGCCTAATTCTATACACAGTGATGAATGGCATCAGCAGCATTTTTTAAAGACTGAATTACAATAGGTATAGGATGGGTATGGATCTGCTGATGCTTAAACAATGAGATATAACAGTGTGGGTAACAAGATTTGGTACAGGACAACTGGTGTGTATGTCTGTGTGTTTGACAAAGAGAGAGGGGGGGTGAGAGAGAGGGGAGAGAGGGGGAGATGAGAGAGAGAGATGGAGAGATAACGAGCAAGAGTGAGAGAAGTGGAGAGAGAGAGGGGGGGTGATGAGAGAGAGATGGAGAGAGAGCGAGAAAGAGTGAGAGAGATGGAGAGAGAGAGGGGGGGGTGAAAAGAGAGAGGGGAGAGAGAGTGAGAAAGAGTGAGAGAGATGGAGAGAGAGAGAGAGAGAGAGAGGGAGAGAGAGAGAGAGAGAGAGAGAGAGAGAGAGAGAGAGAGAGAGAGAGAGAGAGAGAGAGAGAAAGAGTGAGAGAGATGGAGAGAGAGAGAGAGAGAGAGGGAGAGAGAGAGAGCGAGAGAGAGAGGGAGAGAGAGAGAGAGAGTATGTTTTCTCCCTGTGATTGCGCCTGCCAATATGAAGACGTCTGACAAAGGAAGCACCTTTGAAGGCTAACAAATCCTATTAGCAGGATCTAGAGTCTTTCTAACGGAACAAGGAACACGGAACAGACTCTTCAGAGGGTTCTAGGTGTTCCATGTATTACGGATTATAATCATTCACATTCTGGTGACTGGCCTATATCTGCTTACATCAGTATTAAAACCACACTCCTTGGTAACAATAGACAAATCAGGAATACAATGAATGCCTCCTTATGATAATAGCTAACTCAATCAATCAATCAATCAATCAATCACATTTTATTAATAAAGCCCTTTTTACATCAGCAGATGTCGCAAGGTGCTATACAGAAACCCAGCCTAAAACCCCAAACAGCAAGCAATGCAGATGTAGAAGCACAGTGGCTAGGAAAAACTCCCTAGAAAGGCAGGAACCTAGGAAGAAACCTAGAGAGGAACCAGGCTCTGAGGGGTGGCCAGTCCTCTTCTGGCTGTGTCGGGTGGAGATTATAACAGTACATTGCAATTAAGGCCAGATTTTTCTCCAAGATGTTCAAACGTTCATAGATGACCAGCAGGGTCAAATAACTACCCGATGTTGATGTAGACACAAGCATGTTGAAGTATGATGTGTTAGTAAAACAAGTTGAACCCCATTGCAATTTCATCTTGCAATGTCAAGTTCAAATTATTAGTTCATCGTTAAAAACAGATTAGTAAGATTGTACAATATTATGAATTCATACAGTCACAAATAGGCTAGAAGAAACATAACTTTCAAATCAAAGAGCTGTAGAAAACAGACTTCCTCCAACTTAAGTTATTATCTGAAAACAGACATCCCTCCTCTCTCAATCCTCCACCTCCCAACCCCTCCTCTCCCAACCCCTCCACCTCCCAACCCCTCCTCTCTCAACCCCCCACCTCCCAATTCCTCCTCTCCCAACCCCTCCACCTCCCAACCCCTCCTCTCTCAACCCCCCACCTCCCAACCCCTCCTCTCTCAAACCCCCACCTCCCAACCCCTCCTCTCTCAACCCCCCACCTCCCAACCCCTTCTCTCTCAACCCTCCACCTCCCAACCCCTTCTCTCTCAACCCTCCACCTCCCAACCCCTTCTCTCCCAACCCCCCCACCTCCCAACCCCTTCTCTCCCAACCCCCCCCCACCTCCCAACCCCTCCTCTCTCATCCCTCCACCTCCCAACCCCTCCTCTCTCAACCCCCCACCTCCCAACCCCTTCTCTCCCAACCCCCCCACCTCCCAACCCCTCCTCTCTCAACCCTCCACCTCCCAACCCCTCCTCTCTCAGCCCTCCACCTCTCATCCACCTCTCCTATCTGGGCAGACAGAGACGCTGAACACCTGAAGACTCTTCCTCTCCTATGTCCTGTCTTCACAAGATCTCTGTCTCTCTCTCTCTTTCTCTCTCTTTCTCCCTCCTTGGAGGGTGAATGCAGCAGCAAAAGATGGTAAGTGAAAGAGACAGATAGACAGATGTTACATGGAGGACAGGGTGGATGGTGGTGGATGTTACATGGAGGTGATAGACAGGGTGGATGGTGGTGGATGTTACATGGAGGACAGGGTGGATGGTGGTGGATGTTACATGGAGGACAGGGTGGATGGTGGTGGATGTTACATGGAGGACAGGGTGGATGGTGGTGGATGTTACATGGAGGTCATAGACAGGGTAGATGGTGGTGGATGTTACATGGAGGACAGGGTGGATGGTGGTGGATGGTGGTGGATGTTACATGGAGGACAGGGTGGATGGTGGTGGATGTTACATGGAGGACAGGGTGGATGGTGGTGGATGTTACATAGAGGTCATAGACAGGGTGGATGGTGGTGGATGTTACATGGAGGACAGGGTGGATGGTGGTGGATGTTACATGGAGGACAGGGTGGATGGTGGTGGATGTTACATGGAAGACAGGGTGGATGGTGGTGGATGTTACATGGAGGACAGGGTGGATGATGGTGGATGTTACATGGAGGACAGGGTAGATGGTGGTGGATGTTACATGGAGGTCATAGACAGGGTGGATGGTGGCGGATGTTACATAGAGGTCATAGACAGGGTAGATGGTGGTGGATGTTACATAGAGGTCATAGACAGGGTAGATGGTGGTGGATGTTACATAGAGGTCATAGACAGGGTGGATGGTGGTGGATGTTACATGGAGGACAGGGTGGATGATGGTGGATGTTACATGGAGGACAGGGTAGATGGTGGTGGATGTTACATAGAGGTCATAGACAGGGTAGATGGTGGTGGATGTTACATGGAGGTCATAGACAGGGTGGATGGTGGTGGATGTTACATGGAGGACAGGGTGGATGGTGGTGGATGTTACATGGAGGTCATAGACAGGGTGGATGGTGGTGGATGTTACATAGAGGTCATAGACAGGGTAGATGGTGGTGGATGTTACATGGAGGACAGGGTGGATGGTGGTGGATGTTACATGGAGGACAGGGTGGATGGTGGTGGATGTTACATGGAGGACAGCGTAGATGGTGGTGGATGTTACATGGAGGTCATAGACAGGGTGGATGATGGTGGATGTTACATGGAGGACAGGGTGGATGGTGGTGGATGTTACATGGAGGACAGGGTGGATGGTGGTGGATGTTACATGGAGGACAGGGTGGATGGGGGTGGATGTTACATAGAGAACAGGGTGGATGGTGGTGGATGTTACATGGAGGACAGGGTGGATGGGGGTGGATGTTACATGGAGGACAGGGTGGATGGGGTGGATGTTACATGGAGGACAGGGTGGATGATGGTGGATGTTACATGGAGGACAGGGTGGATGGTGGTGGTTGTTACATGGAGGACAGGGTGGATGGTGGTGGATGTTACATGGAGGTCATAGACAGGGTAGATGGTGGTGGATGTTACATAGAGGTCATAGACAGGGTGGATGGTGGTGGATGTTACATGGAGGTCATAGACAGGGTGGATGATGGTGGATGTTACATGGAGGACAGGGTGGATGGTGGTGGATGTTACATGGAGGACAGGGTGGATGGTGGTGGATGTTACATGGAGGACAGGGTGGATGGGGGTGGATGTTACATGGAGGACAGGGTGGATGGTGGTGGATGTTACATGGAGGACAGGGTGGATGGTGGTGGATGTTACATGGAGGACAGGGTGGATGGTGGTGGATGTTACATGGAGGTCATAGACAGGGTGGATGGGGGTGGATGTTACATGGAGGACAGGGTGGATGGTGGTGGATGTTACATGGAGGACAGGGTGGATGGTGGTGGATGTTACATGGAGGACAGGGTGGATGGTGGTGGATGTTACATGGAGGACAGGGTGGATGGTGGTGGATGTTACATGGAGGACAGGGTGGATGGTGGTGGATGTTACATGGAGAACAGGGTGGATGGTTGTGGATGTTACATGGAGGACAGGGTGGATGGTGGTGGATGTTACATGGAGGTCATAGACAGGGTGGATGGGGGTGGATGTTACATGGAGGACAGGGTGGATGGTGGTGGATGTTACATGGAGGTTACATGGAGGACAGGGTGGATGGTGGTGGATGTTACATGGAGGTTACATGGAGGACAGGGTGGATGGTGGTGGATGTTACATGGAGGACAGGGTGGATGGTGGTGGATGTTACATGGAGGTCATAGACAGGGTAGATGGTGGTGGATGTTACATAGAGGTCATAGACAGGGTGGATGGTGGTGGATGTTACATGGAGGACAGGGTGGATGGTGGTGGATGTTACATGGAGGACAGGGTGGATGGGGGTGGATGTTACATGGAGGACAGGGTGGATGGTGGTGGATGTTACATGGAGGACAGGGTGGATGGTGGTGGTTGTTACATGGAGGACAGGGTGGATGGTGGTGGATGTTACATGGAGGTCATAGACAGGGTAGATGGTGGTGGATGTTACATAGAGGTCATAGACAGGGTGGATGGTGGTGGATGTTACATGGAGGACAGGGTGGATGGTGGTGGATGTTACATGGAGGACAGGGTGGATGGTGGTGGATGTTACATGGAGGTCATAGACAGGGTGGATGATGGTGGATGTTACATGGAGGACAGGGTGGATGGTGGTGGATGTTACATGGAGGACAGGGTGGATGGTGGTGGATGTTACATGGAGGACAGGGTGGATGGGGGTGGATGTTACATGGAGGACAGGGTGGATGGTGGTGGATGTTACATGGAGGACAGGGTGGATGGTGGTGGATGTTACATGGAGGACAGGGTGGATGGTGGTGGATGTTACATGGAGGTCATAGACAGGGTGGATGGGGGTGGATGTTACATGGAGGACAGGGTGGATGGTGGTGGATGTTACATGGAGGACAGGGTGGATGGTGGTGGATGTTACATGGAGGACAGGGTGGATGGTGGTGGATGTTACATGGAGGACAGGGTGGATGGTGGTGGATGTTACATGGAGGACAGGGTGGATGGTGGTGGATGTTACATGGAGAACAGGGTGGATGGTTGTGGATGTTACATGGAGGACAGGGTGGATGGTGGTGGATGTTACATGGAGGTCATAGACAGGGTGGATGGGGGTGGATGTTACATGGAGGACAGGGTGGATGGTGGTGGATGTTACATGGAGGTTACATGGAGGACAGGGTGGATGGTGGTGGATGTTACATGGAGGTTACATGGAGGACAGGGTGGATGGTGGTGGATGTTACATGGAGGACAGGGTGGATGATGGTGGATGTTACATGGAGGACAGGGTGGATGGTGGTGGATGTTACATGGAGGACAGGGTGGATGATGGTGGATGTTACATGGAGGACAGGGTGGATGATGGTGGATGTTACATGGAGGACAGGGTGGATGGTGGTGGATGTTACATGGAGGACAGGGTGGATGATGGTGGATGTTACATGGAGGACAGGGTAGATGGTGGTGGATGTTACATAGAGGACAGGGTGGATGATGGTGGATGTTACATGGAGGACAGGGTGGATGGTGGTGGATGTTACATGGAGGTCATAGACAGGGTGGATGATGGTGGGTGTTACATGGAGGACAGGGTGGATGGTGGTGGATGTTACATAGAGGTCATAGACAGGGTGGATGGTGGTGGATGTTACATGGAGGACAGGGTGGATGATGGTGGATGTTACATGGAGGACAGGGTGGATGGTGGTGGATGTTACATGGAGGTGATAGACAGGGTGGATGGTGGTGGATGTTACATGGAGGTGACAGACAAAAAAATTGCTTTTCTTTCGAAAAAACAAGGACATTTCTAAGTGACCCCAAACTTTTGAACGGTAGTGTAATTATATGGATGAGCAATGTCATTATCAGAGCGGCATAGGCTAAGATGCCATAGATAGTATAGAATACAGTATATCCATATGAGACGAGTAATGCAAGATATGTAAACATTATTTCTTAAAGTGGCCAGTGATTTGAAAGTCTGTATGTAGGCAGCAGCCTCTCTGTGCTAGCTATGGCTGCATCATGGATCCTGATATATTGCATGTTAAAAAAGGTGGACTTTGTAGCATTTATTACAATGGTCATAAACTGTACACACAGCACAAACGGAGAAGAAATCTGAGAAAATGTGAATCATTGTGAGTGCAGCAGAACACTTTTTGGGACTCAGTGAGTTTACAGCAGAGGCATTGCCAGAATGTTCTGCCCTCGCAGGCTCCCTGAATTAAATGTGACTGAAGGATGTTTCTTTTTATATCTGTCTATCTTTGTATTTTGTATGATGTTTTCTTCATCGTTTCCGACAATGGATATTTTTTATATAGTTCACCACCCATACAGTAGGGGGCGGCATGCACCTCTAATGCTTGTTGACGGATCGCCATAATAACACAGTAGAAGAAGAAGAAGAAGAAGAAGAAGAAGAAGAAGAAGAAGAAGAAGAAGAAGAAGAAGAAGAAGAAGAAGAAGAAGCCTCCCGAGTGGCGCAGTGGTCTAAGGCGCTGTGCCACTAGAGATCCTGGTTCGAATCCAGGCTCTGTCGTAGCCGGCCGTGACCGGGAGACCTATGGGGCGGCGCACAATTGGCCCAGCTTCGTCCAGGGTAGGGGAGGGAATGGCTGGCAGGGATGTAGCTCAGTTGGTAGAGCATGGCGTTTGCAACGCCAGGGTTGTGGGATCGATTCCCACGGGGGGCCAGTATGAAAAAATATATAATGTATGCACTCACTATCTGTAAGTCGCTCTGGATAAGAGCGTCTGCTAAATGACGTAAATGTAAGAAGAAGAAGAAGAAGAAGAAGAAGAAGAAGAATGCATCCACATTTGGACTAAGAGTAAATAATCCAACAAAAAAGAGTGATTGAAACCCTCCAGGGGAGACTGCAACCTGAACGCAGCACCTTCCTCCAGGGGAGACTGGGACCTGAACGCAGCACCTTAGACAGACCACTCCTCCAGGGGAGACTGGGACCTGAACGCAGCACCTTAGACAGCCCACTCCTCCAGGGGGGACTGCAACCTGAACGCAGCACCTTAGACAGCCCACTCCTCCAGGGGAGACTGGGACCTGAACGCAGCACCTTAGACAGCCCACTCCTCCAGGGGAGACTGGGACCTGAACGCAGCACCTTAGACAGCCCACTCCTCCAGGGGAGACTGGGACCTGAACGCAGCACCTTAGACAGCCCACTCCTCCAGGGGAGACTGGGACCTGAACGCAGCACCTTAGACAGCCCACTCCTCCAGGGGAGACTGGGACCTGAACGCAGCACCTTAGACAGCCCACTCCTCCAGGGGGGACTGGGACCTGAACGCAGCACCTTAGACAGCCCACTCCTCCAGGGGAGACTGGGACCTGAACGCAGCACCTTAGACAGCCCACTCCTCCAGGGGAGACTGCAACCTGAACGCAGCACCTTAGATAGCTCGGCCTTCCTGACTTGATAGAAATGCCAGCAATTTAATAGGTCTTTAAATGGTTGTCCAGCTAATATAATCAATAAGTAACTACCATCTGAGCAGAAAATACAAATGTAGCAGCTGAATCTTGTTAAAAGCATTCAATACTAGCTTGCTAATGCTAACGTTAGCTGCTATTGCGATTCAATGGCTTAGGCAAAGATGGTTTATAAACTCTGTGGTTTAACTTTAGGCACTAGTAGCTACTTAGAATGCTAGCAGGCTAGCTAGTTAGCTAAAGTCAGCTTGCCTGAACCAGCGTGGTGAATCCTTGACTTTTCTCGTGTTGTTGTCGTAAATGGCAGCTTTCTGCTGGCTAGTTACCACAATTATTTGATACAAGAGACAATTCTAGCAAGCTGCAACTGTGTGGCCTACGATAGTTTTTATTCTCAAGTCAGAAGAGAATTTACCTCTTGCTCGAGCACACCTCCTAGGGACTCTCTGCCGTTGCGTCAGGTGAGGAACATAAGCTGTAATAAAATGTCACTATTTTCATTTCCCTCTAAAAACCTTTCCAAAACATTTTGAGGGAAGCGGAGCAAAATGAAAAATGCACAATAATCATGATGCCTATAATTTACCAAGCAGTTAAATCCAAGCACCTAGCAGAAATTGGTCAGTACACTAATAATCCTATCGTAAAGGGCTATATAGACTAATAACACTGACCATATAAAGGGCTATATAGACTAATAACACTGACCATATAAAGGGCTATATAGACTAATAACACTGACCATATCTTGTAATTATAAAGTTTTAAAAGGTGATGTAAGACTTGGCCAAGCTCCCTGCCCTTTTAAAAGTGCCAACGTCCAAAGTAAATATAACTGCAGGTCTAGACTCTAGTGTTGTTCAAAAGGTGTTTTAATTCCTCCTCTTCAATGCCAATACAAGCCCATTCCATAAATCACATATTCCCCAAACTTTAAAAACTGGAGAGATTCCCAAACTTAAAAAAAATAAAAAAAAGTGAACTTCAGCAAAACGTGGTATCGAAACTGTACAGATTTTCGTTGCGATCTAAGCCATATTGTAATTAAGCAACCGTTTGCCCTCCTGGTAGCCCTATGATGAACTATTACATAATCCTGTGCAGGCCTACTCCACCTCTGTTCACCTCTGTGCTCATCACAGTCTGGCAAAAAGTACTCAAACAAAGACCTGCAGGTGTATGATCTTCATTTGACCTGATATTGTGACAGCAACAGGATTTAATCGTTTAGTCCATAATGTTGCTTGATCGGTGGTTAGGCTATTAGCTGGACAAAAGTAGGCTACATGAAAAGTGCCACACTGTTAATATAACCTTGTGTTAGCGTGGGTTTTCAGTGAACTCATCTGCAGCGATCAAATTAAGATCTGACATCTGTATGTCACATCCATACGCTAAATTCATCCAGTCCTCATATCCTGGTATGTGGCTGTCAACAACATGGTAGGCTAGCTGTGTGGTTGGAGTGTCCCAACTCCAGGGACAGGCAGTATGAGTCATCTGATGCTAGTTCTTACAGGACGTGATCCTTCAATCTCAGATATCAACAACATACCCCATGTTCCACACACACACACACACACACACACACACACACACACACACACACACACACACACACACACACACACACACACACACACACACACACACACACACACACATACACACACACAGACACACACACACACACACACACACACACACACACACACACACACACACACACACACACACACACACACACACACACACACACACATATACACACACACACACACACACACACACCCACACACACACACAAACACACGCACACACACACACAGACACAGACACACACACACACACACACATTTATGAAAAATGTATGCTCTCACTAAACTGTAAGTCGCTCTGGATAAGAACGTCTGCTAAATGACTAAAATGTAAAACACACAAACCTCCTTCAACAACCCCAATGTTCCACACACACACACAACACACACACCTCTTTCTCTGCCTTGGTTTGATCGGGGGGTGTGGTGGGAGGGAAGGTGGAAATAGAAGCAGTGGCCAGTCCAGTCGTCAAGGACACCTGCTACTGTTCCTCCCTACCGCTGCTCTAGTGTCAACACACAGGTTGTATCCCAAATAACACCCTATTCCTTTTACAGTGCACTACTTTTGACCAGGGTCCATAGAGCTCTGGTCAAAAGTAGGGCACTTTGAAGGGAACAAGGAGCTATTTGGGACGCAGGCTGAGGATCAAGGCTGCAGGAACTCTTTGTGTCATGGGTGTCGTTACTACGGCTCCAGATAAACGCCGGAGGAGATCAGTGGTGTTTTTTGTTTTGCAGGAATTGACTTCATTTGTCGGTCGTCATAACTTTTTACGTTTACATACAAGCCTTTGGAAACGTAAAAAGCTATGATGACTGACAAGTCGGTTCCTACATAAACAGTCAGTTGTTTTTTTAACCGAGTGAAGAACGTGATTGAGAATGAATGCGAGTGTTTTTTGAAATTTTATTTGTAAATATTTGTGAAATATTAGTTGTTTCATTTTATTTATTTTATTTTTTATTTTTTAAGGGGGTAGATCAGCTTTAATATTGCAGATAGATTGTAACTTCCATCAATGTAATTGTCTGCATTACTTCCAATCCCCCATGTTTATATATATATATATATATATATATATATATATATATATATATATATATATATATATATATATATAAACATATATATACACATATACAGTGGGGAGAACAAGTATTTGATACACTGCCGATTTTGCGGCTTTTCCTACTTACAAAGCATGTAGAGGTCTGTAATTTTTATCATAGGTACACTTCAACTGTGTGAGACGGAATCCAGAAAATCACATTGTATGATTTTTAAGTAATTAATTTGCATTTTATTGCATGACATAAGTAATTGATCACCTACCAACCAGTAAGAATTCTCACAGACCTGTTAGTTTTTCTTTAAGAAGCCCTCCTGTTCTCCACTCATTATCTGTATTATCTGCACCTGTTTGAACTCGTTACCTGTATAAAAGACACCTGTCCACACACTCAATCAAACAGACTCCAACCTCTCCACAATGGCCAAGACCAGAGAGCTGTGTAAGGACATCAGGGATAAATTTGTAGACCTGCACAAGGCTGGGATGGGCTACAGGATAATAGGCAAGCAGCTTGGTGAGAAGGCAACAACTGTTGGCGCTATTATTAGAAAATGGAAGAAGTTCAAGATGACGGTCAATCACCCTCGGTCTGGGGCTCCATGCAAGATCTCACCTCGTGGGGCATCAATGATCATGAGGAAGGTGAGGGATCAGCCCAGAACTACACGGCAGGACCTGGTCAATGACCTGAAGAGAGCTGGGACCACAGTCTCAAAGAAAACCATTAGTAACACACTACGCCGTCATGGATTAAAATCCTGCAGCACACGCAAGGTCCCCCTGCTCAAGCCAGCGCATGTCCAGGCCCGTCTGAAGTTTGCCAAGGACCATCTGGATGATCCAGAGGAGGAATGGGAGAAGGTCATGTGGTCTGATGAGACAAAAATAGAGCTTTTTGGTCTAAACTCCACTCGCCGTGTTTGGAGGAAGAAGAAGGATGAGTACAACCCCAAGAACACCATCCCAACCGTGAAGCATGGAGGTGGAAACATCATTCTTTGGGGATGCTTTTCTGCAAAGGGGACAGGACGACTGCACCGTATTGAGGGGAGGATGGATGGGGCCATGTATCGCGAGATCTTGGCCAACAACCTCCTTCCCTCAGTAAGAGCATTGAAGATGGGTTGTGGCTGGGTCTTCCAGCATGACAACGACCAGAAACACACAGCCAGGGCAACTAAAGAGTGGCTCCGTAAGAAGCATCTCAAGGTCCTGGAGTGGCCTAGCCAGTCTCCAGACCTGAACCCAATAGAAAATCTTTGGAGGGAGCTGAAAGTCTGTATTGCCCAGCGACAGCCCCGAAACCTGAAGGATCTGGAGAAGGTCTGTATGGAGGAGTGGGCCAAAATCCCTGCTGCAGTGTGTGCAAACCTGGTCAAGACCTACAGGAAACGTATGATCTCTGTAATTGCAAACAAAGGTTTCTGTACCAAATATTAAGTTCTGCTTTTCTGATGTATCAAATACTTATGTCATGCAATAAAATGCAAATTAATTACCTAAAAATCATACAATGTGATTTTCTGGATTTTCGTTTTAGATTCCGTCTCTCACAGTTGAAGTGTACCTATGATATAAATTACAGACATCTACATGCTTTGTAAGTAGGAAAACCTGCAAAATCGGCAGTGTATCAAATACTTGTTCTCCCCACTGTATATACACATATATACATATATACATACATATACATATATACATACACACATATACATACATACACATACATATCCTTTAAAAAATATATATATATTCCCCTTTATTACTTTCCAACCCCACCACCCTTTCCCTAATTTGAGTAAATTAGTGAACAACAATGCTTAGGCCTCTACTTCCAGCTTATACCTACTATCTACATTTTATGGACAGAGTCAATTTTACAATAATTATATTTTGTTTGTTTTTTCTCCTGAACTTCTTCTACTCTCAACCTCTCCGATCATTTTCATGACGTCCATCCGGTTTGGCTTCTCTGAATGCGAGTGTTAGCTTTATGCGAGCTGTGGTAAAAACTATTAGAGACTTTGGTGTTTTCTGAGTAAATGTACATTATTATATTATTATATATTACATTATTTTGTGAAGGTAATGTCATAATGAATCAGTTTTATTGAAGGTTTCTGAGTTTGTTTTACATGTTAATGGTATTGTGTAATATTGTGCTCACGAGCTGGTAAAATGGTGGCGAGGGCACACTGCCTGTGTCAACGGACTTTAATATAATATATATAATATAATATATAATAATATATGCCATTTAGCAGACGCTTTTATCCAAAGCGACTTACAGTCATGCGTGCATACATTTACTTTTATTTTTTTGTGTACGGGTGGTCCCGGGGATCGAACCCACTACCTTGGCGTTACAAGCGCCGTGCTCTACCAGCTGAGCTACAGAGGACCATCTCCCGTCTTCAATGCAGTGCGGGTGCAGAGAGAGACAATTTCACGGTTGCACTACTGTTTTGATGCTGAATGTAATGTTTACCCGTTTCCTACATGTCTAGCAATATTCAGACACATTCAGTTGTTTCTCTCTGTATCTAAAAGGGTTTATATTGTGTGAACGAGGAAATCTACTGTAGTTTAAATGCGCTTATGTTGTGTAACTTCAATTGTACGTGAATTAATTAATTCATGTTTTCATGTCATTACTTATTTGATCCATTGAAATGAATTGAGAAGTAAATATTTTAAATGCTGATTATATATTTCAAATGAGATAACTGAACATGAAAAAGAATATTAGAGAATAAATAAAGCATTTACATTTACGTCATTTAGTAGACGCTCTTATCCAGAGCGACTTACAAATTGGTGCATTCACCTTATAGCCAGTGGGACAACCACTTTACAATGTTTTTTTTGTTGTTTTTTGTTTTTGGGGGGGGGGGGGGGGGGGGGGTTGGGTAAGGGGGGGTAGAAGGATTACTTTATCCTATCCCAGGTATTCCTTAAAGAGGTGGGGTTTCAAGTGTCTCCGGAAGGTGGTGAGTGACTCCGCTGTCCTGGCGTCGTGAGGGAGCTTGTTCCACCTTTGGGGTGCCAGAGCAGCGAACAGTTTTCACTGGGCTGAGTGGGAACAGTGCTTCCGCAGAGGTAGGGGAGCCAGCAGGCCAGAGGTGGATGAACGCAATGCCCTCGTTTGGGTGTAGGGACTGATCAGAGCCTGAAGGTACGGAGGTGCCGTTCCCCTCACAGCTCCGTAGGCAAGCACCATGGTCTTGTAGCAGATGCGAGCTTCAACTAGAAGCCAGTGGAGTGTGCGGAGGAGCGGGGTGACGTGAGAAAACTTGGGAAGGTTGAACACCAGACAGGCTGCGGCATTCTGGATGAGTTGTAGGGGATTAATGGCACAGGCAGGGAGCCCAGCCAACAGCGAGTTGCAGTAATCCACACGGGAGATGACAAGTGCCTGGATTAGGACCTGTGCCGCTTCCTGTGTAAGGCAGGGTCGTACTCTCCGAATGTTGTAGAGCATGAACCTACAGGATCGGGTCACCGCCTTGATGTTAGCGGAGAACGACAGGGTGTTGTCCAGGGTCACGCCAAGGCTCTTTGCACTCTGGGAGGAGGACACAACGGAGTTGTCAACCGTGATGGCGAGATCATGGAACGGGCAGTCCTTCCCCGGGAGGAAGAGCAGCTCCGTCTTGCCGAGGTTCAGCTTGAGGTGGTGATCCGTCATCCACACTGATATGTCTGCCAGACATGCAGAGATGCGATTCACCACCTGGTTATCAGAAGGGGGAAAGGAGAAGATTAGTTGTGTGTCGTCAGCGTAGCAATGATAGGAGAGGCCATGTGAGGATATGACAGAGCCAAGTGACTTGGTGTATAGCGAGAATAGGAGAGGGCCTAGAACTGAGCCCTGGGGGACACCAGTGGTGAGAGCACGTGGTGCGGAGACAGCTTCTCGACACGCCACTTGGTAGGAGCGACCGGTCAGGTAGGACACAATCCAAGAGTGAGCCGCGCCGGAGATGCCCAGCTCGGAGAGGGTGGAGAGGAGGATCTGTCAAGCGGCAGAACTGTCAAGACGATAACATTTGCGTCCGTTTCTTTTCTTTGTCACTACGGGCCACCTCGGATTCAATCAGAGGCCGGACACATTTCGGGGTTCGTCCGAGTCAGTGACGTCTCTGTAAAATACAACAGAGAGAAAAGGAAAGGTTAGTCTACTTCCACCTCCACTGTTATATAATGTACCGTTCACCTTGTACCTCCGTCCCCATTGTGATTTGACAAGCATAAGCATTTTTTCTTCAGATTTGTGTGTTCGACTTAGTGTCAGGTATGCAAGGCTATAATCATTTGTTGTTCTGATTGATTGAAGATCGATCCAATCGCGGTGGTCAATTTTGTAGGGCGGATGATGTGAATGTGTGACTTACATTTGAAAGTCTCAAGCCATCGAACAGTTGAACCTCAAAACATTTAGGTGCATTAATGTCTCTGTAAAACACAACGTCGAGAGAAAAGGGAAGGTTAGCCTGGCCTCACACCTGAAGAGGTTGGTGTTAATGTGGGAGGTAGTTCAGCTGTAGGGTGTGTGTGTGTGTGTGTGTGTGGTGTGTGTGTGGTGTGTGTGTGTGTGTGTGTGGGTGTGTGTGGTGTGTGTGGTGTGTGTGTGTGTGTGGTGTGTGTGGTGTGTGGTGTGTGTGGTGTGTGGTGTGTGTGGTGTGTGTGGTGTGTGTGGTGTGTGTGGTGTGTGTGGTGTGTGTGTGGTGTGTGTGGTGTGTGGTGTGTGTGGTGTGTGTGGTGTGTGTGGTGTGTGTGGTGTGTGTGTGGTGTGTGGTGTGTGTGTGTGTGTGGTGTGTGTGGTGTGTGTGGTGTGTGTGGTGTGTGTGGTGTGTGTGTGGTGTGTGTGGTGTGTGGTGTGTGTGTGTGTGTGGTGTGTGTGGTGTGTGTGGTGTGTGTGGTGTGTGTGAATCTAAACACTTACATATGCAATCCAAATTACAGAACAGTTGACCAGACCATGGAACAGTTGACCAGATCATGGAACAGTTGACCAGATTATGGAACAGTTGACCAGATTATGGAACAGTTGACCAGATCATGGAACAGTTGACCAGATTATGGAACAGTTGACCAGATTATGGAACAGTTGACCAGATTATGGAACAGTTGACCAGATCATGGAACAGTTGACCAGATTATGGAACAGTTGACCAGATCATGGAACAGTTGACCAGACCATGGAACAGTTGACCAGATTATGGAACAGTTGACCAGATTATGGAACAGTTGACCAGATTATGGAACAGTTGACCAGATCATGGAACAGTTGACCAGATCATGGAACAGTTGACCAGATTATGGAACAGTTGACCAGATCATGGAACAGTTGACCAGATTATGGAACAGTTGACCAGATTATGGAACAGTTGACCAGATTATGGAACAGTTGACCAGGTTATGGAACAGTTGACCAGATTATGGAACAGTTGACCAGATCATGGAACAGTTGACCAGATTCATGGAACAGTTGACCAGATCATGGAACAGTTGACCAGATCATGGAACAGTTGACCAGATTATGGAACAGTTGACCAGGTTATGGAACAGTTGACCAGATCATGGAACAGTTGACCAGATCATGGAACAGTTGACCAGATTATGGAACAGTTGACCAGATCATGGAACAGTTGACCAGATCATGGAACAGTTGACCAGATTATGGAACAGTTGACCAGATTATGGAACAGTTGACCAGATCATGGAACAGTTGACCAGATCATGGAACAGTTGACCAGATTATGGAACAGTTGACCAGATCATGGAACAGTTGACCAGATCATGGAACAGTTGACCAGATCATGGAACAGTTGACCAGATCATGGAACAGTTGACCAGGTTATGGAACAGTTGACCAGATCATGGAACAGTTGACCAGATTATGGAACAGTTGACCAGGTTATGGAACAGTTGACCAGGTTATGGAACAGTTGACCAGATCATGGAACAGTTGACCAGATCATGGAACAGTTGACCAGGTTATGGAACAGTTGACCAGATCATGGAACAGTTGACCAGATCATGGAACAGTTGACCAGGTTATGGAACAGTTGACCAGATCATGGAACAGTTGACCAGATTATGGAACAGTTGACCAGGTTATGGAACAGTTGACCAGATCATGGAACAGTTGACCAGGTTATGGAACAGTTGACCAGATCATGGAACAGTTGACCAGGTTATGGAACAGTTGACCAGATCATGGAACAGTTGACCAGATCATGGAACAGTTGACCAGGTTATGGAACAGTTGACCAGATCATGGAACAGTTGACCAGATTATGGAACAGTTGACCAGGTTATGGAACAGTTGACCAGATCATGGAACAGTTGACCAGATTATGGAACAGTTGACCAGGTTATGGAACAGTTGACCAGATTATGGAACAGTTGACCAGGTTATGGAACAGTTGACCAGATCATGGAACAGTTGACCAGATTATGGAACAGTTGACCAGGTTATGGAACAGTTGACCAGATCATGGAACAGTTGACCAGATCATGGAACAGTTGACCAGGTTATGGAACAGTTGACCAGATCATGGAACAGTTGACCAGATTATGGAACAGTTGACCAGGTTATGGAACAGTTGACCAGATCATGGAACAGTTGACCAGATCATGGAACAGTTGACCAGGTTATGGAACAGTTGACCAGATCATGGAACAGTTGACCAGGTTATGGAACAGTTGACCAGATCATGGAACAGTTGACCAGGTTATGGAACAGTTGACCAGATCATGGAACAGTTGACCAGATCATGGAACAGTTGACCAGGTTATGGAACAGTTGACCAGATCATGGAACAGTTGACCAGATTATGGAACAGTTGACCAGGTTATGGAACAGTTGACCAGATCATGGAACAGTTGACCAGATTATGGAACAGTTGACCAGGTTATGGAACAGTTGACCAGGTTATGGAACAGTTGACCAGGTTATGGAACAGTTGACCAGATCATGGAACAGTTGACCAGATCATGGAACAGTTGACCAGACCATGGAACAGTTGACCAGATAATGGAACAGTTGACCAGGTTATGGAACAGTTGACCAGGTTATGGAACAGTTGACCAGATCATGGAACAGTTGACCAGATAATGGAACAGTTGACCAGGATATGGAACAGTTGACCAGGTTATGGAACAGTTGACCAGATCATGGAACAGTTGACCAGGTCATGGAACAGTTGACCAGGTCATGGAACAGTTGACCAGGTTATGGAACAGTTGACCCACGGGACAAAAAGGAGGCAGTGACGTCTCTGTAAAAGAGAACAGAGAAAGACCAAAAGGAAAGGCTAGTCTTACATTTTTCTACATGCACACAGACCCACACAAAGACTCACACAAAGACCCACACACAGACCCACACAAAGACCCACACAAAGACCCACACACTGACCCACACACAGACCCACACACACGGACCTACAAACATAGAACCACACACACAGACCCACACAGACAGAACTACACACACACAGACCCACACACACAAAACCACACACACAGAACCACACACACAGAACCACACACACAGAACCACAGACACAGTCTTGGCACGATGCTCCGAGCAAACAGGTTTTCCTCATCATCTGGCTGTGTTGTGGTGTGGCAGGAGGATGACTAGCCTCAACATCTGCTTCGATAGCTGTTACAAGCTTGCGTTCAAAGGCTGACATGGGGCTTGAGGAGTCAGCTAGTATTTGCCTGGTTGATTGGAGCATCTTCCTCTGTCTGTGAGAGTTCAAGTGTCACCTTATCCTCAGCCAACTTTTTTTCCTAGAGGTACGCTGCTCTGTGTCAGGTCTCCAGGATTGCTGCTGTCATTCTCCGGCCTGGCTCTCTCTCTTGTCCTATCTGACCTTCCACCTGACTCTCAAGGTTCTCACTCTGGCTGGCTGAAACTGATGGCCCCACTGGCATGTTGCCACTTTATGAAGGGGTTTAACAAGCCATAATACCACTGTACCGTCAGCGACGGTGTTGACTAGTTTGAAGACTGACAGAGACACAAACGGACTCCAAATACAGTCGGAAGTCGGACGTTTACGTTCACTTAGGTTGGAGTCATTAAAACTCGTTTTTCAACCACTCCACACATTTCTTGTTAACAAACTACAGTTTTGGCAAGTCGGTTAGGACATCTACTTTGTGCATGACACAAATAATTTTTCCAACAATTGTTTACAGGCAGATTATTTCACTTATAGTTCACAATTCCAGTGGGTCAGAAGTTTACATACACTAAGTTGACTGTGCCTTTAAACTGCTTGGAAAATTCCAGAAAATGATGTTATGGCTTTAGAATAATAATAATAATATGCCATTTAGCAGACGCTTTTATCCAAAGCGACTTACAGTCATGTGTGCATACATTTTTACGTATGGGTGGTCCCGGGGATCGAACCCACTACCCTGGCATTACAAGCGCCATGCTCTACCAATTGAGCTACAGAAGACCATATAGAAGCTTCTGATAGGCTAATTGACATCATTTGAGTCAATTGGAGGTGTACCTGTGGATGTATTTCAAGGCCTACCTTCAAACTCAGTGCTTCTTTGCTTGACATCATGGGAAAATCTAAAGAAATCAGCCAAGACCTCAGAAAAGTAATTGTAGACCTCCACAAGTCTGGTTCATCCTTGGGAGCAATTTCCAAATGCCTGAAGGTACCACGTTCATCTGTACAAACAATAGTACGCAAGTATAAAAACCATGGGACCACGCAGCCATCATACCGCTCAGGAAGGAGATGCATTCTGTCTCCTTGAGATGAACCTACTTTGGTACAAAAAGTGCAAATCAATCCCAGAACAACAGCAAAGGACCTTGTGAAGATGCTGGAGGAAGCAGGTACAAAAGTATCTATATCCACAGTAAAACGACTTCTATTTCGACATAACCTGAAAGGCCACTCAGCAAGGAAGAAGCCACTGCTCCAAAACCGCCATAAAAAAGCCAGACTACAGTTTGCAACTGCACATGGGGACAAAGATCGTACTTTTTGGAGAAATGTCCTCTGGCTTGATGAAACAGAAACAGAACTGTTTGGCCATAATGACCATCGTTTTGTTTGGAGGAAAAATGTGATGGCTTGCAAGCCGAAGAACACCATCCCAACCGTGAAGCACGGGGGTGGCAGCATCATGCTGTGGGGGTGCTTTGCTGCAGGAGGAACTGGTGCACTTCACAAAATAGATGGCATCATGAGGAAGGAAAATTATGTGGATATATTGAAGCAACATCTCAAGACATCAGTCTGGAAGTTAAAGCTTGGTCGCAAATGGGTCTTCCTAATGGACAATGACCCCAAGCATACTTCCAAAGTTGCGGCAAAATGGCTTAAGGACAACAAAGTCAAGGTATTGGAGTGGCCATCTCAAAGCCCTGACCTCAATACTATAGAAAATGTGTGGGCAGAACTGAAAAAGCGTGTGTGAGCATGGAGGCCTACAAACCTGACTCAGTTACACCAGCTCTGTCAGGAGGAATGGGCCAAAATTCACCCAACTTATTGTGGGAAGCTTGTGGAAGGCTACCCGAAACGTTTGACCCAAGTTAAACAATTTAAAGGCAATGCTACCAAATACTAATTGAGTGTATGTAAACTTCTGACCCACTGGGAATGTGATGAAAGAAATAAAAGCTGAATTAAATCATTCTCTCTACTATTATTCTGACATTTCATATTCTTTTATTCTAAAGTGGTGATCCTAACTGACCTAAGACAGGGAATATTTACAAGGATTAAATGTCAGGAATTGTGAAAAACTGAGTTTAAATGTATTTGGCTAAGGTGTATGTAAACCTCCGACTTCAACTGTAGCTAGCTTTTAGCTACTTGAAAAGCAGTTTCTCAATTGAGCTAGCTAGATACATTTGACCTGCTCAATATTTCAAGTACCAACCCAAAAAACGAATTAACTAGCTAACAGTTAAGCCAGTTAGCTAGCTATCTAACTACAAAGCTAACCACTTTGCTAGATAGCTTAGCTAAGAAATTGCCAGCACGTAGCTTACAGTTTCCAGCTAATTGTTTCACATTCAACTGACCAGGTAATCCAATATCAAATCAAATGTATTTATAATGCCCTTTTTACATCAGCAGATGTCACAAAGTGCTTAAACAGAAACCCAGCCTAAAAACCGCAAACAGCAAGCAATGCAGATGTAGAAGCACGACACAGGGGGCAGGAAGGGGACAGGGGGATGCCTGTAGTTGGCCACCTGTTCACGAGAGATATTGGCAATGTGTCTCCATGCAGCAGTTCTAGAATGGAGGTCCCGGTAGCAATTAGCGCTTTGGGTAAACAGGGCAGGGAACCCAGAGACATCGCAAATGACCTTCTCCTCCATGCTGCAAACCTTTCTGCAGCCTTGCAAAGCACATGTGCTTCGAGTAAGGAAAATGCAGACTAGACATCTGGCAACAACAACAAAAAACATACGGCGAAACGAATGTGCATCCGGTGGACATACAGCGTAAGACACCCAAGGCAGAACGCGTCGCACAGCTCACTGGCAATAGATGCATTTTTTATTTGATTTTTTTTAACCTTTATTTAACTAGGCAAGTCAGTTAAGAACAAATTCTTATTTACAATGACGGCCTACACCAGCCAAACCCGGACGACGCTGGGCCAATTGTGCGCCGCCCTATGGGACTCCCAATCACGGCCGGTTGTGATACAGCCTGGAAATGTATGGTCTCATGTCTAGTCAATGAAGTCAAAGCAGAGATGTTGTTGGACAGGTTAGCATTGTAGAGAGGGCCTGTGTAGAGAACGCTTTGCCAAGTGTTAAGATCCAGCCCATTGAGATGTTGTTAACTGACAGCCAGCTCCACGTGACTGCAGCCAACGTCACTGCTGTCCCCTTTGACGGATGGATAGAAGTGTTCCTGGAGTTTTTGAGTACTCAACATGGGAGAATGTGCCTAGTCAGTCAGAGATGTGCAGACTTCTACTAGGCTTTAATGTCATAGAGGAACTGACAGGAGAAAACAAACGTACAACCTGTTAGTGTCAATCTCAGTGCTAAGTGAGGTGATGAATGTTAGAGAGAGAGAGAGTTGTTGAAACCAGGTTCTTGGTAGACCTGCCAGCCTATGAAAACCATCGATAGGAGAATAGCTTTCATCCAAGTCATGACACGTGAAGAAATGGCAGCAAGCTGTGTAAGTCGGAAAGAAACGGTCACCGACAGGGTCGCCGTGTTTGGAGGAGGAGGAATGCTGCCTATGTCCCCAAGAACACCATCCCCACCGTCAAACATGGAGGTGGAAACATTATGCTTTGGGGGTGTTTTTCTGCTAAGGGGACAGGACAACTTCACCGCATCAAAGGGACAATGGACGGGGCCATGTACCGTCAAATCTTGGTTGAGAACCTCCTTCCCTCAGCCAGGGCATTGAAAATGGGTGGTGGATGGGTATTCCAGCATGACAATGACCCAAAACACACGGCCAAGGCAACAAAGGAGTGGCTCAACAAGAAGCACATTAAGGTCCTGGAGTGGCCTAGGCATTCTCCAGACCTTAATCCCATAGAAAATCTGTGGAGGGAGCTGAAGGTTCGAGTTGCCAAACGTCAGCCTCAAAACCTTAATGACTTGGAGAAGATCTGCAAAGAGGAGTGGGACAAAATCCCTCCTGAGATGTGTGCAAACCTGGTGGCCAACTACAAGAAACGTCTTACCTCTGTGATTGCCAACAAGGGTTTTGCCACCAACTACTAAGTCATGTTTTGCAGAGGGGTCAAATACTTATTTCCCTCAATAAAATGCAAATAAATTTATAACATGTTTGACATGCGTTTTTCTGGATTTTTTTGTTGTTATTCTGTCTCTCACTGTTCAAATAAACCTACCATTAAAATTATAGACTGATCATTTCTTTGTCAGTGGGCAAACGTACAAAATCAGCAGGAGATCAAATACTTTTTTCCCTCACTGTACATGCTTCGCAAGAAGAACGATTTCCCTAATAATTATGTTTACGTGGACACATCTGAAATCAGGCTACTGATGGGGACTTTTGATAAATGCAATCAAAATTAAAATTCTACCACCGTGACTGTGTTATTTTGTCAAAACATTTGATAAGATGCATACTTTCAATTTCTCCGAACTCACTTCACTCGCGCATAAGAGGGAGGCTGGATTGCTCAGAAAACCAGGTGTTTTAATCGGCTTATGCTTACTTCGATTATATACTGCCAAATTCTCTCATATTACGTTGGAGGTGGCTTATGGTAGAGAAATTAACATTCAATTCTCTGGCAACAGCAGCGCTGGTGGACATTCCTGCAGTCAAAAACTTGAGACATCTGTGGCATTGTGTTGTATGCACAAAACTGCATATTTTAGAGTGGCCTTTTATTGTCCCCAGCACAAGGTTCACCTGTGTAATGATCATGCTGTTTAATCAGCTTCTTGATATGCCACGCCTGTCAGGTGGATGGATTATCTTGGCAAAGGAGAAATGCTCACTAACAGGGATGTAAACAAATCTGTTGCCAAAATTTGAGAGAAATACACTTTTTGTGCTTATGGAACATTTCAGGGATCATTTATTTCAGTTCATGAAACATGGGACCAACACTTTACATGTTGCTTTATATTTTTGTTCAGTGTACAATGCATTGCTATAAATAATAAATGAATAAATATATCATACCCAGACTGTGACGTACCATTTGACTGACGCTTCCAACAAAGGTTTAGGGGCTGTGCTTTACCAAGATCAGAATGGGAAACTATGTGTAATAGGTACGGGCCCAGAACAATACCAGACAAAAACACCTCCACTCTGGCAAACTTGTGTTTTTAGAGACTATGAACCTACCTTTACCTTATACACAGACAACAACCCATACAGCGCCTTCAGAAAGTATTCACACCCCTTAACTTATTCCACATGTTGTTGTGTTACAGCCTGAATTCAAAATGGATTAATTCTATTTTTTATCTCAACCATCTGCACACAATACCCCATAATGACAAAGTGGAAACATGTTTTTAGACATTTTTGCCAAATGTATTGAACATTTTTATATAGAAATATATTCATTTACATACGTTTTCACACCCCATGAGTCAATACTTTGTAGAAACAAGCACCTTTAGTGGCAATTACAGCTGTGAGTCTTTCTGGGTGAGTCTCTAAGAGATTTCCACACCTGGATTGTACAATATTTGCCCATTATTCTTTTTTCTTGGAAATATGGAGAGTGGTACTCAGTGATGTGTTGTGTTGGATTTGCCCCAAACATAACGCTTCGTATTCAGGACAAAAAGTTAATTTTTTGGCCAATGTTTTTGCAGATTTACTTTAGTGCCTTATTGCAAATAGGATGCATGTTTTTGAAATGTTTTATTCTGTACAAGCTTCCTTTTCACTCTGTCATTTAGGTTAGTATTGTGGAGTAACTACAATGTTGTGGATCCATCCTCAGTTTTCTCCTATCACAGCCATTAAACTGGCCATTAAACTTTAAAATCACCATTGGCCTCATGGTGAAATCCCTGAGCAGTTTCCTTCCTTTCCAGCAAATTATTAAGGAAGGACGCCTGTATCTTTGTAGTGACTGGGTGTTTTGATACACCATCCAAAGCCTAATTAATAACTTCACCATTCTCAAAGGGATATTCAGCCTTTACTTGTTTTATTTTGACACATCTACCAATCTGTGCCAAAATGTGTGGTTGATTCACTGCTCGATTGAGGGACCTTACAGAGATTGGTTAGAGAGATGGGTTAGTCATTCAAAAATCATGTTAACCACTGTTATTGAACATTGGAATGAGTCCATGCAATTTATTATGTGACTTTGTTAAGCACATTTTTACTCATGAACTTATTTAGGCTTGCCATAACAAAGGGGGTTGAATACTTGTTGACTCAAGACATTTCAGCTTTAAATGTTTATTTAGTTCTACAAACAACATTCCACTGTGACATTATGGGGTATTGTGTGTAGATCAGTGACACAACATCTCAATGTAATACATTTTAAATTCAGGCTGTAACACAACAAAATGTGAAAAAAAGTAAAGGGGTGTGAAGGCATTGTAACAGGGTAGTAGGTGCCAGGTAGGTGCCAGGTAGGTGCCAGGTCTACCGGTTTGAGTGTGTCAAGAACTGCAACACTGCTGGGTTTTTCACGCTCAACAGTTTCCCGTGTGTATCCAGAATGGTCCACCACCCAAAGGACATCTAGCCAACTTGGCACAACTGTGGGAAGCATTGGAGTCAACATGGGCCCAGCATCCCTGTGGAACGCTTTCGACACCTTGTAGAGTCCATGCCCCGATGAATTGAGGCTGTTCTGAGGGCAGAAGGGGGTGCAACTCAATATTAGGAAAGGGTTCCTAATGTTTTGTACATTTGAATTAATTCATGTTTTCATGTCATTACTTATCGATCCATTGAAATGAATTGAGAAGTAAATATTTTAAATGCTGATTATATATTTTAAATGAGAAGTGAGAAATGAAAATAAATTGTTCAATTCTTTAAAAAATCTTACAAGGAGGCGGCAGGGATTGGAAGTGTCTGAGAAAGGTTGTTGTTTTGTTTGAGTTCCTGAAACTTTCAGCGGGGCGGTGCAGTAGCTTCTAGCTTGCTATGTCTAGTTCCAGAGTGGAGCTGTTAAAAGGGGCTCTCTCAGACGACTGACCTTATAGCGTCAATCAGCAATATCTTTACTGTGTCTGCTGCTCAAGATTAGAAAACCCAGTGAGCACAGACAGGATGACGGTGATTCCCCTATAGAAAAGAGAGTAGGGATGATTGAAGGTAAAGGTCTATAACGAACTACTAAATTAAAACACCCCTGTTGTAGTTGTCAAAGGACAGCAACACAACGTCACTTTGATTCACAATATCAGACAGCAAACCATTTGTAATAACTGTGTGTGAGTATGGCGTCACCCTCAGCTCAGGTTAACAGGGTCATAGTGACCATATTCCATCTATAAAATGAAGGATCCACGTCGTAATTAGGAACCACAATAGAAGCATCCTCCTCCACATCAGGGTAAGTCGTTATGTCACCCCTGGGGGAGACGCTGCAACAACGCCAACAAACAACACAAACAGACTCACACACACACACACACACACACACACATTTGGTTGCTTGGAAGTTGTGGGAACGTAGATTTTTGGTTTCCCATTAGTTCTGGGGAAGCCTGGTTTCCTGACCGGTAAAACCGAATGTTATTTTAAAACGTTCTGAGAACGGAAGGGAAAATGTCACCTGTTTGGGAATGTTAATTTGTAGGTTGCAGGGAGGTTCTGGGAACATTTGACTATGGTACCCTGACATTTTTTCCTGGGAGGTTTTATTAACGTTCTGAGAACAGAAATGATTGGTTATTTCATAACATTCCAAGAACCTGTTTCAATAAGACGTTTAAAACGCTTGGGTTAACTTTTTTGGACTCCAAGCACTGATGGGACACAAGGGCATTTATTTGCTTAGGCATTAATCATGCAAACACAGTACTTTTTTTATTTATTGCGGCACGGCATCAGTGAGATTATAACCTATGATCTCCTGTTCTCTATAAACGGACTTGGTCCACTGCACCACCAGGATGGCGCTAGCATGCCATGTTTTTAAACTCATACAAAGCTGTTCATTTTTGTCTATTCGAACAGACCCCATTTCAAAGGAAACAAGCGCTCATTAAGATCAGGTGAGGCCAACACAAGATAGCATTCCCTCCAGAAGTAAAACAGGAAACTACAAACTTTCGTGAGATAATATGACATTTGGAATTGTTTTGAGATGGTCATGCTATGGATCATTTAGCTATTTGATTTGGAATTGTAGTAGTTTTACACCTACAGTACATGAACACACGTAACAAGATAGAGGATAGAGAGAGTTTTGTTGGAATGTATATGTTTTTAAATAACATTCTTAGAATGTACTCTGAACATTACTTAAGTTTTCTTGTGGTTTTCATGGACAGTTTCTGAGAACATGACTTCAAATAGAACCATGGGGGAACCAGTAGAAAATGTTATGCTGAAGTACTGAAATTCCCACCAAAGAACGTTGTTTCTTAATGTTCTCTGAACAATTTGAGAACATTACTTTAAATAGAACCACGAGGAAACCTGTAGGAAATGTTATGCTGAAGTACTGAAATTCCCACCTAAGAAACATATGGTTCTCAGAACGTTATGTGCTAGCTGGGTATCCTGCACCATTTCCAGAACATTGTGGGAAGGTTATTTAAGTGATAATGCCCTCGAAGTCGGTGATTGGAGGATATATTGGCACGGGTGTTATTTAACTTGGGTCAAACGTTTCGGGTAGCCTTCCACAAGCTTCCCACAATAAGTTGGGTGAATTTTGGCCCATTCCTCCTGACAGAGCTGGTGTAACTGAGTCAGGTTTGTAGGCCTCCTTGCTCGCACACGCTTTTTCAGTTCTGCCCACACATTTCTATAGGATTGAGGTCAGGGCTTTGTGATGGCCACTCCAATACCTTGACTTTGTTGTCCTTAAGCCATTTTGCAACAACTTTGGAAATATGCTTGGGGTCATTGTCCATTTGGAAGACCTATTTGCGACCAAGCTTTAACTTCCTGACTGATGTCTTGAGATGTTGCTTCAATATATCCACATCATTTTCCTTCCTCATGATGTCATCTATTTTGTGAAGTGCACCAGTCCCTCCTGCAGCAAAGCACCCCCACAGCATGATGCTGCCACCCCCGTGCTTCACAGTTGGGATGGTGTTCTTCGGCTTGCAAGCCACCCCCTTTTTCCTCCAAACATAACGATGGTCATTATGGCCAAACAGTTCTATTTTTGTTTCATCAGACTAGAGGACATTTCTCCAAAAAGTACAATCTTTGTCCCCATGTGCAGTTGCAAACCGTAGGCTGGCTTTTTTATGGTGGTTTTGGAGCAGTGGCTTCTTCCTTGCTGAGCGGCCTTTCAGGATATGTTGATATAGGACTTGTTTTACTGTGGATATAGATACTTTGTACCTGTTTCCTCCAGCATCTTCACAAGGTCCTTTGCTGTTGTTCTGGGATTTATTTTTGCACATCTCTAGGAGACAGAATGCATCTCCTTCCTGAGCGGTATGACGGCTGTGTGGTCCCATGGTGTTTATACTTGCATACTATTGTTTGTACAGATGAACGTGGTACCTTCAGGCATTTGGAAATTGCTCCCAAGGATGAACCAGACTTGTGGAGGTCTACCATTTTTTTTCTGAGGTCTTGGCTGATTTATTTTGATTTCCCCATGATGTCAAGCAAAGAGGCACTGAGTTTGAAGGTAGGCCTTGAAATACATCCACAGGTACATAATTAGCTTACAGAAGCTTCTAAAGCCATGACATCATTTTCTAGAATTTTCCAAGCTGTTTAAAGGCACAGTCAACTTAGTGTATGTAAACTTCTGACCCTCTGGAATTGTGATACAGTGAATTATAAGTGAAATAATCTGTCTGTAAACAATTGTTGGAAAAATTACTTGTGTCATGCACAAAGTAGATGTCCTAACCGACTTGCCAAAACTATAGTTTGTTAACAAGACATTTGTGGAGTGGTTGAAAAACAAGTTTTAATGACTCCAACCTAAGTGTATGTAAACTTCCGACTTCAACTGCATATCCATTGATTCATGATTTCGGCTGGCTGAGAAACGCTGCCTGCCTGCCTGCCTGCCTGCCTGTCTGCCTGCCTGTCTGTCTGTCTGTCTGTCTGTCTGTCTGTCTGTCTGTCTGTCTGTCTGTCTGTCTGCCTGCCTGTCTGTCTGTCTGCCTGTCTGCCTTCTGCCTGTCTGCCTGCCTGCCTGTCTGTCTGTCTGTCTGTCTGTCTGTCTGTCTGTCTGTCTGTCTGTCTGCCTGCCTTCCTGCCTGTCTGCCTGCCTGTCTGTCTGTCTGTCTGTCTGCCTGCCTGTCTGTCTGCCTGTCTGCCTGTCTGCCTGTCTGCCTGTCTGCCTGTCTGTCTGTCTGTCTGCCTGTCTGTCTGTCTGTCTGCCTGTCTATCTGTCTGCCTGCCTGCCTGCCTGCCTGCCTGCCTGTCTGTCTGTCTGCCTGCCTGTCTGTCTGTCTGCCTGCCTGCCTGCCTGCCTGTCTGCCTGCCTGCCTGTCTGTCTGTCTGTCTGTCTGCCTGCCTGCCTTTCTGCCTGTCTGCCTGCCTGTCTGTCTGTCTGCCTGCCTGCCTGCCTGCCTGCCTGCCTGCCTGCCTGCCTGCCTGCCTGCCTGCCTGTCTGTCTGTCTCGTCCCGACTCCCGACACGTTCATTACTATGGGGCAGCTGGAGATCGAATTTGAATATTGAAACAATGTTGCAAATGTCGGAGAGACAGACAGCAAGGTTTACACAAATCTCCGCTGTTGAAAATGAAATGTTAGTCTAGAAGAAATGTGAGATAATGTCTAGATGCTTTTTATAGTGGAGATCAAGTTTATAAATTGCCTGGCTGGGCTGATGAGACAGTGGATTGGGCAGTCAGATGGAACAGAGTAAATAGGCATTTTAACTTCATAGATTTAGCCAGGTGGTAACTTGAGGAATTGACACTGCCTGGAATGCGGGTTAAACCAATCAGCATTCAGGATTAGACCCATCCGTTGTATGAATGAAAAATAACCATAGGACAACTGCGCTCTCACCAAGCTCTAAGAAACATATGTCTCTCAGAACGTTATGTGTTAGCTGGGTCTTGTCCTAATTACATGTGAACAAACAAACACACCAGCCTCCCACTGCATCAGAAAGCACCATCCGCTTGGCAGAGCTGGGTTTGGAACCAGCTAGCTCTTATGGGTAAATGGAAACCTATTCCTTCCTTTCCTGGACTGGCAGCCATGCAGGCGTTCTTCTCTGGACTCTGGACACACACACACGCACACACGCACGCACACACTCTGCCTCTCTGTGCTAATGCCTCCATTCTGTTCTGTATCTGTTGAGAACAGGTGTGGGACCTTGTTCAGCTGCTGCATTCAGCCGTAGGTACAGGTGGGTGGGCGCTCTGATCACTCTGCTCCATCCACCAAGTTCTTCCAGGGGTCTCCATCTGTCTCCCCCCCACGCTTCCCCCCACACCTCCAACACACCTCCTCGCGCCTCCCCCCACTCCTCCCCACGCCTTCCCAACACCTCCCCCGCGCCTCCCCCCACACCTCCTCCACTCCATTCCCGCTCCTCTCCCGCGCCTCCCCCCCCCGCATCTCTCTCACGTCTCCCCCCCGCGTCTCTCACCCGTGCCTCTGCCACTGCTCCCCCACACCTTCCCCGCTTCCTCTGCCACGTGGCAGGCATCCCTCACCGAGTCTGGTCCATTCTTCGTCCCGCGTCGCCGACGCCTGCTCGCCACTAGAGACTGTGCCTGTTGTCTCCCAACAATGAGGCTGAGAATAGCTGCACCCATAATCCTTTGCTGTACCGAGTTTTTGGCGAGGGCGTGTGCCAAGTACAAATTGGTTATTATTCCAATGTGATGTAACAAACACACTCCAACTGGAAATGGACCTCAGATCCTGCACATTCCCAGGTCTGATGGTGACTGATGGAAGGGTTTGTCTTGTCTTCTCCGTCTTGTCCTCTCATCAACAGAGTCTTGTCTTCTCCGTCTTGTCCTCTCATCAACAGAGTCTTGTCTTCTCCGTCTTGTCCTCTCATCAACAGAGTCTTGTCTTCTCCATCTTGTCCTCTCATCAACAGAGTCTTGTCTTCTCCGTCTTGTCCTCTCATCAACAGAGTCTTGTCTTCTCCGTCTTGTCCTCTCATCAACAGAGTCTTGTCTTCTCCGTCTTGTCCTCTCATCAACAGAGTCTTGTCTTCTCCGTCTTGTCCTCTCATCAACAGAGTGTTGTCTTCTTCGTCTTGTCCTCTCATCAACTGAGTGTTGTTGACCAGGGATGGGCAACTGACGGCCCTGGGTCCGCGGAATGGCGGGGGGAGGGGGGAGGGGGGGGGTGAGTCAGTCGGGGTCTCAACTTCAAAATTTGGCAGTTTTTCTCTTGTTATGTTGGTCACTGACAGTCACTCAATTAGCTCATGTCAGCTAAACATTTTTTGATTGGTAAATTAGTCTAGCGGCCAGCTATCTAAACTTGTAGTCCCCTGTAGCTCAGTTGGTAGAGCATGGCGCTTGCAATGCCAGGGTTGTGAGTTCGTTTCCCACGGGGGGCCAGTGTGGCCAGTAAATGACTAAAATGTAAAATGTAGTAATCATGGTCGAATTACCGACCGCTTAGGGCCTCCAAAAGGCTACTGCCGGCTCTGACTCCATGTGTGGGTATGGATGTGGATACGAAGACCCATGAGCCACTGTGGCCCCTCATGATGAATTCAGTATTTTTGTGGACCCCACCCCCATCAAAATTACCCATTCCTGGTTTAGATTAACAAAGCTGTCCTGGACCAGACACAGACCCCATCCACACACCAACAGCTGTCCTGGACCAGACCCAGACCCCATCCGCACACCAACAGCTGTCCTGGACCAGACCCAGACCCCATCCACACACCAACAGCTGTCCTGGACCAGACACAGACCCCATCCAGTCAGAGAGGGTAGCTATAAGCCAACCTTAGTGGAGGAGAGGAGAGAGTGTTGTTTGTTTGTCCAGGAAGGTGATGAGACAGTGTGCAAACAGGAAGTAGATCAGACTACCTGACAGACTGACAGTTTCCTGAAGGACAAGACACACCATAGATAGCAGCAGATCACCGGCTGGGTGTGGACGAACATCGGACCCACCATAGATAGCAGCAGACCACCGGCTGGGTGTGGACGAACATCGGACCCACCATAGATAGCAGTAGATCACCGGCTGGGTGTGGACGTCAGTAGATCGCCGGCTGGGTGTGGACGTCAGTAGATCGCCGGCTGGGTGTGGACGTCAGTAGATCGCCGGCTGGGTGTGGACGTCAGTAGATCACCGGCTGGGTGTGGACGTCAGTAGATCACCGGCTGGGTGTGGACGTCAGTAGATCGCCGGCTGGGTGTGGACGTCAGTAGATCGCCGGCTGGGTGTGGACGTCAGTAGATCGCCGGCTGGGTGTGGACGTCAGTAGATCGCCGGCTGGGTGTGGACGTCAGTAGATCGCCGGCTGGGTGTGGACGTCAGTAGATCTCCGGCTGGGTGTGGACGTCAGTAGATCACCGGCTGGGTGTGGACGTCAGTAGATCACCGGCTGGGTGTGGACGTCAGTAGATCACCGGCTGGGTGTGGACGAACATCGGCGGTTCAAACATGTATAATAGTTGGGAAAGGAACACCAAAACGATGGCTGACGTTTAGCTCTGATCTGGGACCTGGGACTATACAGAAACTACAGACTACCTGACAGGCTGGTTTCTAAGTGCTGATCTGGGACCTGGGACTCTACAGAAACTACAGACTACCTGACAGGCTGGTTTCTAAGTGCTGATCTGGGACCTGGGACTCTACAGAAACTACAGACTACCTGACAGGCTGGTTTCTAAGTGCTGATCTGGGACCTGGGACTCTACAGAAACTACAGACTACCTGACAGGCTGGTTCCTAAGTGCTGATCTGGGACCTGGGACCATACAGAAACTACAGACTACCTGACAGGCTGGTTTCTAAGTGCTGATCTGGGACCTGGGACTCTACAGAAACTACAGACTACCTGACAGGCTGGTTTCTAAGTGCTGATCTGGGACCTGGGACTCTACAGAAACTACAGACTACCTGACAGGCTGGTTTCTAAGTGCTGATCTGGGACCTGGGACTCTACAGAAACCACAGACTACCTGACAGGCTGGTTTCTAAGTGCTGATCTGGGACCTGGGACTATACAGAAACCAGAGACTACCTGACAGGCTGGTTTCTAAGTGCTGATCTGGGACCTGGGACTCTACAGAAACCACAGACTACCTGACAGGCTGGTTTCTAAGTGCTGATCTGGGACCTGGGACTATACAGAAACTACAGACTACCTGACAGGCTGGTTTCTAAGTGCTGATCTGGGACCAGTGTCCTGAAAAGGTGCTGAGGCTGGAGCTGGGCCAGAGAGCAATAACAAGACATTTAGAAATGACCTGGTTTGTTTGATACCTCAAATAAATCTCCTGCAGATACAGATCAGCTCGATGTGGAAAGGAATTACAGTTGATGTAGCCTTAGTTACCTGACAACAGAGCACGGCGCTTGTAACGCCAAGGTAGTGGGTTCGATCCCAGGGACCACCCATACACAAAACAAAATTATGCACGCATGACTGTAAGTCGCTTTGGATAAAAGTGTCTGCTAAATGGCATATTATTTATTATTATATTATATTATTATCCTACCTGTCTGAATAAGCAGCCACAACCTCAGTATATACAGTATTACGAACTCAGATTTGACCTTAATATGCTGGTAGCATCTATTAGAGTGTGACTTTATGTATGTGATTGTATACAGTCTACTTTCTGTTAATCAGACTCAGCACCTCTACAAAAAATGTTTGGGTGTGAGTCAGCTCATGCTTTTTTACTGGGTTTTCATCAGATTACTGTGGACAGAGGTAGTGATGTTAGTTTCATCAGATTACTGTGGACAGAGGTTGTGATGTTAGTTTCATCAGAGTACTGTTGTCAAGAACCGGCTCAAGTTCGTCACAAAAGGGAGACACGTGGAGACAAGGAATACTCAAAGTATATATTTATTAACTGAAGTAAACTAAATCAAATAACAATGGTGTGTGCAATCAGTAATCAGTAGTGTAAGTGAGTGTTTGCATGCATAAATGTAAAATGGAAAAGTGTTGAGAAGTGCCAAAGCAACAACCAAAAAGGCCACAAAAATACCACAACCAAAGTCAAAGTATCTGCCTGGAGAGAGTCTCCTTCATGAATGTGGAAGAGGTCCATTTATGCTGGGACACACCCGGCCCAGGTGTTTCCCCTGTAGCTGACGACCCTCCCAACTCCGCCCACCGGCATCCTAATAAGGAAACAAGAGCAAAGAGAGAATACGGCAGACAGAGGGGGAGGGTCGTCACACCCCCCCCCCCCCCCCCCCCCATAAGACCGGGGACCCACAAGGACCCCGGACCAACGTACCAGCCCCTGCGTCCCAAACCGACAAATTGTACATGTTCACACCTCCACTTGCCCCACCCATCATCCTCCTCTCCAGACCTCAGCAACCTTTACACAGGAAGCAACCTTTAAGAGGAAAGAAGAACCCAAGACTAGGAGGGGACAAACAGGAAAGATAGAACATGACAAAATCAAACAATGGTCGGTCACATCAATATTCATGAACAGGGCGCACGAGAGAGCGCATCAGCAATCACGTTATCAGTCCCCCGGATGTGCCGCACATCTAGATGGAAGGATTGTAAAAATAAACACCATCTCATTATCCTCTGATTTGGACACCTCATGGACCTCAAAAAGGTGAGAGGGTTATGGTCGGTGTAGACCACAATAGGTACTACACCCGACCCAACATACACTTCAAAGTGTTGTAGCGCCCATATAAGTGCTAATGCTTCTTTTTCAATGACCGAATAGTTCAACTGATAATGGTTAAACTTTTTGGAAAAGAAACTAACAGGCCTCTCAACCCCAGCCACATCTGCTTGCAGCAAAACTGCACCCGCCCCCACATGACTAGCATCCACCTGCAAGGTAAATGACAAATCCACACGAGGAGCAGCCAGTACCGGAGTTGAAGTAAGCAACCTCTTTGCATCTTCGAAAGCCTGTTGACAATGAGAAGACCATACGTACACAGCCTTAGCTTTCAGCAAATCTGTCAAGGGAGCGACCACAGTAGAGAAGTTCCTACAAAAACCACGATAATACCCAATCATTCCCAAGAAACGCATCAGTTCCTTTTTAGTAGTTGGTAGTGGAAAAGCATCAATAGCTACCACTTTAGCCCGAACAGGACGCACTTCACCCTGCCCAACCACCTTTCCAAGGTATGTAACAGTCGCCAGAGCAAACTCACATTTAGCCAAATTTATCGTGAGGCGACCCGCAGCCAGACGTCCGAACAAGTCTTGAATACGGGACAGATGTTCCTCCCAAGTATCTGCATATATCACTACATCGTCCAGATAAACAGCGCACCCGGCCAGACCAGAGACAACCCTGTTCATAAGTCGCTGAAAAGTGGCAGGCGCATTACGCAGTCCGAAACTCATAACCTAATACGAGTACAGACCAAAAGGTGTAATAAAGGCAGAGATTTCACGTGCCCTACTCGTCAGTGGCACCTGTCAATACCCCTTTAACAGGTCAAATTTGCTCACAAACTTAGCTGCGCCGACTTGATCAACGCAGTCCTCCATCCGAGGAAGAGGAAATGAATCCGGCTTAGTGACATCGTTTACCTTACGGTAGTCCGTACAAAATCTATTGGTTCCATCCGATTTACTGACCAAGATACAGGGAGAAGCCCAACTGGAGAAAGAAGGCTCTGCTATTTTACTCTCCAGCATGTACCGGACCTCAGCATCCAGACAACGCAGTTTCTCTGAAGAAACTCTATAGAACCGTTGACGAATGGGGTCAGCATCTCCAATGTCAATATCATGTTCTATTAAGTTTGTACGTGTAGGTGTATCAGAAAACAACCCTGGAAATCTCCGAATCAAACCAACCATCTCTTTCCGCTCATCAACAGGTAGATGAGTAAGAAGGCTATCTAAAATCTCCAGTGTCTCTGAATTTTTCAATCTACCCTGCAGTATGCAATCGTCAGGACCAGAAACATCTTCCTGCTCCTGCACAGACCTAGCATGACCAGAACTCAGGGAATAAACAGTGTCAGCCAAAAGAACAGCCTTACCGTCCTCTGTAGACTCCCCCTGTTCAGTCTCAGAGGAACGTGCATAATAGGGTTTTAACAAATTTACATGGCACAGTTGGTTTGCTTTCCTCCATTCTGGAGTGGCAACTAGATAATTTTGCTCAGTGTACTGGCGCACCACTGTATATGGACCTTGAAACTTGGCTTGAAAAGGAGAACCAACAATTGGCAGCAGAGCCAGAACCTGATCACCTGGACTAAAGTGACGAGGCTCAGCTCGGCGATCATACATGCTCTTCATCCTGTCCTGTGAAGATGATAGCTTCTCTTTAGCCATTTCACCAGCGGCATACAAGCGTCGCCGAAAATCACCCACATATGATAACAGAGACTGAGGAGACTCGGGAGACTTCCAGTCATCCTGGAGAACAGATAAAAGCCCACGCACCCGATGTCCAAACACTAGGTCATTTGGGCTAAAACCCGTGCTCTCCTGTGAAACCTCCCTAGCTGCTAACAATAACCAAGGCAACCCCTCCTCCCAATCCTTTTCCATCTCAGTACAATAAGCTCTCAACAACGACTTAAGTGTTTGATGGAAACGTTCCAGTGCTCCTTGACTTTGGGCATGATAGGCGCTAGACAAGTTGTGTTTAATATGTAGTTGTTGGAGAACCTGACCAAAGAGATTAGAGGTGAAATTAGATCCTTGATCACTTTGAATGACCTTAGGGATTCCAAACAGTGAGAGAAACTGAGTCAAAGCTTTTAACACAGCCTTAGTCGTGATAGACCGGAGAGGATAGGCAGCAGGAAACCTAGTGGTCTGACACATCACCGTCAACAAATAATTACTACCCTTTCTAGAACGAGGCAGAGGACCAACACAGTCAATAATCAAATACTCAAAAGGTTTACTGAGTACAGGAATAGGGAACAGTGGTACCGGCTTAATAGCTTGATTAGGTTTACCAGTTAATTGACAGGTGTGACAAGTTTTGATGAAATCAGAAACATCCCTCTTTAATCTTGGCCAAAATAAATGTCGTAATATACGATTGTAGGTTTTTCTCACACCCATATGCCCAGCAACGTCATTGTGAGAAGTTGTTAGCACCAACTCACGAAGCTTAACTGGTACCACCACCTGACTAATCGCCTCCCCCAGAAAACAACTACCATGAGACATCCACTTTCTCATCAGGACCTCCTCTTGGAGAAAATAGCCCTGTGCGACATCTCCCAACTGTTCCACAGGCACAATTTGGTCCCGCAACTCTTCTAATGTAGGGTCAGTCCGTTGCGCCTCGATTAAATCGGAGCGGGATATAGATAACGGGATAACAGGGAAAACAGTAACCGACTTCTTTGTGGTATTCTCGTTAGCCAGTTCCGTGACCAGGTCGTCATGGATCATAGAACGCGTCACTGCACACGCAGAAAACACCTCTGGGAAATTCTGCGCACTCTCATCAGGAATCCCTACAATTGACGGCTTAGTGGAAACCACTAAAGATGGAAACGCGATAGGCCACACACGCTCCCCAGCCAAGTTATTTCCAAGGATCACGTCAATACCCTCAATAGGCAATGAAGGACGCACCCCCACAACAACCTCACCTTTCACCAGTCCACAATCCAACATCAGTTTATGCAATGGAACTGACAGAGTGTTCAAACCTATTCCCCTATATCTATGTACTCCTGAGTGGCGCAGTGGTCTAAGGCACTGCATCGCAGTGCTAACTGTGTCACTAGAGATCCTGGTTCGAATCCAGGCTCTGTCGCAGCCGGCCGCGACCGGGAGACTCATGGGCGGCGCACAATTGGCCCAGCGTCGTCCAGGGTAGGGGAGGGAATGGCCGGCCGGGATGTAGCTCAGTTGATAGAGCATGGCGTTTGCAACGCCAGGGTTGTGGGTTCGTTTCCCACGGGGGGCCAGTATAAAAAAAAAAAATATATATGTATTCACTAAAACTGTAAGTCGCTCTGGATAAGAGCGTCTGCTAAATGACTAAAATGTAAATGTAAATGTAAACACTATTCCCCCGAATCAGTCTCCGCAGAGAAGGGTAACACAGATTCCAACACAAATGATTCAGAGGCACCTGTGTCTCTTAGGATCTTTACTGGAACTAGGTTCTTACTTCCTACCATAGACACAAAACCCTCCGTAACGAAAGGTAAATAGTCGGGATCAATGTAGCCCTTCACCTGGCTCTGGGCATGAGACAATGCGTCAGGAGTGAACTGATGTGGAACAGGCGCTGCTAACGCTGCAGGCCTCGATTTACCATAAGCACCTGTACTGAATTTACCCCTAGACCTAAGAATCGGACATTCATTTTTCCAATGACCTAATTCTTGACAGTAGTGACACTCTTGACCAAAGTCAGTTTTACCACGGGTATCAGGCTCAACCCTAGTTGAATGAAACTCTGCCCGAGAACCGAAGTATCTCGGCGAGCGAGGCCCAAATCTCTGCGAACGCCCCCACTCACTCCGAATACAGGGTTCTGCAAAAACATTTTTGTGAGTCAACACATATTCATCTGCCAAAACCGCAGCTTCAGCGACAGTCTTTATTTTTCGTTCGTTAATGTACGTCGCTATACGATCAGGGATTGTGTCCTTAAATTGTTCTAACATAATCAGATCACACAGCCCTTGGAAAGTCATAACTGCAGAGGCGGAACACCAGCGATTGAACTGTGAAGATAATATTCGCGCAAACTCAACATGAGTCTGCTGATCCTCCCTTTTTAAAGTTCTAAATCGTTGGCGGTAAGCCTCAGGGACCAATTCGTAACTCTGTAACACAGCCGTTTTAACCTTCTCATAACTAACACTGTCGGCTACACTAAGAGCTGAATATGCTTCTTGCGCTTTACCAGTCAGCACACACTGCAACATCAAAGTGCGATCAGAATCAGACCAACTCCTAGCGTCAGCAACACGCTCAAACAACGAAAATAATGTCTCCGGGTCCTTTTCATTAAAATGGGGCAACAACCGTAAATTCCCAACAATATCAAATGTGTCTGGATTACGACCAAAAGAGGAACGACCCCTAGGTAACTCTGGATCCCCTTCCCAGAGCAAACTCTCCCCTGAGAGCTTTCCTTCCCTAACCAACTCTAGTCGCTCTTGTTGCAGCTTGATTTTAGCACGCTCCATATCCTGTTTAAATTCCAATTCCCTTTCATATTTTACACGATCATGCCCTAGCTGTAACAGAAGCAGTTCTTTCTGCTGTTCAAAAAGAAGACTACTATGACTAACTGATGGAGCGGTCATTGTAACATATCGGGGAGACAACGTGTCCTCAGCAGAGGCTGCCCCAGTGGTAACATCCAGAATACCACTCTCCATCAAATTGGCCTTCAATATTAACCTAATATAATTTTTTAGACGTTTATCACTAATTTCAACCTTGTAGTGTTCAGCAACCTTCAACAGCTGTTCTTTAGTACATAATTCTAACAGTTCTTCTGATGGAAAGCGAATGAACTCGTCTACATTAGACGCCATAATCAGGAAAAAAAAAATATATATATATATCATAATAATCTTGCTCAACCCCTCTGCTGAGCACACCAGACACAAGAGAAATGACAATCACACCGAGTACCACAGAAGAGAGCTGGGATATGGAGCTTCCCCAAAACCTACAATAACTCAACCCTAGTCTTCGTGCAGATTTGCGGTGGGTAATTACGCACTGTAGCCCGCTGGCAAGGAATTAAACCCCCCAGCACGCTGGTAGATTCCCCCAAGCCACGGATGTGCCCCCGAGACAACTGCTCAGTCCACAGACACCACACAAAAATAACAAACATTTAACCATTTAACCATCCCAAAACAAAACACGTCACTAAGCCTATTAGAGGAAAAAGCTATAGCTCCGGGTAGAAAATGTCACTACCCTACCCAATCTCCCACTGAGGTACACAGCCGATTGTACTCACCTCCTCAGACCGATGTCCCAACAGCGAGTCGAGCAAGAGTTTCCAGGCTGGGCAGGGACTGGAAACTAACCAATGTACTCTCTCCAACGCAGTACACAACCCAAAGGCAACCAATACTGGGCCTATCAAACGCAAACAAACTAACAAAATTTACAAAGAAAGACCGTACAGAATTGGACATTAACTCCACGTTCTCCCAAACACAACCAGTTCAAGATCCCGGACGAGCCCCCACTTGTCACGAACCGGCTCAAGTTCGTAACAAAAGGGAGACACGTGGAGACAAGGAATACTCAAAGTATATATTTATTAACTGAAGTAAACTAAATCAAATAACAATGGTGTGTGTAATCAGTAATCAGTAGTGTAAGTGAGTGTTTGCATGCATAAATGTAAAATGGAAAAGTGTTGAGAAGTGCCAAAGCAACAACCAAAAAGAACACAAAAATACCACAACCAAAGTCAAAGTATCTGCCTGGAGAGAGTCTCTTTCATGAATGTGGAAGAGGTCCATTTATGCTGGGACACACCCGGCCCAGGTGTTTCCCATGTAGCTGACGACCCTCCCAACTCCGCCCACCGGCATCCTAATAAGGAAACAAGAGCAAAGAGAGAATACGGCAGACAGAGTGGGAGGGTCGTCACACCCCCCCCCATAAGACCGGGGACCCACAAGGACCCCGGACCAACTGACCAGCCCCTGCGTCCCAACCCGACAAATTGTACATGTTCACACCTCCACTTGCCCCACCCATCATCCTCCTCTCCAGACCTCAGCAACCTTTACACAGGAAGCAACCTTTAAGAGGAAAGAAGAACCCAAGACTAGGAGGGGACAAACAGGAAAGATAGAACATGACAAAATCAAACAATGGTCAGTCACATCAATACTTTCAAGGGAGCGACCACAGTAGAGAAGTTCCTACAAAAACCACGATAATACCCAATCATTCCCAAGAAACACATCAGTTCCTTTTTAGTAGTTGGTAGTGGAAAAGCATCAATAGCTACCACTTTAGCCCGAACAGGACGCACTTCACCCTGCCCAACCACCTTTCCAAGGTATGTAACAGTCGCCTGAGCAAACTCACATTTAGCCAAATTTATCGTGAAGCGACCCGCAGCCAGACGTCCGAACAAGGCTTGAATACGGGACAGATGTTCCTCCCAAGTATCTGCATATATCACTACATCGTCCAGATAAACAGCGCACCCGGCCAGACCAGAGACAACCCTGTTCATAAGTCGCTGAAAAGTGGCAGGCGCATTACGCAGTCCGAAACTCCATATGGGGGCGGGTGCAGTTTTGCTGCAAGCAGATGTGGCTGGGGTTGAGAGGCCTGTTAGTTTCTTTTCCAAAAAGTTTAACCATTATCAGTTGAACTATTCGGTCATTGAAAAAGAAGCATTAGCACTTATATGGGCGCTACAACACTTTGAAGTGTATGTTGGGTCTGGTGTAGTACCTATTGTGGTCTACACCGACCATAACCCTCTCACCTTTTTGAGGTCCATGAGGTGCCCTAATCAGAGGATAATGAGATGGTGTTAATTTTTAAAATCCTTCCATCTAGATGTGCGGCACATCCGGGGGACTGATAACGTGATTGCTGATGCGCTCTCTCGTGCGCCCTGTTCATGAATATTGATGTGACCGACCATTGTTTGATTTTGTCATGTTCTATCTTTCCTGTTTGTCCCCTCCTAGTCTTGGGTTCTTCTTTCCTCTTAAAGGTTGCTTCCTGTGTAAAGGTTGCTGAGGTCTGGAGAGGAGGATGATGGGTGGGGCAAGTGGAGGTGTGAACATGTACAATTTGTCGGGTTGGGACGCAGGGGCTGGTCAGTTGGTCCGGGGTCCTTGTGGGTCCCCGGTCTTATGGGGGGGGGGGTGTGACGACCCTCCCACTCTGTCTGCCGTATTCTCTCTTTGCTCTTGTTTCCTTATTAGGATGCCGGTGGGCGGAGTTGGGAGGGTCGTCAGCTACATGGGAAACACCTGGGCCGGGTGTGTCCCAGCATAAATGGACCTCTTCCACATTCATGAAAGAGACTCTCTCCAGGCAGATACTTTGACTTTGGTTGTGGTATTTTTGTGGCCTTTTTGGTTGTTGCTTTGGCACTTCTCAACACTTTTCCATTTTACATTTATGCATGCAAACACTCACTTACACTACTGATTACTGATTACACACACCATTGTTATTTGATTTAGTTTACTTTAGTTAATAAATATATACTTTAAGTATTCCTTGTCTCCACGTGTCTCCCTTTTGTTACGAAGGTGTGTAGAGGGTCGTGATGTTAGTTTCATCAGAGTACTGTGTAGTGTATAGGTGTGTAGTGTATAGGTGTGTAGTGTATAGGTGTGTAGTTTATAGGTGTGTAGTGTGTAGGTGTGTAGTGTATATCTGTGTAGTGTATAGGTGTGTAGTGTATAGGTGTGTAGTGTATAGGTGTGTAGTGTATAGGTGTGTAGTGTATAGGTGTGTAGTGTATAGGTGTGTAGTGTATAGGTGTGTAGTGTGTAGGTGTGTAGTGTATAGGTGTGTAGTGTATAGGTGTGTAGTGTATAGCTGTGTAGTGTATAGGTGTGTAGTGTATATAGTGTATAGGTGTGTAGTGTATAGGTGTGTAGTGTATAGGTGTGTAGTGTAGAGGTGTGTAGTGTATAGGTGTGTAGTGTATATAGTGTATAGGTGTGTAGTGTATATAGTGTATAGGTGTGTAGTGTATATAGTGTATAGGTGTGTAGTGTATAGGTGTGTAGTGTATAGGTGTGTAGTGTATAGCTGTGTAGTGTATAGGTGTGTAGTGTGTAGGTGTGTAGTGTATAGGTGTGTAGAGTATAGGTGTGTAGTGTATAGGTGTGTAGTGTATAGGTGTGTAGTGTATAGGTGTGTAGTGTATAGGTGTGTAGTGTATAGGTGTGTAGTGTATAGGTGTGTAGTGTATAGGTGTGTAGTGTGTAGGTGTGTAGTGTATATCTGTGTAGTGTATAGGTGTGTAGTGTATAGCTGTGTAGTGTATAGGTGTGTAGTGTATATAGTGTATAGGTGTGTAGTGTATAGGTGTGTAGTGTATATAGTGTATAGGTGTGTTGTGTATATAGTGTATAGGTGTGTAGTGTATATAGTGTATAGGTGTGTAGTGTATAGGTGTGTAGTGTATAGGTGTGTAGTGTATAGGTGTGTAGTGTATAGCTGTGTAGTGTATAGGTGTGTAGTGTGTAGTTGTGTAGTGTATAGGTTGTTAGAGTATAGGTGTGTAGTGTATAGGTGTGTAGTGTATAGGTGTGTAGTGTATAGGTGTGTAGTGTATAGGTGTGTAGTGTATATAGTGTATAGGTGTGTAGTGTATAGGTGTGTAGTGTATAGGTGTGTAGTGTATAGGTGTGTAGTGTATATAGTGTATAGGTGTGTAGAGTATAGGTGTGTAGTGTATAGGTGTGTAGTGTATAGGTGTGTAGTGTATAGGTGTGTAGTGTATATAGTGTATAGGTGTGTAGTGTATAGGTGTGTAGTGTATAGGTGTGTAGTGTATATAGTGTATAGCTGTGTAGTGTATAGCTGTGTAGTGTATAGGTGTGTGGTGTATAGGTGTGTAGTGTATAGCTGAGTAGTGTATAGGTGTGTAGTGTATAGGTGTGTAGTGTATAGGTGTGTAGTGTATAGGTGTGTAGTGTATAGGTGTGTAGTGTATAGCTGTGTAGTGTATAGGTGTGTAGTGTATATAGTGTATAGGAGTGTAGTGTATATAGTGTATAGCTGTGTAGTGTATAGCTGTGTAGTGTATAGGTGTGTGGTGTATAGGTGTGTAGTGTATAGCTGTGTAGTGTATAGGTGTGTAGTGTATAGGTGTGTAGTGTATAGGTGTGTGGTGTATAGGTGTGTAGTGTATAGCTGTGTAGTGTATAGGTGTGTAGTGTATAGTTGTGTAGTGTATAGGTGTGTAGTGTATAGGTGTGTAGTGTATAGGTGTGTAGTGTATAGGTGTGTAGTGTATAGCTGTGTAGTGTATAGGTGTGTAGTGTATATAGTGTATAGGTGTGTAGTGTATAGGTGTGTAGTGTATAGGTGTGTAGTGTATAGGTGTGTAGTGTATAGCTGTGTAGTGTATAGGTGTGTAGTGTGTAGGTGTGTAGTGTATAGGTGTGTAGAGTATAGGTGTGTAGTGTATAGGTGTGTATTGTATAGGTGTGTAGTGTATAGGTGTGTAGTGTATAGGTGTGTAGTGTATATCTGTGTAGTGTATAGGTGTGTAGTGTATAGGTGTGTAGTGTATAGGTGTGTAGTGTATAGGTGTGTAGTGTATAGGTGTGTAGTGTATAGGTGTGTAGTGTATAGGTGTGTAGTGTATAGGTGTGTAGTGTATAGGTGTGTAGTGTGTAGGTGTGTAGTGTATATCTGTGTAGTGTATAGGTGTGTAGTGTATAGGTGTGTAGTGTATAGGTGTGTAGTGTATAGGTGTGTAGTGTATAGGTGTGTAGTGTATAGGTGTGTAGTGTATAGGTGTGTAGTGTATAGGTGTGTAGTGTGTAGGTGTGTAGTGTATAGGTGTGTAGTGTATAGGTGTGTAGTGTATAGCTGTGTAGTGTATAGGTGTGTAGTGTATATAGTGTATAGGTGTGTAGTGTATAGGTGTGTAGTGTATAGGTGTGTAGTGTATATAGTGTATAGGTGTGTAGTGTATAGGTGTGTAGTGTATATAGTGTATAGGTGTGTTGTGTATATAGTGTATAGGTGTGTAGTGTATCTAGTGTATAGGTGTGTAGTGTATAGGTGTGTAGTGTATAGGCTGTGTAGTGTATAGGTGTGTAGTGTATAGCTGTGTAGTGTATAGGTGTGTAGTGTGTAGGTGTGGTAGTGTATAGGTTGTTAGAGTATAGGTGTGTAGTGTATAGGTGTGTAGTGTATAGGTGTGTAGTGTATAGGTGTGTAGTGTATAGGTGTGTAGTGTATAGGTGTGTAGTGTATATAGTGTATAGGTGTGTAGTGTATAGGTGTGTAGTGTATAGGTGTGTAGTGTATAGGTGTGTAGTGTATATAGTGTATAGGTGTGTAGAGTATAGGTGTGTAGTGTATAGGTGTGTAGTGTATAGGTGTGTAGTGTATAGGTGTGTAGTGTATAGGTGTGTAGTGTATATAGTGTATAGGTGTGTAGTGTATAGGGTGTGTAGTGTATAGGTGTGTAGTGTATATAGTGTATAGCTGTGTAGTGTATAGCTGTGTAGTGTATAGGTGTGTGGTGTATAGGTGTGTAGTGTATAGCTGAGTAGTGTATAGGTGTGTAGTGTATAGGTGTGTAGTGTATAGGTGTGTAGTGTATAGGTGTGTAGTGTATAGGTGTGTAGTGTATAGCTGTGTAGTGTATAGGTGTGTAGTGTATATAGTGTATAGGAGTGTAGTGTATATAGTGTATAGCTGTGTAGTGTATAGCTGTGTAGTGTATAGGTGTGTGGTGTATAGGTGTGTAGTGTATAGCTGTGTAGTGTATAGGTGTGTAGTGTATAGGTGTGTAGTGTATAGGTGTGTGGTGTATAGGTGTGTAGTGTATAGCTGTGTAGTGTATAGGTGTGTAGTGTATAGTTGTGTAGTGTATAGGTGTGTAGTGTATAGGTGTGTAGTGTATAGGTGTGTAGTGTATAGGTGTGTAGTGTATAGCTGTGTAGTGTATAGGTGTGTAGTGTATATAGTGTATAGGTGTGTAGTGTATAGGTGTGTAGTGTATAGGTGTGTAGTGTATAGGGTGTGTAGTGTCTAGCGTGTTAGTGTATAGCTGTGTAGTGTATAGCTGTGTAGTGTATAGCTGTGTAGTGTATAGGTGTGTGTGTATAGGTGTGTAGTGTATAGTGTGTAGTGTATAGGTGTGTAGTGTATAGGTGTGTAGTGTATAGGTGTGTAGTGTATAGGTGTGTAGTGTATAGGTGTGTAGTGTATAGCTGTGTAGTGTATAGGTGTGTAGTGTATATAGTGTATAGGAGTGTAGTGTATTTAGTGTATAGCTGTGTAGTGTATAGCTGTGTAGTGTATAGGTGTGTGGTGTATAGGTGTGTAGTGTATAGCTGTGTAGTGTATAGGTGTGTAGTGTATAGGTGTGTAGTGTATAGGTGTGTGGTGTATAGGTGTGTAGTGTATAGCTGTGTAGTGTATAGTGTTGTAGTGTATAGTTGTGTAGTGTATAGGTGTGTGAGTGTATAGGCTGTTGTAGTCGTATAGGTGTGTAGGTGTATAGGTGTGTAGTGTATAGGTGTGTAGTGTATAGGTGTGTAGTGTATAGGTAGTGTATAGGTGTGATAGTGTTATAGGTGTGTAGTGTATAGGTGTGTAGTGTATACGGTGTGTAGTGTATAGGTGTGTAGTGTATAGGTGTGTAGTGGTTATAGCTGTGTAGTGTATAGGTGTGTAGTGTATAGGTGTGTAGTGTATAGGTGTGTAGTGTATAGTAGTGTTATAGGTGTGTAGTGTATAGGTGTGTAGTGTATAGGTGTGTAGAGTATAGGTGTGTAGTGTATAGGTGTGTAGTGTATAGGTGTGTAGTGTATAGGTGTGTAGTGTATAGGTGTGTAGTGTATAGGTGTGTAGTGTATAGGTGTGTAGTGTATAGGTGTTGTAGTGTATAGGTGTGTAGTGTATAGTAGTGTGTAGTGTATAGGTTGTGTTAGTGTATAGGTGTGTAGTGTATTAGTGTATAGGTGTGTAGTGTATAGGTGTGTAGTGTATAGGTGTGTAGGTGTGTAGTGTATAGGGTGTAGTGTATAGGTGTGTAGTGTATAGCGTGTTGTAGTGTATAGGCTGTGTAGTGTATAGGTGTGTAGTGTATAGGCTGTGTAGTGTATAGGTGTGTAGTGTATATAGTGTATAGGTGAGTAGTGTATAGGTGTGTAGTGTATAGGTGTGTAGTGTATAGGGGTGTAGTGTATAGCTGTGTAGTGTATAGGTGTGTAGTGTATAGGTGTGTAGTGTATAGGTGTGTAGTGTATAGGTTGTGTAGTGTATAGGTGTGTAGTGTATAGGTGTGTAGTGTATAGGTGTGTAGTGTATAGGTGTGTAGTGTATAGGTTAGGTGTGTAGTGTATAGGTGTGTAGTGTATAGGTGTGTAGTGTATAGGTGTGTAGTGTATGTAATATGTGTGTGTATAGGTGTGTAGTGTAATAGGGTGTGTGTAGTGTATAGGTGTGAGTGTATAGCTGTGTAGTGTATAGGCTGTGTAGTGTATAGGTGTGTAGTGTATAGGCTGTGTTAGTGTATAGGTGTGTAGTGTATATTAGAGTTATAGTGTGTGTAGTGTATAGGTGTGTAGTGTATAGGTGTGTATGTGTAAGTGTATAGGTGTGTAGTGTATAGGGTGTGTAGTGTATATGAGTATTATAGGTGTGTAGTGTATAGTGTGTAGTGTATAGGTGTGTAGTGTATAGGTGTGTGGGGGGGTAGTGTATAGGTGTGTAGTGTATATAGTATTGGTATAGGTGTGTAGTGTATAGGTGTGTAGTGTAGTGTATAGTGTGTGTGGTGTTAGTGTGTAGTGTATATATAGCTGTGAAGTGTATAGGTGTGTAGTGTATAGGTGTGTAGTGTATAGGTGTGTAGTGTATAGGTGTGTAGTGTATAGCTGTGTAGTGTATAGGTGTGTAGTGTATAGGTGTGTAGTGTATAGCTGTGTAGTGTATAGGTGTGTAGTGAATAGGTGTGTAGTGTATAGGTGTGTAGTGTATAGGTGTGTAGTGTATAGGTGTGTAGTGTATAGGTGTGTAGTGTATAGGTGTGTAGAGTATAGGTGTGTAGTGTATAGGTGTGTAGTGTATAGGTGTGTAGTGTATAGGTGTGTAGTGTATAGGTGTGTAGTGTATAGGTGTGTAGTGTATAGGTGTGTGTAGTGTATAGGTGTTTTAGTGTATAGGTGTGGTAGTGTGTATTAGTGTATAGGTGGGTGTAGTGTATAGGTGTGTAGTGTATAGGTTGTTGGTAGTTTTTTGTATTTTTTATAGTGTATAGGTGTGTAGTGTATAGGTGTGTAGTGTATAGGTGTGTAGTGTATATAGTGTATAGGTGTAGTAGTGGTATGGTATATAGTGTATAGCTGTGTGGTGGTATAGCTGTGTAGTGTATAGGTGTGTAGTGTATAGCTGTGTAGTGTAATAGGTGTGTAGTGTTATATAGTGTATAGGTGTGTAGTGTATAGGTGTGTAGTGTATAGGTGTGTAGTGTATAGGTGTGTAGTGTATAGGTGTGTAGTGTATAGTTGTGTAGTGTATAGGTGTGTAGTGTATAGTGTGTAGTGTATAGGTGTGTAGTGCATAGGTGTGTAGTGTATTGGTTTGCAGTGTATATAGTGTATAGGTGTGTAGTGTATAGGTATGTAGTGTATAGTTGTGTAGTGTATAGGTGTGTAGTGTATAGGTGTGTAGTGTATAGGTGTGTAGTGTATAGGTGTGTAGTGTATATAGTGTATAGGTGTGTAGTGTATAGGTGTGTAGTGTATAGGTGTGTAGTGTTAGTAGTGTAGTGTATAGGGTGTGTAGAGGTATAGGTGTGTAGTGTAAATAGGTGGTGTATATAGGTGTGTAGTGTATAGGTGTGTAGTGTATTTAGTAGTATATGTGTGTAGTGTATAGGTGTGTAGTGTATAGTTGTGTAGTGTATAGGTGTGTAGTGTATAGGGTGTGTAGTGTATATAGTGTATAGCTGTTAGTGTATAGGTGTGATATGTGTATAGTTGTGGTGTGTATAGGTGGTAGTGTATAGCGTGTGTAGTGTATAGGGTGTGTAGTGTATAGCTGTGAAGTGTATAGGTGTGTATGTATAGTGTGTAGTGTATAGTGTGTAGTGTATAGGTGTGTAGTGTATAGGTGTGTAGTGTATACGGTGTGTAGTGTATAGGTGTGTAGTGTATAGTGGGTAGTGTATAGTGTGTAGTGTATAGGTGTGTAGTGTTTAGGTGGTGTAGAGTATAGGTGTGTAGTGTATAGGTGTGTTTAGTGTATAGGTGTGTAGTGTATAGGTGGGGTGTGTAGTGTTTTTATAGGTGTGTTTTTTTAGAGTATTGGGTGTGTTAGAGTATAGGTGTGTAGTGTATAGGTGTGTAGTGTATATAGTTTAGGTGTGTAGTGTATAGGTGTGTAAAAAAAAAAAAAAAAGTGTATAGGTGTTTAGTGTATAGGTGTGTTTTTTAGTGTATATAGTGTTTAGGTGTGTAGTGTTAGGTGTGTAGAGTATAGTGTGTAGTGTATAGGTGTTGTAGTGTATAGGTGTGTAGTGTATAGGTGTGTAGTGTTATAGGTGTTTAGTGTATAGGTGTGTGTAGTGTATATAGTGTATAGGTGTGTAGTGTATAGGTGTGTAGTGTTATAGTAGGTGTGTAGTGTATATAGTGTATAGGTGTGTTGTGTATAGGTGTGTAGTGTATAGGTGTGTAGTGTATATAGTGTATAGGTGTGTAGTGTATAGGTGTGTAGAGTATAGTGTGTAGTGTATAGGGGTGTAGTATATAGGTGTGTAGTGTATAGGTGTGTAGTGTATAGGTGTTTAGTGTATAGGTGTGTAGTGTATTAGGTGTGTAGTGTATATAGTGTATAGGTGTGTAGTGTATAGGTGGTGTAGTGTATAGGTGTGTAGTGTATTATACAGTGTGGTATAGGTGTGTAGTGTATAGGTGTTTAGTGTATAGGTGGGTGTAGTGTATATATGTGTATAGGTGTGTAGTGTATAGGTGTGTAGAGTATAGGTGTGTGTGTATAGGTGTGTAGTGTATAGGTGTGTAGTGTATAGGTGTTTAGTGTATAGGTGTGTAGTGTATATAGTGTATAGGTGTGTAGTGTATAGGTGTGTAGTGTATAGGTGTGTAGTGTATATAGTGTATAGGTGTGTAGTGTATAAGTGTGTAGTGTATAGTGTGTAGTGTATATAGTGTATAGGGTGTGTAGTGTATAGGTGTGTAGAGTATAGGTGTGTAGTGTGTAGGTATAGGTGTGTAGTGTATTACCGGTGTGTAGTGTATAGGTTCTGTGTAGTGTATAGGTGTTTTAGTGTATAGGTTGTTGGTGTGTAGTGTATATAGTGTATAGGTGTGTAGTGTATAGGTGTGTATTTTAGTGTATAGGTGTGTAGTGTATTTATAGTGTATAGGTTTGTGTAGTGTATAGGTGTGTAGTGTATAGGTGTGTAGTGTATATAGTGTATAGGTGTGTAGTGTATAGGTGTGTAGTGTATAGGTATGTAGTGTATAGTTGTGTATTTGTATAGGTGTGTAGTGTATAGGTGTGTAGTGTATACAGTGTATAGGTGTGTAGTGTATAGGTGTGTAGTGTATAGGTGTGTAGTGTATAGGTGTGTAGTGTATAGGTGTTTAGTGCATAGGTGTGTAGTGTATAGGTGTTTAGTGTATATAGTGTATAGGTGTGTAGTGTATAGGTATGTAGTGTATAGTTGTTGTAGTGTATAGGTGTGTAGTGTATAGGTGTGTAGTGTATAGGTGTGTAGTGTATAGGTGTGTAGTGTATAGGTGTGTAGTGTATAGGTGTGTAGTGTATAGGTGTGTAGTGTATAGTAGTGTATAGGTGTGTAGTGTATAGGGTGTGTAGTGTAATAGGTGTGTAGTGTATAGGTGTGTAGTGTATAGGTGTTTAGTGTATAGGTGTGTAGTGTATAGGTGTGTGTAGTGTATATAGTGTTATAGGTGTGTAGTGTATAGGTGTGTAGTGTATAGGTGTGTAGTGTATAGTGTGTAGTGTATAGTGTGTAGTGTATATTGTGTAGTGTATAGTGTGTAGTGTAGTGTGTAGTGTATAGGTGTGTAGTGTATAGGTTGTGTAGTGTATAGGGTGTAGTGTATAGGTGTGTAGTGTATAGGTGTGTAGTGTATAGGTGTGTAGTGTATAGGTGTGTAGTGTATAGGTGTGTAGTGTATAGCTGTGTAGTGTATAGGTGTGTAGTGTATAGGTGTGTAGTGTTTTTTTGTATAGGTGTGTAGTGTATAGGTGTGTAGTGTATAGGTGTGTAGTGTATAGGTGTGTAGTGTATAGGTGTGTAGTGTATAGGTGTGTAGAGTATAGGTTTGTAGTGTATAGGTGTGTAGTGTATAGGTGTTAGTGTTTAGGTGTGTAGTGTATAGGTGTTTAGTGTATAGGTGGGTGTAGTGTATATAGTGTATAGGTGTGTAGTGTATTTAGGTGTGTAGTGTATAGGGGTGTAGTGTATATAGTGTATAGGTGTGTAGTGTATAGGTGTGTAGGAGGTGTATAGGTGTGTAGTGTATAGGGTGTGTAGTGTATAGGTGTGTGTGTTTATAGGTGTGTAGTGTATAGGTGTTTAGTGTATAGGTGTGTAGTGTATATAGTGTATAGGGGTGTGTAGTGTATAGGTGTGTAGTGTTATAGGTGCATATTAGTGTATAGTGCATATAGTGTATAGGTGTGTAGTGTATAGGTTGTGTAGTTGTATAGGTGTGTAGTGTATATAGTGTATAGGTGTGTAGTGTATAGGGTATGTAGTGTATAGTTGTGTAGTGTATAGCGTGTGTAGTGTATAGGTGATTGTAGTGTATAGGCTGTGTAGAGTATAGGCTGTGGTAGTGTATAGTGTAGGTGTGTAGGTGTCTAAGGTGTTGTAGTGTATAGGTGTGTAGTGTATAAGGTGTTGTAAGTGTATAGGTGTGTGTAGTGTATATGTGGATATGTGTAGTGTGTAGGTTTGTAGTGTATAGTTGTTTAGTGTATAGGTAGTAGTGCTAGGTGTGTAGTGTATAGGTCGTGTAGTGATATAGTGTATGAAGTGTGTTAGTTGTGTAGTGTATAGGTGTGTAGTGTATAGGGTGTGTTAGTGTATAGGTAGTGATAGTTGTGTAGTGTATAGGTGTGTAGTGTATAGGTGTGTAGTGTATAGGTGTTGTAGTGTATAGGTGTTGTAGTGTCTATAGAGTATAGGTGTGTAGTGTATAGGTGTGTAGTGCATATAGTTGTGTAGTGTATAGAGGTATGATGTAGAGTATAGGTGTGTTAGTGTATAGGTGTGTAGTGTATAGGTGTGTAGTGTATAGTGTGTAGTGTATAGTAGTGTATAGGTGTGTAGTGTATAGGGTTGGTAGTGTATAGTTGTGTAGTGTATAGGTGTGTAGTGTATAGGTGTGTAGAGTATAGGTGTGTAGTGTATATAGGTGTGTAGAGTATAGGTGTGTAGTGTATGTAGGTGTGTAGTGTATAGGTGTGTAGTGTATAGGTGTGTAGTGTATAGGTGTGTAGTGTATATAGTGTATAGAGTGTGTAGTGTATAGGTGTGTGTGTCTATAGGTGTGTAGTGTATATAGTGTATAGCTGTGTAGTGTATAGCTGTGTAGTGTTTATAGAGGTGTGTGAGGTGTATAGGTGGTAGTGTATAGCTGGAGTAGTGTATAGGTGTGTAGTGTATATCGGTGTGTAGTGTATAGGTGTGTAGTGTATAGGTGTGTAGTGTATAGGTGTGTAGTGTATAGCTGTGTAGTGTATAGGTCGCGTGTAGTGTATATAGTGTATAGGAGTGTAGGGTATATAGTGTATAGCTGTGTAGTGTATAGCTAGTGTAGTGTATAGGTGTAGTGTATAGTGTGTAGTGTATAGAGTGTGTAGTGAATAGGGTGTGTAGTGTATAGGTGTGTAGTGTACTAGGTGTGTAGTGTATAGGTGATGTAGTGTTGAGGTGTGTAGTGTATAGGTTGTAGTTTAGTATAGGTGTGTAGTGTATAGGTGTGTAGTGTATAGGTGTGTAGTGTATAGGTGTGTAGTGTATAGGTGTGTAGTGTATAGGTGTGTAGTGTTTTTAGTGTATAGGCTGTGTAGTGTATAGGTGTGATAGTGTATAGGTGTGTAGTGTACTATAGTGTACTAGGTGTGTAGTGTATAGGTGTGTAGTGTAGTTGGTGTGTAGGTTTGTAGTGCTATAGGTGAGCTCAGTTGTAGTGTAAGGTGTGTAGTGTATAGGTGTGTAGTGTATAGGTGTGTAGTGTCATAGGTGTGTAGTGTATAGGTTGCTGTAGTGTATAGGTGTGTAGTGTATAGGTGTGTAGTGTACTAGGTGTGTAGTGTACTAGGTGTGTAGATGAGTAGGTGTGAAGATGTATGGCCTGTGTAAGTGTATAGGGTGTGTAGTTGCTATAGGTGTGTAGTGGTATAGGTGTGTAGTGTATAGGTGGGTAGTGTATAGGTGTGTAGTGTGTAGGTGTATGTAGTGTAAAGTTTGTGTAGTGTATATGGCATGTGTAGTGTATAGGTGGTGTAGGTGTATAGGTGTGTAGTGTAGATAGTGTATAGGTGAGTAGTGCTATAGCTTGTGTAGTGTATAGGTGTGTCGTGTATAGGTGAGTAGTGTGTAGGTGTGTAGTGCTAGGTGTTTAGTGTATAGGTGTGTAGTGTATAGGTGTTTAGTGTATAGCGTGTGCTAGTGTGTAGGTGTGTAGTGTAGTGTGTAGGTGTGTGTAGTGTATAGGTGTGTAGTGTATCGGTGTTGTAGTGCTATAGGTGTGTAGTGTATAGGTGTGTAGTGTATAGTAGTGTATAAGGTGTGTAGTGTATAGCTGTGTAGTGTATAGGTGTGTAGTGTATAGGTGTGTAGTGTATAGGTGTGTAGTGTATATAGTGTATAGGTTGTGTAGAGTATAGGTGTGTAGTGTATAGGTGTGTAGTGTATAGGTGTGTAGTGTATAGGTGTGTAGTGTATAGGTGTGTAGTAGTGTATATACTGCTATAGGTGTGTAGTGTATAGGTGGGTGTAGTGTATAGTTGTGTAGTGTATAGGTGTGTAGTGTATAGGTGTGTAGTGTATATAGTGTATAGGTGTGTAGTGTATAGGTGTGTAGTGTATAGGTGTGTGGTGTATAGGTGTGTAGTGTATAGCTGTGAAGTGTATAGGTGTGTGGTGTATAGGTGTGTAGTGTATAGGTGTGTAGTGTATAGGTGTGTAGTGTATAGCTGTGTAGTGTATAGGTGTGTAGTGTATAGGTGTGTAGTGTATAGCTGTGTAGTGTATAGGGTGTGTAGTGTATAGGTGTGTAGTGTATAGGGTGTGTAGTGTATAGGTGTGTAGTGTATAGTGTGTGTAGTGTATAGGTGTGTAGTGTATAGGTGTGTGTGTAGTGTATAGGTGTGTAGTGTATAGGTGTGTAGTGTATAGGTGTGTAGTGTATAGGTGTGTAGTGTATAGGTGTTGTAGTGTTTAGGTGTGTAGTGTATAGGTGTGTAGTGTATAGGTGTGTAGTGTGTATAGGTGTTTAGTGTATAGGTGTGTAGTGTGTATAGTGTATAGGTGTGTAGTGTATAGGTGTTGTAGTGTATAGGTGTGTAGTGTATAGGTGTGTAGTGTATAGGTGTGTAGTGTATATAGTGTATAGGTGTGTAGTGTATAGGTATATAGTGTATAGCTGTGTAGTGTATAGCTGTGTAGTGTATAGGTGTGTAGTGTATAGCTGTGTAGTGTATAGGTGTGTAGTGTATATAGTGTATAGGTGTGTAGTGTATAGGTGTGTAGTGTATAGGTGTGTAGTGTATAGGTGTGTAGTGTATAGTTGTGTAGTGTATAGGTGTGTAGTGTATAGGTGTTTAGTGTATAGGTGTTGTAGTGTGATAGGTGTGTAGTGTATAGGTGTGTAGTGTATATAGGTGTAGTGAGGTGTGTAGTGTATAGGTGAGTGTGTATAGGTGTGTAGTGGTATAGTTGTGTAGTGTATAGGTTTGTACGTGTATAGTGTAGGTTGTAGTTGTATAGGTGTGTAGTGTAATATTAGTGTATAGGTGTGTAGTGTATAGGTGTGTTGTGTTATTGTGTGTAGTGTAAGATTGTATAGTGTGTAGTGTATGGTTGTAAGTGTATAGGTGTGTAGTCGGTATAGGTGTGTTAGTGTATAGGGTGTGTTAGTGGTATTGTAGAGTGGTGTAGTGGTATAGGTGTGTTGTGTATGAGGTGTGTAGTGTAGTAGGTGTTGTAGTGTATAGGTGTGTAGTGTATAGGTGTGTAGTGTATAGGTGTGTAGAGTGTAGGTGAGTAGTGTATAGGTGTGTAGTGTATAGGTGTGTAGTGTATAGGTGTGTAGGTGTATAGGTGTGTAGTGTATAGGTGTGGTAGCTGTATAGGTGTGTAGTGTATAGGTGTGTAGTGTATAGGTGTGTAGTGTATAGGGTGTGTAGTGTATAGGTGTGCCAGTGTATAGGTGTGTAGTGTATAGGTGTGTAGTGTATAGGTGTGTAGTGTATAGGTGTGTAGTGTATAGGTGTGTAGTGTATAGGTGTGTAGTGTATAGGTGTGTAGTGTATAGGTGTGTAGTGTATAGTTGTTGTATAGGTGTGTAGTTATAGGTGTGTAGTGTATAGGTGTGTAGGTATAGTGTTAGTGTATAGTGTGTAGTGTATAGGTGGTGTAGTGTATAAGGTTGGTAGTGTATATAGTGTATAGTGTGTAGTGTATAGGTGTGTAGTGTATCAGGTTGTGTAGTGTATAGGTGTGTAGTGTATAGGTGTGTAGTGTATAGGGTGTGTAGTGTATAGGTGTGTAGTGTATACTGTGTAGTGTATAGGTGTGTAGTAGTAGAGGTGTGTAGTGTATAGGTGTGTAGTGTATATGGTGTGTAGTGTATAGGGTAGTGTATAGGGTGTAGTGTATGTGTGTAGTGTATAGGTGTGTAGTGATCATAGGTGTGTAGTGTTTGAGATGTGTAGTGTAGAGGTGTGTCGTGTATAGGTGTGGAGTGTATAGGTGTTGTAGTGTATAGGTGTGTTGTGTATAGGTGTTGTAGTGTATATGGGGTGTAGTGTATTAGAGTATAGGTGGTGCTAGTGTATAGGTGTGTAGTGTTATAGGTGTGTAGTGTATAGAGTGTGTAGTGTATCAGGTCGCGTGTGTAGTGTATATAGTGTATAGGTGTGTGTGTATAGGTGTTTGTGTAGTGGTGTTGTAGTGTTTATGTGTGTCTAGTGTATAGGTTTGTAGTGTTATAGTGTATAGGTGTGTAAGCTGTATAGGTGTGTAGTGTATAGGTGTGTAGTGTATAGGTGTGTAGTGTATAGTGTGTAGTGTATAGGGGTGTAGTGTATAGGTGTTGTAGTGTGTAGGGTGTGGAGTGTATATGTGTGTATTGTAATAGGTGTGTGTAGTGTATAGGTGTGTAGTGTATAGGTGTGTAGTGTATAGGGTGTAGTGTAGTAGTGTATAGGTGTGTAGTGTATAGGTGTGTAGTGTATAGGTGTGTAGTGTAGTAGGTGTGTAGGTGTATAAGTGTAAGGTGTGTAGTGTATAGGTGTGTAGTGTATAGCGTGTGTAGTGTATAGGTTTGTAGTGTATAGGTTTGTAGTGTATAGGTGTGTAGAGTTATAGGTGTGTAGTGTATAGGTGTGTAGTGTATAGTGTGTGTAGTGTATAGGTGTGTAGTGTAGTAGTGTATAGGTGTGTAGTGTATAGTGTAGGTGTATAGGTGTGTAGTGTATAGGTGTGTAGTGTATAGTGTGTAGTGTATAGGTGTGTAGTGTATAGGCTGTGTAGTGTATAGGTGGTGTAGTGTATAGGTGTGTAGTGTATAGCTGTGTAGGTATAGGTGTGTAGGTGTATAGCGTTCTAGGTGTGTAGTGTATAGGTGTGTAGAGTATAGGTGTGTAAGTGTATAGGTGTGTAGTGTATAGGTGTGTACGTGTATAGGTATAGGTGTGTAGTGTATATAGTGTATAGGTGTGTAGTGTATATAGTGTATAGGTGTGTAGTGTATAGGTGTGTAGTGTATAGGTGTGTAGTGTGTATAGTGTATAGGTGTGTAGTGTATAGGTGTGTAGTGTATAGTGTGTAGTGTATAGGTGTGTAGTGTATAGGTGTGTAGTGTATAGGTGTGTAGTGTATAGGTGTGTAGTGTATAGGTGTGTAGTGTATAGGTGTGTAGTGTATAGGTGTGTAGTGTATAGGTGTGTAGTGTATAGGTGTGTAGTGTATATAGTGTATAGGTGTGTAGTGTATAGGTGTGTAGTGTATAGGTGTGTAGTGTATAGGTGTGTAGTGTATAGGTGTGTAGTGTATAGGTGTGTAGTGTATAGGTGTGTAGTGTATAGGTGTGTAGTGTATAGGTGTGTAGTGTATAGGTGTGTAGTGTATAGGTGTGTAGTGTATAGGTGTGTAGTGTATAGGTGTGTAGTGTATAGGTGTGTAGTTAGGTGTGTAGTGTATAGGTGTGTAGTGTATAGGTGTGTAGTGTATAGGTGTGTAGTGTAAGGTGTAGTGTATAGGTGTGTAGTGTATAGGTGTGAGTGTATAGGGTGTGTAGTGTATAGGTTTGTGTAGTGTATAGGTGTGTAGTGTTATAGTGTGTAGTGTTATAGGTGTGTAGTGTTATAGTGTGTAGTGTGTAGTGTATAGGTGTGGAGTGTATAGGTGTGTAGTGTATAGGTGTTCTAGTGTATAGGTGTGTAGTGTATAGGTGTGTAGTGTATAGGTGTGTAGTGTATATAGTGTATAGTGTGTAGTGTATAGGTGTTGTAGTGTATAGGTGTGTAGTGTATAGGCTGTGTTAGTGTATAGGTGTGTAGTGTATAGGTGAGTGTACGTGTATAGGTGTGTAGTTATAGGTATGTAGTGTATAGGTGTGTAGTGTATAGGTGTGTAGTGTATAGGTGTGTAGTGTATAGGTGTGTAGTGTATAGGTGTGTAGTGTAGTATAGTAGTGTATAGGTGTGTAGTGTATAGGTGTGTAGTGTATAGGTGTGTAGTGTATAGGTGTGTAGTGTATATAGTTGTATAGTGTGTAGTGTATAGGTGTGTAGTGTATAGGTGTGTAGTGTATAGGTGTGTAGTGTATAGGTGTGTAGTGTATAGGTGTGTAGTGTATAGGTGTTTAGGTGTATGTAGTGTATAGGTGTGTAGTGTATAGGTGTGTAGGTATAGTTGTGTAGTGTATAGGTGTGTAGTGTATAGGTGTGTAGTGTATAGGTGTGTAGTGTATAGTTGTGTAGTGTATAGGTGTGTAGTGTATAGTTGTGTAGTGTATAGGTGTGTAGTGTATAGGTGTGTAGTGTATAGGTGTGTAGTGTATATAGTGTATAGGTGTGTAGTGTATAGGTATGTAGTGTATAGTTGTGTAGTGTATAGGTTTTTAGTGTATAGGTGTGTAGTGTATAGGTGTGTAGTGTATATAGAGTAAGTGTGTAGTGTGTAGGTGTATTATAGTGTATAGGTGTGTAGTGTATAGGTGTGTAGTGTATAGGTATGTAGTGTGTAGTTGTGTAGTGTATAGGTGTGTAGTGTATAGGTGTGTAGTGTATAGGTGTGTAGTGTGTAGTGTATAGGTGTGTAGTGTATAGGTGTGTAGTGTATAGGTGTGTAGTGTATAGGTGTGTAGTGTATATAGTGTATAGGTGTGTAGTGTATAGGTATGTAGTGTATAGTTGTGTAGTGTATAGGTGTGTAGTGTATAGGTGTGTAGTGTATAGGTGTGTAGTGTATAGGTGTGTTAGTGTATAGGTGTGTAGTGTATAGCTGTGTAGTGTATAGGTGTGTAGTGTATAGTGTGTAGTGTATATAGTGTATAGGTGTGTAGTGTATAGGTATGTAGTGTATAGTTGTGTAGTGTATAGGTTTGTAGTGTATAGGTGTGTAGTGTATAGGTGTGTAGTGTATATAGTGTATAGGTGTGTAGTGTATAGGTATGTAGTGTATAGTTGTGTAGTGTATAGGTGTGTAGTGGATAGGTGTGTAGTGTATAGGTGTGTAGTGTATAGGTGTGTAGTGTATAGGTGTGTAGTGTATAGGGTGTGTAGTGTGTAGGTGTGTAGTGTATAGGTGTGTAGTGTAGAGGTGTGTAGTGTAGAGGTATGTAGTGTATAGGTGTGTAGTGTATAGGTGTGTAGTGTATAGGTGTGTAGTGTGTAGGTGTGTAGTGTATAGGTGTGTAGTGTATAGGTGTGTAGTGTATAGGTGTGTGGTGTATAGGTGTGTAGTGTATATAGTGTATAGGTGTGTAGTGTATAGCTGTGTAGTGTATAGGTGTGTAGTGTATAGGGTGTGTAGTGTGTAGGTGTGTAGTGTATGGGTGGGTAGTGTAGAGGTGTGTAGTGTAGAGGTGTGTAGTGTATAGGTGTGTAGTGTATAGGTGTGTAGTGTGTAGGTGTGTAGTGTATAGGTGTGTAGTGTATAGGTGTGTAGTGTATAGGTGTGTATAGGTGTGTAGTGTATAGCTGTGTAGTGTATAGGGTGTGTAATGTATAGGTGTGTAGTGTATAGGTGTGTAGTGTATATGTGTGTAGTGTATATAGTGTATAGGTGTGTAGTGTATAGGTATGTAGTGTATAGTTGTGTAGTGTATAGGTGTGTAGTGTATAGGTGTGTAGTGTATAGTTGTGTAGTGTATAGGTGTGTAGTGCATAGGTGTGTAGTGTATAGGTGTGTAGTGTATATAGTGTATAGGTGTGTAGTGTATAGGTGTGTAGTGTATAGGTGTGTAGTGTATAGCTGTGTAGTGTGTAGGTGTGTAGTGTATAGGTGTGTAGTGTAGAGGTGTGTAGTGTATAGGTGTGTAGTGTATAGGTGTGTAGTGTATAGGTGTGTAGTGTATATAGTGTATAGGTGTGTAGTGTATAGCTGTGTAGTGTATAGGGTGTGTAATGTATAGGTGTGTAGTGTATATAGTGTATAGGTGTGTAGTGTATAGGTGTGTAGTGTATAGCTGTGTAGTGTGTAGGTGTGTAGTGTATAGGTGTGTAGTGTAGAGATGTGTAGTGTAGAGGTGTGTAGTGTATAGGTGTGTAGTGTATAGGTGTGTAGTGTATAGGTGTGTAGTGTATAGGTGTGTAGTGTATAGGTGTGTAGTGTATGTAGTGTATAGGTGTGTAGTGTATAGGTGTGTAGTGTATAGGTGTGTAGTGTATAGGTGTGTAGTGTATAGGTGTGTAGTGTATAGTGTATAGGTGTGTAGTGTATAGGTGTGTAGTGTATAGGTGTGTAGTGTATAGGTGTGTAGTGTATAGGTTGTAGTGTATAGTGTATAGGTGTGTAGTGTATAGGTGTGTAGTGTATAGGTGTGTAGTGTATAGGTGTGTAGTGTATAGCTGTGTAGTGTATAGGTGTGTAGTGTATAGGTGTGTAGTGTATAGGGTGTGTAGTGTATAGGTGTGTATTGTATAGGTGTGTAGTGTATAGGTGTGTAGTGTATAGGTGTGTAGTGTATAGGTGTGTAGTGTATAGGTGTGTAGTGTATATAGTGTATAGGTGTGTAGTGTATAGGTGTGTAGTGTATAGGTGTGTAGTGTATAGGTGTGTAGTGTATAGGTGTGTAGTGTATAGGTGTGTAGTGTATAGGTGTGTAGTGTATAGGTGTGTAGTGTATAGGTGTGTAGTGTGTAGGTTTGTAGTGTATAGGTGTGTAGTGTATAGGTGTGTAGTGTATAGGTGTGTAGTGTATAGGTGTGTAGTGTATATAGTGTATAGGTGTGTAGTGTATAGCTGTGTAGTGTATAGGGTGTGTAATGTATAGGTGTTTAGTGTATAGGTGTGTAGTGTATATAGTGTATAGGTGTGTAGTGTCAAATCAAATCAAATCAAATCAAATTTTATTGGTCACATGCGCCGAATACAACAAGTGCAGACATTACAGTGAAATGCTTACTTACAGCCCTTAACCAACAGTGCATTTATTTTAAACAAAAAAGTAAGAATAAAACAACAACAAAAAAGTGTTGAGAAAAAAAGAGCAGAAGTAAAAATAAAGTGACAGTAGGGAGGCTATATATACAATAGAATAAAGTGACAGTAGGGAGGCTATATATACAGGGGGGTACCGTTGCATAGTCAATGTGCGGGGGCACCGGCTAGTTGAGGTAGTTGAGGTAATATGTACATGTGGGTAGAGTTAAAGTGACTATGCATAAATACTTAACAGAGTAGCAGCAGCGTAAAAAGTATGGGGGTGGGGGGGCAGTGCAAATAGTCCGGGTAGCCATGATTAGCTGTTCAGGAGTCTTATGGCTTGGGGGTAGAAGCTGTTGAGAAGTCTTTTGGACCTAGACTTGGCACTCCGGTACCGCTTGCCGTGCGGTAGCAGAGAGAACAGTCTATGACTAGGGTGACTGGAGTCTTTGACAATTTTGAGGGCAGGGCCTTCCTCTGACACCGCCTGGTATAGAGGTCCTGGATGGCAGGGAGCTTTGCCCCTGTGATGTACTGGGCCGTACGCACTACCCTCTGTAGTGCCTTGCGGTCAGAGGCCAAGCAGTTGCCATACCAGGCGGTGATGCAACCAGTCAGGATGCTCTCGATGGTGCAGCTGTAGAATTTTTTGAGGATCTGAGGACCCATGCCAAATCTTTTTAGTCTCCTGAGGGGGAATAGGCTTTGTCGTGCCCTCTTCACGACTGTCTTGGTGTGTTTGGACCATGATAGTTCGTTGGTGATGTGGACACCAAGGAACTTGAAGCTCTCAACCTGTTCCACTACAGCCCCGTCGATGAGAATGGGGGCGTGCTCAGTCCTCTTTTTTTTCCTGTAGTCCACAATCATCTCCTTTGTCTTGGTCACGTTGAGGGAGAGGTTGTTGTCCTGGCACCACACGGCCAGATCTCTGACCTCCTCCCTATAGGCTGTCTCATCGCATCGTTGTCGGTGATCAGGCCTACCACTGTTGTGTCGTCGGCAAACTTAATGATGGTGTTGGAGTCGTGCCTGGCCATGCAGTCATGGGTGAACAGAGAGTACAGGAGGGGACTGAGCACGCACCCCTGAGGGGCCCCCGTGTTGAGGATCAGTGTGGCAGATGTGTTGTTACCTACCCTTACCACCTGGGGGCGGCCCGTCAGGAAGTCCAGGATCCAGTTGCAGAGGGAGGTGTTTAGTCCCAGGATCCTTAGCTTAGTGATGAGCTTTGAGGGCACTATGGTGTTGAATGCTGAGCTGTAGTCAATGAATAGCATTCTCACGTAGGTGTTCCTCTTGTCCAGGTGGGAAAGGGCAGTGTGGAGTGCGATAGAGATTGCATCATCTGTGGATCTGTTGGGGCGGTATGCAAATTGGAGTGGGTCTAGGGTTTCTGGGATTATGCTGTTGATGTGAGCCATGACCAGTCTTTCAAAGCACTTCATGGCTACAGACGTCAGTGCCACGGGTCGGTAGTCATTTAGGCAGGTTATCTTAGAGTTCTTGGGCACGGGGACTATGGTGGTCTGCTTGAAACATGTTGGTATTACAGACTCAGTCAGGGACATGTTGAAAATGTCAGTGAAGACACTTGCCAGTTGGTCAGCACATGCTCGGAGTACACGTCCTGGTAATCCGTCTGGCCCTGCGGCCTTGTGAATGTTGACCTGCTTAAAAGTCTTACTCACATCGGCTACGGAGAGCGTGATCACATAGTCGTCCGGAACAGCTGGTGCTCTCATGCATGCTTCAGTGTTGCTTGCCTCGAAGCGAGCATAGAAGTGGTTTAGCTCGTCTGGTAGGCTTGTGTCACTGGGCAGCTCGCGGCTGTGCTTCCCTTTGTAGTCTGTAATAGTTTTCAAGCCCTGCCACATCCGACGAGCGTCAGAGCCAGTGAAGTATGATTCAATCTTAGACCTGTATTGACTCTTTGCCTGTTTGATGGTTCGTCGGAGGTCATAGCGGGATTTCTTATAAGCGTCCGGGTTAGAGTCCCGTTCCTTGAAAGCGGCAGCTCTACCCTTTAGCTCAGTGCGGATGTTTCCTGTAATCCATGGCTTCTGGTTGGGGTATGTACGTACGGTCACTGTGGGGACGACATCATCGATGCACTTATTGATGAAGCCAGTGACTGATGTGGTGTACTCCTCAATGCTGTCTGAAGAATCCCGGAACATGTTCCAGTCTGTGCTAGCAAAACAGTCCTGTAGCTTAGCATCTGCGTCATCTGACCACTTTTTTATTAGCCGAATCACTGGTGCTTCCTGCTTCAGTTTTTGCTTATAAGCAGGAATCAGGAGGATAGAGTTATGGTCAGATTTGCCAAATGGAGGGCGAGGGAGAGCTTTGTATGCGTCTCTGTGTGTGGAGTAAAGGTGGTCTAGAGTTTTTTCCCCTCTGGTTGCACATTTAACATGCTGGTAGAAATTAGGTAGAACGGATTTAAGTTTCCCTGCATTAAAGTCCCCTGCTACTAGGAGCGCTGCATCTGGATGAGCGTTTTCCTGTTGATTAATGGCCTTGTACAACTCATTCAGTGCAATCTTAATGCCAGCATTGGTTTGTGGTGGTAAATAGACAGCTATGAAAAATATAGATGAAAACTCTCTTGGTAAATAGTGTGGTCTACAGCTTATCATAAGATACTCTACCTCAGGCGAGCAAAACCTTGAGACTTCCTTAGTATTTGATTTTGTGCACCAGCTGTTGTTTACAAATATACAGAGACCGCCACCCCTCGTCTTACCCGAGTCTGCCGTTCTGTCCTGCCGATGTAGCG